>CM076579.1:1158862726-1159259917 GCA_034641835.2 Pinus albicaulis | reverse complement strand
ATGGAATAGCAAAGCAAATAAAGGATTGAACAACAATTCTGAAATAGAACAGCAAGTCTAAAATGGAACAGCAATTGAATAACTAAGTCCCGCAGGTTGTAACCAAACTTAATCTATTAACTCAAATGCATTCTTTGCAATCAAATAACATTCTTTCACTCTAAAAGCAATTCACACAAATCACACTAATGGAACAGCAATAACTATTAATGAATTATGGAACAGTACTGATAAATCAGAAACGCGCACAACACGAACGTTTAGTATAACAGCTCTGTAACAAAACAGTAAGAACATGCAATTAACTCTTGAAAGGATTAATAACTTGATGCGGAGTCAACACACGATTCTATCTGTAAAAAACCTCAATGATTCAATCTTTAACAAAGCATGTAATATGAACTTATAAAGCATATCAAATTACCAAATAACAATGATAAACAAACCACACAAAAGTCAAGTCGTAATGGTACAGAAGCAAGTGTCCTTCGGGGCCGGGCCCTTAGCCTCCAAGGATACACCGCTTTAAGTTAATCCAGACGCAGAGATGAAATAATCACCAAGCTTTTATTAATGCATCGGTCAAAAATACATTGAACCAGTTCTCAACGAGACTCAATAATCAAAGTTGATGTTTTACAGAAAATTACATAAAAGCGTATCCTATCTATCAAGCTAACAGTGTTGTCCCTTTATATAAAGGTGATGGCGGAGATGTCCAAGTAACATGATAAATAAAGCAGCGATCCCTCAGGATCGAAGATCCTGAGGGATTCGCCAAACTGTTAATTCTTCATCCTTTCCTTTCTTTGGCGCCGAGCTGGTGTCTTCTCCTTCTTTTCCGAGCCGATTTGCTGTAATCTATTTAGCCTTGTTTGCATTCGGTTCTCGTTCAGAGGGACAGCAGTTATCTCGACTTTGTCCTTTCCTTTGGAACGGAAATTCCTCGTTTTCTCCTTTTCCTGTACAGAAAATAACCATTATCAGTGGCTAAGTCTTGCATATCAATTCTCACATGTTTTGTTATGGTTCCTTATTACTTTCCAAATTCATGATACAAAAAGGTTCACAAATTCTATTAAAAAGCCACTGAAATAGTCATCAAAAGCATACCCTTGAACAGAGCATATAATATGAACTTGTAAAGCATATCAATTTATCAAATAACAATAATAAACAAACCACACAGAAGTGAAGCTGTAATGGTACAGAAGCAAGTGTCCTTCGGGGCCGGGCCCTTAGCCTCCAAGGATACACCGCTTTAAGTTAATGCAGACGCAAAGATGGAATAATCACCAAGCTTTCATTAATGCATCGATCAAAAATACATCGAACCAGTCTTCAACAAAACTTAATAACCAAAGCTGATGTCTTACAGAAGATTACATAAAACGTATCCTATCTCTCCATTATCTATCATATCCTAAACTAACAGTGCTGTCTCTTTTTATAAAGACGACGGCGGAGATGCCCAAGCAACAAGATAAATAAAGCAGCGATCCCTCAGGATCTTCGATCCTGAGGGATTCGCCAAACTGTTAACTCTTCATCCTGTCTTTTCTTTTGCGCTGAGCTGGTGTCCTCTCCTTCTTTTCCGAGCCGATTTGCTTTGATCTGTTTCTCTTTGTTTGCGTTCGGTTCTCGTCCAGAGAGACAGCAGTTATCTCCACTTTTTCCTTTCCTTTGGAGCGGCAACTCTTCTTTTTCTCCTTTTCCTGTATAGAAAATAACCATTATCAGTGGCTAAGTTATGCACATCAATTTTCACATGTTTTGTTATAGTTGCTTATTACTTTCCAAATTCATGATACAAAAGGTTCACAAATTCTATTAAAAAGCCACTGAAATAATCATCAAAAGCATACCTTTTTAGTACTCCACACACCCCCCTGCTTACCTTGTTTCATGTCCCCATGAAAACATTGTAGTTGACATGTAATGCAGTGAGAGAGTATGCTGGAGAAGGAGTCTCATGCGGAGGCCTACAACCATGTTGAGTGATTAAATAGTCAAAGAAATGACCTGCTTGCCCCTCAGGCATATCATACAGAGCCTGGTATCCGGGTGCAGGGTGCCAAATAATTGGAGCGCGAAATCTATATCCTAACCAAGATGACCCTGCTTTCAGAATGCTCTGGCCATAGAGATTCAAACGGTCAGCAGCTAACTCAAAGTTCTCATACTTAAATGGTTCTCTGAGCTGGATGTTTGGATCAGAGATTCGATATCGAAATTTGGCTACATTAATGGCCAAGTCTTTGATGGAAAGGAAATACTCTAAACTCTCTCGAATGAGTGCCTCATGCATGGGTCCTAATGTTTCAATGACACCCGGAGTCCTTATGTGGTTTATATGAGCTTTCCATAACTGTACTGGGTTCCTAGGCTCAGCCCTAACTCGTAAATCTAGACCATTTTCCTGACTCTGGAAAGTATCATAGGCTTTGAGCCACTTAATCTGATTAACCCCGAATGAAATGAATGCTTGGAATTGGATATCTCCAATGGAGGGGCCAGGGTTCAATTCAGTCTCCTGACTTAGCACAAGGTCGTGCAAATAAAGTTCACACAACAATCTCTGGACTTTCACTCCATAATGTTTACAGCAGTCTATAAAATCATTGACATTGTTGATTTGTATAGGGGTGTCTGCCTTAACATCTTTTATTTGTAATTGTAAATACCGTTCTAATAAAAACAGAGCATAGTTTTTAGCAGGGGCCCTACATGCTAAAACATTATTGTATAAAGAACACAAGTCATTCATCTGTTTGATAGCAGTATCTAGTCTACAAGTTACCTGTGTGACTTCCTCTTGTTCCTTCATCCACCCTTCAAAAGCCTGTCTTTTAGATTGACTGACGTCCCTTAGTTGCTGCTGCAACTCTTCATATTTTTCTCGGGGAACCGTTTGCTCTTTAATTTGCTCAGCTTCTTGCTGTGCTTGTTTCATCATCTTGTGCAAGGATTTTGTCTTTGGATATTTTTTCCATACATCAGTGGAGGCCGGGAGTTTTACCTGAACTTTCTTGTTATGCTGTTTGGAGTTCAGAACCCTTATTACCCCCGAGGGTGGTGCCTCTGTCTGAATTTGCTTATCATCCTTTTCTGTTTTAACACGAACATCCTCAGCATCATGTGGAACGGCAGCTGGATCCTCAGGGTTTTGGTCAGCAGGCCGTTTGTTGGCCCTCTTTTTCCTCTTTACCTTCTGGTTCTTTTTCAGAATCCTAATTTGTTGTCTGAGCCGGGTTATCGTATTTAACAATTTAGTTCGTTCCTTCCGCAACTTCTTAATTTCCATCGTTTCATTTGAAGGAACAGCAGTCTGTCGATGGTGGACTGGATCATGACCAGTTGCTAAATCTTCCTCTTGGGGTTCTTCCTCACTGCTCTGCTCCGGCTGTTCTGGAGTATGCATCTCGACTGGTTCTGATTCTTCTTGAGCAAATGCTGTTTCTGCTCCTACTTCCTCTAGATTTTCCTCTTGTGACATGGGAACAGATTGTTCCCGTTCAGTATTTTCCTCCTCTTCATCATGAACAGGCATGTTCTCTTCCTGGGGTTGGTCGTGGGGGTTCTCTGAACTAGAAGGCTGACCATACTTACTCATATTGGCTAGGATGGCGGCCAAGTCATCTTCTCCCAGTAGGTCTTGTAATGGGCTATCTTCCTGCTGTTCTATTTCCTCCTCCTGTTCAGCCTCTGCCCCCTCTTCGGACTGTTCGTCCTCAACTACCACCAGTTAGCTGGCGCTTTCCTGGAGCTTCTCCAGCCTTCCTCGTATCCGAGCCAACCGGGCTGATTTTATGGGCTTATCTATGCTTCCTTTCATCCGAGCTAACCGAGCTGACTTTCTGGGTTCCTCCGGTTGCTCGGTTGGATCAACGGCATGCTTGCGCTTTGCCGATTCTTGGTGTGTCTCTGGTTGTTGTGATGTACTAGCAACATTTTCTCTGCGTTTTGCCGGTTGTTCTGGTGGGCTTATAAAATGTCTACGTTTCGGGGATGGCTCTGTCAATCCCCCCTCAATCATTGCAATGAGCTCTTCCCAGCTGCTCTACTGCTGGGTAAGACCATGACTAACAACAAGTCGAATCAACCCATGGTGACTAACAATTGCCTCTACGTGCTGTGCCTTTTTCATACTTTGTGCAGCATCATGCAGTAAGGAGTTTAGGAGTGCCGGTAAATTCACAGAGCATCTCTGCTTTAAAACAGCTAAAATTTTAAGGTGTCGTGGTCTTACCACGTCTTTTCTTCCTTCGCAAGTAATATAACTCTGCACCATTCTTGCTAGCTCCGTCCAGGGTTCACCTAGGGTTGCTGGCAGAACTCCCTTCCCTTTAATTGTCAAATTCTGGCCTTTATCCTGGAACAGTTCCATGACCTTTTGTAATCGTTCCTTTTTGAAGGTCCATACCGGTCCAGTGGCTGGTAGTCCTGAAACTTCTGCAATTATGGCATCAGTGACCGCTATCCGTTTCCCTCTTACTGTGGAATGGTCATCTTGTAAATTCTGCAAAAATTCCATTGCTACTGTTTCATTAGCTTCCTGTAGGCGATTGAAATAATTCAACCATCCCGCCCTTTCTAGGATCTCCCGGGCAGCAGCGGAGATCGTCAGCTGTTGAGGCTCACTTCGAATTGCCTTTCCTCCCATGATTTCACTGTGAATTCTAAATGGAACAGCAACAACGTTTTTTGGTTTGAAACACAGAGAGGGTGAGAAAGAAAACACAGAGTATGCAACAGTGCAACAAAAACAACTTTGTATAAAAATAAAAATATGCCATGCCGTGAAACCATGCCAAACCGTCGTAAACTAATTTTTCCGAATGGTGAATTGACACGTAATACAGGGAATGATGAGGTTAACCTCCCCCCCCGCAGTGTGATAGGCTGTCCCAGCCGGCAAATAAAGGAGCGGCACCCAGTCTGCAATCAAGTCATAAAGGAATAGCATGTGGAATTATGCCATGTTGAAAAAGGACAACAGATTACCGAAATCGAGGCGGAGAATTGATCGCGTATGATATAAGAGGCTGCTGTGTTATGAGTTGAGGCTGATGGATAGGGCATGTATCGTACTTGCCAATCTCAAGTGGTCATGGTCACTTCCGTTGCTATGATTGGTAATGATAAATATTCATGCGATGTATAAATCAGGAAATAACATATGATTAGTGCCTAGGATATAAGAAACAAAAGAGTGTTAGTATCTTACCCATTGGTGTAAGCAAGGTGACTTCAATACCATTAACATTACTCTGCTGCCAACAGGTGTCCATAACCTTGGCAGAGTTGTTTTTCACCCTCGGAACCATGATCCTTTGTGTATACTTAGGAATGTTGTTATGTCAGAATGTAGACCATTATGCTGGCTTGGTGACCAGTTAACCATAATGCCATTCACGAGGAAAGAGCGAAACGTGGGCAGGCCGGCTCGTGTTGAGACCTCCCGTTCCAAGGTTTGTTTATTTGATATACCTTTTGGACCATATCCCTGGTGTGGTGGCCAGAATGGGAATGCCACTTCACTTCCATCCTCATGATCATGGTAGGCTGGCTCTCGATGAGACCCCCTATCCTGCATTTGACATTTGACATACTTTTTCTTTTTCATAGAATACTTTTCCTTATTTACACACAAAGGGTGGTTCAGCACTCCTTAAGAGTAGGAATGGCGGAAGAAGTCTTATTATCTCAATAGGAAGATATAAACTCTTTGCTCTTATTCCCAAGTGCTAATAAAAAAAGTTTAAGGGAATCAGCATGATAAAGATAACCAATCAGGGCAAAATTAGTAAAACCATGTCAACAAAAGGTAAGAAATAAGTATGTCCTTCCATTTGTCCTCTTATTAATGCAGAGCCTTATAGATATAGCGATTTATGGTTTGCATATTTCGGCATGTTGTGTTCTTATATTTCATCGCACAAATACATAGCTGAAGCTTGAAGACTAGAAAGAAGACGGGCAAAAAGCATCCTCAATTTAGATCAGCAACAGAGAGCAAAAGTATGCTAATGGTGTTCCGTTGGAAAAGAAACAACGATGGAAAATAGAAAAAGGAAAAATGCAAATGTCGTTCCTTTGGGAAAAGGAACGACAATCATACTATAAAACACTCAACATGCCATTCCGTTGAAAAAGGCACAACAACAATAAAAGAACGCTTGTTTCTTTGAAGGAAAAGGAACAGTGGTAATCAAAAGGAACAGCGAGAAATGTAACAATATCCTTTCTTTGAAAAAGGAACAGCAGAGATCCGAATGTTGTTCCTTTAGAAAAGGAACAGCAAAACAAGCAAAACCAACATCATAAAAAAACACGCATATGCTATTAGAAGAGAAAAAATCAAACTATGTGGAAGAAAAAGGAACAGCAAAAAAAATGACAAGAAAATATTCAAATCAAACTTATGTACAAGAATCACTCAAAAACAAGAACTTATGTACAAATTGCAAAAAGAAATAGACCCTTAATGAATTACAGGTGAGGAAGATTTCTCTTCCTCTCCTAAGATCTCCAGATCAGTATCTCGGCGTAGCTGCTGGCAGAAGGATTCCCGCGTAAGTGGTTTGCGATAGAGACGGACTCGGTGGCCATTTACTTTGAATGCATATCCAGAACCGTCAATGGTGATTAGAGTAAGGGTTCCGTTGTCATGTACCTTTTGGATTTCGTATGGTCCCAACCATCGAGTCTGAAGTTTTCCAGGGAAGTCCTGAAACCGAGAATCGTATAACAAAGCCCAGTCTCCCTCATGGAAGACTTTGTTCTTGATGAGCGCATCATGCCATTTGGCTCGCTGCTGTTGAATCAATGCTGTATTTTGTAGTGCAGAGAGCCGAATTTCGTCTAATTCATTGATTTGCTGTAGTCGATTGAGTTGTGCCTCGCTTAAATCTAGGCCAACTTCCTGTGCTGTTCGCAATGTTTTGATTTCGAATTCTATGGGAAAAATGGGTTGTTTTCCAAACACTAGTTGATAAGGTGAGTAACCGGTGGTGCTCCTCCATGTGGTTCTATATGCCCAGAGTGCTTCAGGCAGTCGGGTAGCCCAATCACGCCTATGTGACGCAATGGTTTTTGTTAGGATTGATTCTATTATCTTATTGCTACTTTCTACCTGCCCATTCGCCTGTGGGTGATATGGAGTAGTGATCTTATGCCGGACATGATAATTGTTAAGTGTTGCAGCTAATTTATGCCCAACAAATTGTGGTCCTCCATCTGTAATTATTTCCCTAGGAAGGCCATAACGAACAAATAGAAGGAACAGGAACTGTATGACAGAGTCCTCTGTGGCTCTTGGCAATGCTTCTGCCTCAACCCATTTGGTGACATATTCCGTTGCCACCAAAATATATGTTTTCTGATTTGATGAAGGGTTGATGGGTCCAACGAAATCAAGAGCCCACCGCTCGAATGGTTCGATGACTAACTGTGGTTTCAGAGGCATCTCATCAGCTTGACCAGGTCGTCCTGCTCGCTGGCAGCTGTCACAGGCTTCGACAAACTTCTTCGCATCTTTGAAGATCGTAGGCCAGTAATATCCTGTCTGCAATACTTTATGTCCCGTTCTACGCTCAGCGAAGTGCCCCCCACATGGTCCATCGTGACAGGCTTTTAGGATGTCAAATATTTCATCCTCTCTAACACATCGCCTGATATGCATGTCTGCTCCCGTGTGAAACAAATAACCTCCAATCCACGAAAATCGAGAACTTTTCTGAATAATCTGCTTACGCTCATTAGGAGTTAAATGTTTTGGTAATTTACCTACTGCAAGGTAGTTGGCAACATCAGCATACCAGGGTGTTTGAACAGCAACAGCAAACAGGTGCTCATCCGGAAATTGATCTTCCACTGCTGCTGCATCGCTTGGTTTTGGTATTCTCGAAAGAAAATCGGCTACAGGGTTTTCTTTGCCAGGCCGATCCTTGATTGTGATGTCGAATTCCTGCAATAAAATCAACCATCTAGTTACTCTGGCATTTGTGACAGGCTTATTTGCTAAATATTTTATGGCAGAATGGTCTGTATACAAGATAACAGGATAGCCTGTAATATAATGTCTAAATTTATTGACAGCATGTATTACAGCTAGGAATTCTTTTTCAATAACAGTGTAATTCAATTCAGCAGGGGATAAATTTTTGCTGATGTAATAGATAGCATATGGTTTTTTATCCTCTTCCTGCCCAAGGACTGCACCAATGGCTGTATCTGAAGCATCAGATGATATCTGGAATGGTAGGTCCCAGTTTGGTCCTCGAAGGACTGAGGCTGTGGATACCAGCTTCTTTAGATCCTCGAAAGCACGGTCACATTTCTCTGTCCAAAGAAAATCAACGTTACCAGTCAGTGCATATAAAGGAGCAGCAATGTGCGAATAATGCTCTATAAATCGTCTATAATAACCTGAAAATCCAAGAAAACTGCGTACCTCTGTTTGAGTAGGAGGAGTGGGAATAAGCAAAAGTATTTGGATTTTGGCCGGGTCTACCTGAATGCCGGCTGCTGAGACATAGTGTCCTAGGATAAGTCCTTCAGTCATCATCAAGAAACATTTTTCGTTGCTTAAGAAAAGCCTGGTAACAATGCAGCGTTGTAGGACTTTTTCTAGGGTGTCTAGAGCTGGATCAAAATCGTCTCCATATGGTGTAAAGTCATCCATGTAAACTTCAAGTCCATCATTGATTAAATCTGCAAAAATACTAAGGATAGCCCTCTGAAATGTGGCAGGAGCATTACATAAGCCAAAAGGTAAAACTCGATAGGCAAATGTTCCCCAGGGACAAGTAAAGGTAGTTTTATCCCGGTCTTCAGGGGCAATCTGAATCTGATTGTATCCACTAAAGCCATCCAGGAAAGAAAAAAACTTCTTCCCTGCTAAAGTATCCAATACTTGATCTATGAAAGGAAGAGGGAAATGATCTTTTTGTGTTGCCTTGTTAAGTTCCCTATAATCCACACAAATTCTCCATTTCCCATTCTTTTTTGGTACCACCACAAGTGGAGAGACCCATTTACTATCAGAAATAGGGTAGATAAAATTCACATCTAAAAGCTTCTGAAGTTCATTTTTTACGACATCTTTTAGATGGGGATTAAGTCTCCTTTGCGGCTGACGCACAGGTCTGGCATCCTTTTCTATATAAATGTGGTGTGTACATAACTGGGGATCAATTCCTTTCATATCAGGGTAATCCCATGCAAATGCTTCTTGATATTTTGTTAACAGATGGATGAGATTTGTTTCTTGTTCAGGTGTGAGATTAGCATTGATGTTTAAAGTTTTCCCCGGTGCAATTTCCACAGTTTTACTATTTGCAACAGAAGTAACAGGTATCGTTTGGTCATGAATATCTTTCAAGGGATCTTCTTCCAATTCATTATCAAATGCTGCTTCTATCATGTGACACTGTATGCGAGGTTCAGTTTGAGTAATGAAATTATTAATGGCATCGTCTTCTGTTTGATCTTTGAAATCGAGTGCCTCTTGTATAGTTAATGGAGATCTGATGTTATCGGTAAGGTATGATACAGGGTGTTTATTAGTTTTAATCATTGTGACACTTGGCTGCGCTGGAGGATATAGAACTAAATTTTTGCTATTTGGTCTTCTGGTTATGGTCATATTTCCCTGTCGACAGCCAATGTAGGCATCGGCAGTAGCGAGCCAAGGTCTACCTAAAATTAGCGGGTGTCCATCAAGTCGGGTTTTTGGATTAATTATCAGGAAATCGGTTGGATACTCCCAGGATTCTACAGAGACCATGACATCATGTAGAGTGCCCTCTGGTCTAACCACAGATCGGTCAGCCAATTCTAACAGAGTAGAGGTGGGTTCTACAGATGTAATGCCGATCTTTTGGCAAGTTGTGGTTGTTAAAATATTAATTGCAGCCCCTAGATCAACTAAGGCATTAGACAGGGTCTGACCATAAATTTGAATAGTTATAATTGGGTTCCCGGGGTCTTCATATTTAAGGGGTGTTTCTCTTCCAGAAAATAGGTCAGATAAGGTACCGACTACTTGGACTCTTGGATTATTTGTTATATTCCTCCTTGGTTTTTTTATGCACAATTCTTTTATAGTTTTGGCGTATATGGGAATGTCTTAAATGGCTTGGAGGAATGGAATTTTTATGTACAGATTTTGTAATTCTCCCAGAATGTCAAAGTCAGGATATTGTATGGATCGAGGTATGGCTAATCGTTGTGGGAACGGAGGAGAGGATGTGGTTGCTTGATTATGAGTTTGTTGCTTGTTTACATCCTCTTGTTGTGACTGATGTTCTCTGGGTAACTGATCTTCAATATGAACTGTTTTATCTCCCTCAGTTTCAATTATACGCCCAGATCTTAACTGAAGGTCATTGCACTCCCTTAAGTCGGGTCCTGCTTCTGGTGATTCTATGATTTGGATGGATTGGACCTGTCTGTTATTTGGATTGGGATCGGGTTGGGCTGGGAGTTGCGGCCTTAAGTTAGACTGGGGATTTTGTTGTAGAGCTGGCAAAGTAGGTTGAGGGAGCGGAATAGTTCCAGCTGGGTGGTACATCGGTCTTTGCCAGCTTGTCTGCCAAGGTGAACTTTGTGAAGTAGAGGGAGTCCATTGTGAAGGATACGGGCCATTTTGCCAATATGGTGGAGTGTAAGGGAAATTCGGCCAACCAGTTTGGCTTGTTTGATTCAGCCATGGATTTGAAGAAGGAAATGATTGTGGTGACCAGTTTGTAAATGGGTGTTGAGATTGATTTTGCCATATACCATATTGTTGAGCATTATACTGTGGGTTTTGAAAGAAAGAGGTTGGGTCCGGAAACATACCAGGTTGTCTTGGCTGCCACTGGCGGCGCTGGTTGATCGAATTCACCGATTCTGGTTCTTCTTCTGCTTCCTTATATACCGCTTTCAATCCAGGAAGTGAGGGGCAGCTCTCCGTAAGGTGATCTTTTGTACAGATGGCGCATGTTTGGACTTTATCTAATGAACACTCCTTGTGGCTATGTTTCTTTCTGCATCGGGGGCAGAAGATTTCCATATTCTGTTCTGCCTCCAGCTGCTTCTGTTTAGCCTGCACCATATCAAGTTGTGTAGTTAGTGTCCCCATAATATCAGTTTTAAAATTTTCTAATAAATTTCCAATTTCTGCACGTGTTACTCCTTCTGCTAATACTTTGTTATCTCTTGCAAACCGATCATATTCTGCCGGTTTTATTCTTGTGCTGCCTCTCGAACTCCTGATACATAAGTCAAGGATGTCAGTAAAATTATCTTGATAAATATCCCCTTTGCCCATAATGTTTAATGTTTCAATCCATTGTTCCTTCATGCCCCTCATTAATGCAGTTTTTAACACATTATCAGGTAAAGGTAGCGATGCATAAGGAGATCTTTGTAAATTATACTGAAAACGTTCCACATACTCTTCTAATGTTTCATTTGGTCTGGCTGACATTTGAAATATTTCGTCTTTTAATTCTCTAGACCTACAATAATCCTGGTATTTCTTTAAGAAGGATTCTTTCATTTGATCCCAATTGTTGATAACCCCGCCACCTAGCCCCATAAACCATCTTAAAGCAGCCCCTTTCAATGTAGAGGGGAATAATTTCAATTTTTGGGGATCGGTGGTGTAATCGTACCCCCGACATAACACATCGAATTCAAATAGGAATGCATCTGGATCTTCCGATGTGAGTCCGTGAAATGTAGGGATATGCTGAAGAGGGATAGCTTTCATGGGTGCATTTGCTGCAGAATCCACTATAGGATATTGTAATGTAGAGGTTTGAGTGTTTGGTTGGTTTTGAGCGTTTGGTTGGTTTTGAGCCATGGGATCGAATATATGCCAGTAACCTTCTGGGATATCTAGGAGGGTGTTCCTAGGTTGGGTGGGAACGGTTTTGACAGGGATCTTTTTAATAGCGCTTCCTTTATCTGGAATAATGGGAATACCAGGTGTTTGAGGAGATTGAATCTCTTCAACAATGACTTTCGCAGCACTTCCTTTATCTGGGCTATCTAATGGCCGATTTGTTTCAAGAGGAGATTTTGGTTCCTTGATTTCCCCTGTTTCTCCTTCTCCTTCACAAAAATTGCTAGAGTTCCCTTCCTGCAATAATTCTGGAGTGGAATTTTCAACTTCTTGAAAGTCCTGCTCCTCAGTTTGACTATGCACCTCAGCACAGGCTACAGATGGTGATCCTGTGGCCTGAAGGGAACTAGTAGGCGGTTTAGAAGTGTTTTTCTTGAAACCTACTGATGGCTGAGACTCTGTTTTCTTATAGATTTCGTCTATGAAGGTCGTTCGGCCAAGGGTCACCGGTCCCTTAGCTTTTTCAGGTTTGGATGGGGGTTTGATATTCTTTTCTGGTCTTTTCTGCTTAGTCATGCACTCAAAAATAAACTACCAACTTCTATTCAAACAAGCAAAAACAAATCTGTTAGGAAAGCGGATAGTGAGCAGGTCTTTTACATGCTCTACACGTAGGTTCTTACCTTCCGTTTTTAGGATCCAACTCCTCCCTAGCAGGCTTGTACACCACTCTGAAAAAGACAAATGGCTTCACTCTTTCCCCGGCAACGGCGCCAAAATGTGGAGCTATAAAAAGGGTCTCTTTCACCTCTAATTACCTCACATTAATATGTCAACCCGAGAGCGTTTTTTCATTACAAAGAGTGACTCAATCCGAGGCTCATTTGTCAGAGTAATGCTAGTAGTACAGTGCTTAAGAAATACAAGAGTAAACGGATGCTTAACTGAAATCAAATTACTTTAAATAAATAAATCACACATTCAGAAAACTCAATAACTTATCAGTCAAGGGTTCGGCAATGATAACCCATCCCTTCAGAAACTGATGGAAAAGGAACTAGAGCATAGATCACGAACCTGGGAGCTAGACAGTGACTGCTACTGCTCACTACAGCCTTAGATCATCTCTCACAATAAACCAACAACTGCAAGTAAATGAAACAGCGAAGCGAATAAAGGATTGAACCACAATTCTGAAATGGAACAACAACTCTAAAATGGAACAGCAATTGAATAACTAAGTCCCGCGGGTTATAACCAAACTCAATCTATACACTCTTTGCAATCAAAGAACATTCTGTCACTCTAAAGGCGATTTACACAGATCACACTAATGGAACAGCAATAACAACGAATGAATTATAGAACAGCACTGATAAATTAGGAACGCACACCACATGAACGTTTTAGTATAACAACTCTGTAATATAACAGTAAGAATGTGCGATTAACTCTTGAAAGGATAAATAACTTGATACAGAGTCAACATACAGTTCTATCTGTCGAAACTTTAATGATTTAAACTTGAACAGAGCATATCACATGAACTTGTAAAGTATATCAAATGATCAAATAACAAGAATAAACAAACCACACAGAAGTGAAGCTGTAATGGTACAGAAGCAAGTGTCCTTCGGGGCCGGGCCCTTAGCCTCCAAGGATACACCGCTTTAAGTTAACGCAGACACGAAGATGGAATAATCACCAAGCTTTCATTAATGCATTGATCAAAAATACATCGAACCAGTTCTCAACGAAGCTTAATAACCAAATCTGATGTTTTACAGAAGATTACATAAAACGTATCCTATCTCGCTATTATCTATCTCCTAAACTAACAGTGCTGTCTCTTTTTATAAAGACGATGGCGGAGATGTCCAAGCAACTAGATAAATAAAGCAGCGATCCCTCAGGATCTTCGATCCTGAGGGATTCGCCAAACTGTTAACTCTTCATCCTGTCTTTTCTTTCGCGCTGAGCTGGTGTCCTCTCCTTCTTTCCCGAGCCGATTTGCTTTGATCTGTTTCCCTATGTTTGTGTTCGGTTCTCGTCCAGAGAGACAGCAGTTATCTCCACTTTGTCCTTTCCTTTGGAGCGGCAACTCTTCGTTTTCTCCTTTTCCTGTATAGAAAATAACCATTATCAGTGGCTAAGTTATGCACATCAATTCTCACATGTTTTGTTATAGTTCCTTATTACTTTCCAAATTCATGATACAAAAGGTTCACAAATTCTATTAAAAAGCCACTGAAATAATCATCAAAATCATACCTTTTTAGTACTCCACAATTGTATCAACTAGGGTTCAATGCCACATTATGACAAAGATTGTCTCAATATGATAATCATGGTCAACAATAATCAATCATGTTCAACCTTAGTCAACCATGGTAAACCATGCTTTATAAAGTAAAACATGGTCATACATGCTCATTCATGGTCAAGTATCATTGAAATTCAGATTGCACCAAAGATTACATTGATGTGACAATCAACCATGGTTAAGCATGCACAACCATGGTCCAACGTCACATTGTGTCAATTATTGTCTCCATATGAAAATCAACCATGGTAAAGCATTTTTTATTTTAGTGTTTATAATATTTATCTTAGGTTTTATATATCTTGGATTTTTAATATTAATCCCTTGAGTTTAATATTATTCCTTTGGATTCATAATCCCTTTGGGTTCAGGTATTAATCCCTTGGGTTTATTTTTTTCTATGGATTTATTATTCCCTTATTTTTATAATATCAATCTCTTGGGTTTATTATTACCTTGGGTTTTTAACAAAATATATTTTTTTATGTATTAATTAAATATATAATAAATAATAATGTGATTGTTAAATTAAATCTTATTATGTTTCAAAATTAACATTTTTCAACATAATAGGAAACATTAATTAATTAATACATTAAAGCGTTGACTAATAAATTAATTAATAAAATAAAACAATAAAATGTTCAATAACATTAAACATTAATTCTAAAATGTTTACAGTAATATTTATTAAATATATTAATATATTTAATAAAATATGTATCTTAATATGTTAATTAAATATAATATTAATTACTATATATTAATTAAATCTTAGCGCAACCATGGTCAACCATGCTTATTTTATGTTTTATAACATTCATCTTAGGGTTTATATAGCTAGGGCTTATAATTATTATCCTTTAGGTTTATAATATCAATTCCTTGGGTTTATTAACTTAAGGGTTCATATTTCTAGGTTTAATGTTTTTCCCTTAGGTTTATAATCACTCGGGTTTTTAGTATTAATACATAGGGTTTATAATATCAATCATGGTGAACCATTTTTTATACGTTCAATCATTGTCAACCATGATCCAACATCAACTTATGATGAATATTGTCTCAATATGAGAATCAACCATGGCCAACCATGGTCAAATGTCACATTGTGACAAATATTCTCAAGAATGTTGAACCATAGTCCAACGTTACATTGTGAAAAGGATTGACTCAATATGGAAGCCAACCATGGTCAACTATGTTTATTTTAGTGTTTATAATATTTATCTTAGGATTTATATACGTAGCATTTATAATATTCATCCTTTGGGTTTAATATTACTCCTTTCAGTTCATAATCTCTTGGAGTTTTAGTATTAATACGTTGGCTTTATAATATCAATCCCTAGATGACAAATATTCTCAAGCATGTTCAACCATGATCCAACGTCACATTGTGACAAGGATTGACTCAATATGGAAACCAACCATGGTCAACCATGTTTATTTTAATGTTTATAATATTTATTTTAGCGTTTATATACCTAGGGTTTATAATATTCACCCTTTGTGTTTAATATTATTCCCTTGGGTTTTTAGTAATAATACATTAGGTTTATTATTCCCTTGGGTTTATATTTTCAATCATGGTCAATCATGGTTTATAGCGAATTTTGGTCAACCATGGTCATCCATGGTCAAATGTTGCATTGTGAAAATGATTGTGTCAATATGAAAATCAACAATGGTCAACAATGGTCCAACGTCCCATTATGACAAATATTCTCTTGATATGAAAATCATTCTTTGTCTCAACCATATTTCAATGTCACATTATCACAAATATTGTTCCAATATTATAATCATGGTCAACCATTATCAATCATGCTCTACCTTAGTCAACCATGCTCAACCATGCTTGAAAGTTGCATTGTCGCAAAGATTGTGTTGATGTGAAAATAAGCCATGGGTAAGCATGCTCAACCATGGTCCAATGTCGCATTGTGACAAGGATTGTCTGAATATGGAATTCAACCATGGTGAAGCATTTTTATTTTAGTGTTTATAATATTTATCTTAGGTTATATATACCTTGGTTTTTTAATATTAATCCCTTGGGATTTGCTATTAATCCCTAGGATTTATTTTTTCCGTTGGGTTTATTATATCAATCCCTTTATTTTATTATTCCCTTGGGTTTATAATATCAATTTATTGGGTTTATTATTCCCTTTGGTTTTTAATACCAATCACAGTCAACCATGGTAAATCATATCCATCCATGGCCAACCATGGTCAAGCATGGTCAAATCTCGTATTCTGACAATGATTGTCTTAATATGAAAATCAAGCATGGTTAATCACGGTCCAATGTTGCATTATGAAAAATATTTTCTTCGTCTGATAGTCAATCATGGTTAGCCATGATTTAATGTCGCATTCTGACAAGGATTGTCTCAATATGGAAATAAACCATGGTCAACCATGGTGAACAATTTTTATTTTAGGGTTACAATATTTATCTTAGGGTTTATATACCTTGGAGTTATAATTTTTATACCTTGGGTTTATTATTCCCTTACGTTTATAATATTAATTTCCCTTGGTTTTATTAATATAAGAGTTCATATTTATAGGGTTTAATATTATTCCCTTAGGTTTATAATCCCTTGGGGTTTTAGTATTAATCCATAGGGCTTTTAGTATATGTAGTAAATTCCATTAATTTAATTGGGTTTATAATATCAACCCAACGGACTTAAGGGATTGATATATATAGAATTAATCTAATAAAATCATTAAAATCTAAACTATTGATTTTATTCAATAAAATATATTGTATTCAATCCTTTTAGTTTAAAATATTATTTCCTATGGTTTAAAAATTCCTTGTATTTTTAATATTTATCCGTTGGGTTTGTTGATCCCTCAGGTTTATAACATTTATCCCTTGGGTTTAATAATTCGTTGGGTTTATAATATTAATAATACCATGGGTTTTTTAATCCCTTGGGTTTAAAATTTTAATTGTTAGGAAAAAAAATTCCCTGGTGGTTAACGTTCCTGTGTGCCCACACACATGTACTAGCTATATCCACAGTCTTAATAATCACAATAAATCCTCCTGAAGGGAACTAGTATCAGCCTAACACTGAGGCCTAACCCTGTAGGGGTCTACGAGATTTGATCCTATGACCTCTCGATCTAAGTGTACTTTCAGCGGGGACTCAACCAATTGAGCTAACCCTCAGGCCTATTTGTTAGGTTTTATTATTCCCATGTGTTTTTAATATTAATTCCTTACGTTTGTTGATCCTTTAGGTTTATAATATTTATCCCTTAGGTTTATTAATTAATTTGGCTTATAATATTTAACTTTTGGATTTATTAGTCGCTTTGGTATATAATATTTATCCCTTATGTTTGTTGATCCCTTAGGCTTATAATATTTACCCCTTCAGTTTTCTAATTTTTTTCGTTTATAATAATAATAATCCCATGTGTTTATTAATCTCTTAGATTTAAAATGTTAATTTTTAGGGTTTATTAATATCATGTGTTTCTAGTATTGATTCCTTGAGTTTCTTTAGCCTTTGGGTTTCTAATATTTATCTCTTAAATTTACTAATTCATTAGGTTTAGAATATTAAACACTTGGTTTTACTAGTCACTTTAGTTTATACTATCAATAATTTCTTAGATTTATAATTTAATCCTTTGGGATTAATTATATATTAGATTTAAAATATCAATAAATAAGGGTTATTAAGATAATGTAATTAATATTTAAAACAAAAAAATATTAATAATTTCTAGAATTTAAACTTTATGATATATTATTATTAAGCATTATATTCTTATATAAAATATTCATATTTATTATTATATTACTATCATATTCATATATATATATATTATTTTAGTTTAATATATTGCTTATATATTTAATATTATTAATATGTTCTAAGTAAATATATAGAATATATTAACAATTATATTAATCAATATATAATAATTATTGACCTTAAAATAGTGATGAGAGATAAATTTATATTATTAATAATAATATAAATATTATTATTATAACATATATGAATTATATTATAGTTTTAAATATAACTATCAATATATTATAAATATTTTATGTAATAACTAATATTATACTAATATACAAAATAATGTTAGTATAATAAATATAATTATATAATATGGATATATAATATTTAATTATATAAATAATATGGCTATTATTTTTTATATAGTTGTTAATAATGATAAATAGTTATTTGTGACAGCTGAATTTGGTATTAACTAGTTGTTAACTAGTAACAGGACATTCTAGTTATTATTTTAAAGAAAATAATGAAACATTTGTTATTTTCTAAAAAAGTATTGTTATGAAAAATAAAATTAGTTATGGAAAACTAGTTCCATAAAAATTAAAAAGACTGATGGTAAAATTGTTCCAAGAACTGAGAATTGGTTGAACATTTTGAATAGTTACATGCTCCTCTACGGATAAAAGGATAAAAGGCACATCCAGGTGAAAGGAGTTCGATGATTAAGGAGGAGAATTTCCTAAGATGGTAGATACTAGTGGAAATCACTCAGCATTCCTGAGAATTTCTGGTACTGACTCGACTAGGAGTCCTGACATCACAACAGAAAATATTGGCAACTTGTACCTCTCAAGTGTGGAGCACGGGGGAAAGAGAATGATGTAATTGCCTCTCTTGATGGTTGGGTGGACATCATTAGTGGAATTGCACATTCAGATAAGTAACTGTCCATTTTAGCAAATTAAATAGGAATGAATTTTTAGTATGTATATATATATATATATATATATATACACACACACACACACACACACACACACACACACACACAAATATGTGATTCTATTAGAATTAAGGACAACAAATGTATGAAGGACAATTGTTTCAGAAAATAATGAATTTTGTAAATGTTTATGAATTAGCAAGATATTTACGACTTCTGTAATTTATATGTGAATCATGTAATGTGAATCTAAGTTTGGAATTCAAGACTGTAAGTAGGAAATGTTATAAGAGAAAAATTGTGTAAGGCCATCCTTATGGAAATGCAGAAATAACAATGTTTTCTTACTTCAGAAACGAACAGTAAATTGCTTAGTGATTTTACCTTGCAATGATTAAATCTATTAAGCTCTCAATAAACAGAAAATAACGAGTGAAAGATTGAAATAAGCTATTGAACACACGTGATAAATAGTAAAAATTCTAAGCAAATAGTCGAACTACAGAACTCTATCATTTCAAATTATTGAAGACTGAACTGTCAGTTCTAGGTACGAGGTGAAACCCCAACTGAGAACTCGTCGTTCCTCTAAAATATTTATACTCAAACAATACTTTGAGTGGTCTGGTCACCCAAACAAAAAGATAAAATTCTATGCTGGTAAACTTATAATAAGACTAGAAAACAATTAAGCCAAGATAAATATTATCGTTACTAGAAGACTGTGTAGCAAACACATAAACATCTACAGATTAAATTGAAACAAACCCATGATTATTTATATAGAAATACTGTGTAAAATTAAAATGTAATGTGTGGCCAGAGGCTGGGTATTCATTTTAACATTCAGTAGCACGATACTCATATAAAGAGAAGATAATTGAGAGCATATATATATATATATATATATATTGTAACGAGATAACAGTCTTTGAACAAAACAAACAGGAAATTATTTAAATGAATTCTAACTCATTAATTAAAGCAATAAACCCTGTAGAGTATAGTCCGACCTAAGAATAGGCATTATAGAACTAACACTTTCTGAAAGTTGTAAAATACATAATCGTAGTTTTGGGAGATCCAACCAAGACCAAAAAGGGTCTGGTTTGGGGAAACCCTTATAAGAAAAGAACACTGTAATGGAACAAAATGCAACTGTATTATTAACTACAAAAAACCACAAGGAGAAACTGACTTTGGCTCTCATAGGCTAGTCAAGAATATATGAGTATTTGATTGGCCCTGTAGACTTGAATGTAAATAGCAAGCAGTGATAAACTAAAAATGCCAGAGAGGAGGAAGAAGTTCTTGTGGAAAAACATTCAACATATGAATACCTAGAGGGCAGCACACTATTGTTAGCAAGGGGTTTGGCATTCACCATGAAGGAAGGTTAATAGACAAACCCGCTTCCGAGCAAGAACATACCTGCAATAACAAACAAACAAATCATCAAGGCTTGGCATATCGATATAAAAACTCATAGATTGACTCAAAAATAAAATAAGTAACATGTAACCTTGTTACCTGGGCAGATGCACTGACTGTGTTCCCGAGTGCTGAACTGGAATAATGAAATTTTGGCAAGAGAAACATTTAGGATTTAGAATTTGGTAATATAATATAATAATCTGAAGGTCAAACAAGGTTAAAAAGGATCAAAAAACTTAAACTGAGCAAGAATTCAATACTTGTGGTGGCAAAAAGATGGATTGAAGCTGGGTTGGTCCGACATCCCTCACGATGAGCAGCTTTGGCTGAAAGTTTCTCCTTTTAATGAAGAGGAACTTCCCTTTCTCGAGCCATAGCCAGGGGCAGACACCCTTACTAGTTCCATGGTTAACTGGTTGCGAAAACTGTCTAGAATACCCGCATTATAAAAACCCTGGACAGGTTGCAGACCCATTCTATCACATCGACAGAGGAGAAATGGGTTGAAATGGTTAGTGTTGCGGGGTAATACTCGACAGTTTCCTGTCGATACCCTTCGTCGTTGATCTCAGATGGAATCAGATGCTAATTAGAATGGGAAGGTGGCCCATTGAAAACCCCAATTGAGATCTCAAGAATCTCTCAACTGGCATAAGTAATAAATCGCCAAATCATATCTGAGATAGCTAGTACAAACCAAATATCAAGACAAATATATAAAAAATGCGATGAATTACCAAAGTTTAGTCAGGTAAGCATGAAAAATGAATGGTTTAAGATTATAAGCAGAGAATCTTCACAAATCAACCATACTGTAATTATAGAATGCAAAACCTGAAAACCATAAATACTGAGTTAGTACTATGCCAATAAAGTCTGAAATGTATAGTTTATATGTAATGTTTTTAAGGATAAGGTAAGAAATTATTTTTTTTATGTTTGTATAGTATAAGTGTTACAAGAGGTATCAGAGCAGCGTTCGCACACTAGGACCCTAGGGGGTAACCTAAAAATTTTAAAAGGTGTGTATACTTATGCATAGAAAAGAAGTAGTACTACAAATGACAATATGAGAAGGGGATCCACACAACAAACACCTTGGAATATTGGGGAACCTACACCTCAATCACAACCAGAAATGAAGCCTGAGATGTGGATTCAATTGAGTGTAGATCAACACCAGCAGACTAGTAGACTGTTGGAGGAACAATAACACCAAACCAGCATACTGTTAAGTACTATGAAAAATTTGTACGAGGAGATGGTCCATGTGAGATGTGACAATGAATGTCTAATGCAGGAATAGTAAAGGATACTTAAGAGCCTTTCTGACAAGTAGAATCAGGGGGTGTTACAACCTAGTCCTAATAAGGGTATGCAAGAAGAGAACGAACGAAAAACCAAGGACCAAACCACAGAAAAAATGGGCAGGAGACCTTCCTAGCGAAAAAACAAGTATAGAAACTCTAATGAAGCAAAATATGTTAATGTGTCAGATCAGCAGGAAGTTAAGAAGCTAAAAGTGGAGCTTCAAGGTAATTTTCGAAAGATAAAACCACCTACATTCAATGGAAAAGCTGAGGAGGTGGCAAAGGCTTGGTTGATAAATATGAATAAGTACTTTCAATTATACGAGTACAACAGCAACCTTAAAGCCAGATTGGCCATTTATCAATTAAGAGAAAAATCCACCCTATGGTGCGAGGAGGTAAAGAATGTTCGCAGCATTGAAGATCAAGATGTTACATGGGAATCATTCCAGAAATACTTTAAATTTAAGTACTTGATAGAACATTTTTATGAAGAGAATTCCATGACTTGAAGTTGGGTCATATGACTATGGATGAGTATATTACCAAGTCCGCCTCCGTATTAAGATATGTCCCTGATCTTATAGATGAACAGGCTAAGGTTCAAAGATTCTTGAGTAGTCTGCCAACCCACATGAAGGAGAAAATTGAATTTGTAAATCCTAGGATCATGGACGAAGAAATTCATAAGGAAAGAATGTGCTACTAGCAATCTAAGGAAAAATGGGAAGTGGGTAAAAGTTGGCAGCCACGAAAAGGATAGAAAAACAGTTCAAACTTCAAGGGTGCTAGAAGTAACAATTTTAAAAGTTCCGCGTAAAGTTCCATAAGCAAGAAGTTTAGCAGAAATCATCAAAGAACCTGATGATCTGTTGAAGAGAGGCCTATAAAGGCTTCTAGCAAACCTGAGCAAGGACAAGTATCTAAACCACCCCTGATTGTTGGGGGTGTGGTGAAGCACATTATTATAAGAATTTCCCATAGTGAAGGATAAGTGAAACAATTGTTAATTTGCAGGAAGCTTCTATAATGGGAGATGCAGCTCGAAACATATCTCAAATCAACGCAGCATTGGAAGATTGTCAGGGAGATTATCAGCCAACAATGATATAGTGGGAAGGTAAGTTACTATCTCAGTCTTTTTCTATTTTGGTTGGCTTAGGTGCAAGTTTGAGTTATGTAAACCCGAAGTATGTAGGTTAAAAGGTCAAAAATTCAAAAATACTTGGCTGGTACAGCTAGCCACAGGAGAAAAAAGAAAATTAAGTGCCAAAATTTCAAACTGCACTCTAGAAATTGTAGACCAGTAGTTAAACGTGGACCTAAATATACTGCCATTAGGGTCCTATGATGTTGCGTTGGGTCTGGATTGGATAGAGAAACATTCGACTTTGGTGGACAGTAAATTAAATAGTATATACTACATAACACAAGATGGAACACGCAAAGAGATTTAGGGAATCAAGAAACCATTACGACTGCGTCCTATTATAGCATCTCAAATGAATAAGTGCACGAGGAAGGGATGTTAGATTTATGCTATCCAGGTGGGATATGCCAATTCCAAGGAGAAATTTCCTATGATGGAGAACATACCATTGGTACAAGACTTCATGGATGTGTTTCCAGAAGACTTACCCGAATTACCCCCTAAAATAGATATTGATTTCACCATTGAGTTAATACTAGGGGCATCACCAGTGCCGAGGGCTCCTTAAAAAATGAGTGTTTCATAACTAACAGAATTAAAAATGCAGTTGCAAGATCTGTTGGACAAAGGATACATTCGTCCAAGTATGTCCCCTTGGGGAGAACCAGTGTTGTTCGTAAAGAAGAAAGATGGAACCATGCATATGTGCATGGATTATAGACATCTCAATAAGAAAAATAGTCAAAAAAAAATATCCTTTACCTCGGATTGATGACTTGTTTGATCAGGTGAAGGGGGCCACATTATTTTCAAAAATAGACTTAACATTTGGATACCATCAGATTCGGATTAAGGATGAAGATATTTATAGGAATGCTTTCTGTACGAGGTATAGGCATTATGAGTTTGTGGTACTACCCTTTGGGTTAACAAATGCACCAACAATATTGATGAAGCTAATGCATATAATTTTTCACCCCTTCCTGGATAACTTTGTACTAATATTTATTGATAATTTTTTAATCTATTCTAAGAATCAGGAAGAACATAGAGAACACCTAAGAATAGTGTTGTAAATGTTAATAAAACACCAGTTGTATTCTAAGTTCAGCAAATGTGATTTCTTCAAAATAGAAATCCAGTACTTAGGCCATGTTATTTCAGCAGAAGGGATAGTCGTTGATCTGGAGAAAATTAAGACAATCATGGAATGGGGAGTTCACCAAAATGTGGCAGATATTCGATATTTTATGGGATTGGCTGGGTACTACCGAAGATTCATTGAAGGGTTCTCCAAAATTTCCTTTCTAATCACCTCTTTGTAGAGAAAAGGAAAAGTCTTTAAGTGGAATAATGAGTCCCATAATAGCTTCGAAAATTTAAAGCATCTATTGACCACTACACCAATGTTAAGGGAAGCTAACCCCAATAAAGAAATTGAGGTTTGTACAGACACTTGTAAGGAGGGAGTTGGGGCAGTTTTATCTCAGGAAGGAAAGGTAGTGGCCTATGAATCAAGAAAGTTAAAAGAGCATGAGAAAAGTTATTCAACCTATGATCTGGAGTGAACAGCAGTGGTACATGCACTCCGGGTATGGAGACACTACCTGCTGGGAAATAAGTTTTTATTAAAGACTGGTCATAGTAGCTTGACCAGTTACTTAAAGCAAGTTGATTTAAAATCCTGACAGGTAATATGGAATGCCTTCCTAAGTGATTTTGATATGGATATTTAGCACATGAAGGGTAAGGAAAATTGTGTGGTGGATGCTTTAAGTAGGAAACGGCATTGTGTTTATGAGCTTTGTTATAATCAGCTTGAATGCAAATTTTAAAACCAATTGAAAGAGGAAGCACAAAAGGATCCTAAATACCAATTCCTATGCCAGAAAATGGAAGAAGAGATAATGCAAGGAAACAATTCTGAATATGGACTTAGTAAAGAAAAAATTCTAATCTTTAGAGGATAGATTTATATACCAAACTGTGTGGATCTAAAGGAGCTAATCATGAATGAATATCTTCAAAGTAATTATGCAGGACACCCAGGATGCCAAAAACTATTAACTTCAATTAGAAAAATATATTTCTGGCCTAGTATGCATAGAAACATTACTAAATACTTAAAAAAATATTTGGAGTGTCAAAAGTTCAAGGTGGAGCATCAACATCCAGCTGGATTGTTGCATCCCATACCAGTACCTGAATGGAAATGGGAGGTCATATCCCTAGACTTCATTATGGGTTTGCCATGATTAAAGAGGCACAATGACACTATTATGGTGGTGATTGACAGATTGAGTAAGGCTGCACATTTTATACCTATACAATCTACTTACAAAATTGTACAGATAGAAGATATATTTATGAGAGAAATTCTCCGATAGCACAGTATCCCAAAGACTGTTATTTCATGCTTAGATGTGAAGTTTACTTCAGCATTTTGGAAAACTTTGTTCACAAGTCTAGGGACCCAAAGAAATTTCATCATTGCTTATCATCCCCAGACAGATGGAAAAACTAGACAGGTAAATCAGGTTTTGGAAGACATTTTGCGCATGTATGTGATGCAGTAGCCAACAAAATGGGAAGAGTATTTACACCTAGCTGAATTTACTTACAACAATGGTTATCAGGAGTCCTTTAAGATGAGTCCTTTTGAAGCTCTATATGGGCAGCAATGTCACACTCCCGTAAATTGGAGCAACCCAGAAATGAAACTAATGCTTGGACCAGAAACGTTGGCTGAGATGGAATCGGAGGTAAGAAATATTAGGAAAAACCTGAAAGTTGCACAAGATTGGCAGAAGATTTACGCAGATAATAAAAGGACTTATCGATAATTCGAGGTGGGTGATCATGTGTATGTGAGGATCAAACCAAAGAAGAGCACCTTTAGATGGGCCTCTTGTTTCAAGTTGGCTCCCAGGTTCTGCAGACCCTTCCAAATATTGGAAAGGGTAGGACCTGTGGCATAATGATTGGCCTTACCCAGCCACATTCGAGTGCACAATGTGTTTAATGTGTCCCTACTAAAATGATATGTACATGATCTAAAGCATGAAATCCATTGGAAGAACATTTAGGTAGGATAGAAGTAGAAAAATCCTAATTAGAATCATAATTTTTATGTGAATTAAAAGGAAGCTTTTCTATTTGTAGGTAGAGCTGAACTACAAGTTTCTGGTCGAGCCTCAATGAATACTCAATAATAGAGAAATTATGCTCCAAAATCAATTCATCACCCAGGTTAAAGTGCAGTGGAAGCACTTCAAGCCAGATGAGGCTACTGGGGAAGACAAGGGATTTGTACGTGAGGCTTACCTAGAATTATTTCTTGAGCTGGAGTGAAACATCGAGGACATTGTTACTTCCATGGGGGAAGTCGTGACAGCTGAATTTGGTATTAAGTAGTTGTTAACTAGTAACATGACATTCTATCTATTATTTTAAAGATAAGACTAAAAAATTTATTGTTTTCTATAAGATTTTATTTTATTATTATGAAAAAAATAGAAGTAGTTCCATAAAAATAAAAAAATACTCATGGTAAAAGTATTCCAAGAACTGAGAGGTGGTTGAATAGTTTGAATAGTTACCTGCTCCTCTGAGGATAAAAGGCATATCCCAATGAGGAAAATGGGTTCTAATCATTAAGAAAGGAAGAGAGTGAGTAATTTCTTGAGCTAGTAGAGACCAGTGGAAATCACTCAGCATTCCTGAGAATTTTTGGTACTGACTGGACTTGGAGTCCTGAGGTCACAACAAAAAAATTTCAACCTGTACCTCTCAGGTGTAGAGCACAGGGAAAGAGAAGGATGTAATTTCTTCTCTCGATGGTTGGGTGGACATCATCATTGGAATTTCACATTAATATAAGTAATTGTGCATTTCAGTAGATTAAACATAAATGAATTTCTATTTTATATATATATATATATATACACACACAGATATGTGATTCTACTAGAATTAAGGACAACGAATGTATGAAGGACAATTGTTTCGGAAAAGAATGGATTCTGTAAATATTTATGAATCAGCAAGATAGTTACAACTTCTGTAATTTATATGTGAATCGTGCAATGTGAATCTAAGTTCAGAATTCAAGACTGTAAGTAGGAAATGTTATAAGAGAAAAATTGTGTAAGGACACCCTTAGTGAAATGCAGAAATAACAGTGTTTTCTTACTTTAGAAAAGAACAGTAAATTTCTTAATGATTTTACCTTGCAATGATTAAATCTGTTAAGATCTCGATAAACAGAAAATAATGAGTGAAAGGTTGAAATAAGCTATTGAACAGACATGATAAATAGTAAAAATTTTAAGCAAATAGCCGAACTACAGAACTCTATAATTTCAAATTATTGAAGAGTGAACTCTCGGTTCTAGGTACGAGGTGAAACCCCAACCCAAAACTTGTCATTCCTCTAAACCATTTATACTCAGACAAGAAATGGAGTGCTCTGGTCACCCAAATAAAAAATTCTGTGCTCATAAAATTATAATAATACTAGAAAAAAATTAAGCCAAGATAAAGATTATCCTTACTGGAAGACTGTGTAGCAAACACATAAAAATCTACAGATTAAATGGGAACAAACCCATGATTATTTATAGAGAAATACTCTGTAAATGTAAAATGTAAGGGCCGACCAGAGACTCGGTATTCATTTGAACATTCAATAGCACGATACTCATATAAAAACAAGATAATCAAGAGCCTATATATATATATATATATATATATATATATATATATATATATATATATATATATATATAGTTCTACCCATGAGAACACAGTCTTTGAACAAAAAAAAGGAAATTCTTTAAATGAATTCTAACTCATTAATTAAAGCGAGAAACCCTGTAGAGTACAGTCTGACTAGAGAATAGGCATTACAGAACTAACACTTTTTAAAAGTTGTAAAATACATAATTGTAATTTGGGAAGATCCAACCGAGACCAAAAAGGGTCTGGTTCAGGGAAACCCTTATAAGAAAACAAAATTGAAATGGAACAAATTGTAACTGTATTACTAACTACAGAAAACCACAAGGAGAAACCGACTTCAGCTCTCATGGGCTAGCCAAGAATCTATGATTATTTGACTGGCCCTATAGACTTGAATGTAAATATCAAGCAATGATAAACTAAAAACGCCATAGAGGAGGAAGAAGGCCTTGTGGACAAGCGTTTAACATATGAATACCTGGAGAGAAGCACGCTCTTGTTAGCAAGGGGTTGGGCATTCACCATGAAGGAAGGTTAATAGGCAAACCCGCTTCCGGGCAAGAACATACCTGCAATAAAAAACAACCAAATCATCAAGGCTTGGCATAGCGATATAAAAACTCATATATTGACTGGAAAACGAAATAAGAAACCTACAACCTCATTACCTGGGCAGATGCATCGACTGTGTTGTCGAGTGCCAACTGGAATAGTGAAATTTTGACAAGAGAAAAATTTAGGATTTAAAATCTGGAAAGCTAATCCAATAATTCGAAGGTCGAACACGTTTAACAAGGAGAAAACAACTTGAACCGAGCAAGAATGCAATGCCTGTGGTGGCGAAAAGACGAATTGAAGCTGGGTTGGTCTGGCATCCGCCGCGATGAGCACCTTTGGCCGAAAGTTTATCCTTTTTAATGCAGAGGAACTTCCCTTTCTCGGGCCATAGCTAGGGGTGGATACCCTTACCAGTTCCATGGTTAACTGGTTTCGAAAACTATTCGGAAGACCCGCATTATAAAAACCCTCAACAAATTGCATACCCATTCCATCGCTTTGACCAAGGAGAAATGGTTTGAAATGGTTAGGGTTGCGGGGTAATACCCGGCAGTTTCCCGCCGATACCCTTCACCATTGATCTCAGATGGAATCGAACGGTGATTATAAGGGGAAAGTGGCCCATTGAAAACCCCAACAGAGATCTCAAGAATCTCACAACTGGCATAAGTAATAAATCGCCAGATCGTGTATGAGATAGCCAGTACAAACCAAATATCAAGATAGATATATAAAAAATGCGTTGAATTACCAAATTTTAGCTGGGTAAGCATGTAAAGCGAATGGTTTAAGATTATAAGTAGAGAATCTTCACAAATCAACCAAATTGTAATTATATGATGCAAAACCCGAAAACCATAAGTACTATGTTAGTACCGTGCCAATAATGTCTGAAATGTATAGTTTATATGTAATATTTTTAACCATAAGGTAAGAAATTATTTTTTTTTTTTTTTTGTTCGTATAGTATAAGTGTTACATTATCTTTTAACAAAATATATCTAACAATTATTAATATGGTGGATGGACAATGGTGGGTTAATGTTTTTTTATCAATGTATATCAACCACATTGGTAAATGTGGTTGTATATTTGTTTCAAATACCAATGTGGTTGTATATTTGTTTCAAATATGCTTATCAGCGTATATCAACTACATTTGTAAATATGATTGTGCTAGTTATCTTCGTACCATTTGTTTATTACGATCATTACGATATGAATCTGAATCTGTGTTTAACAAATTTGTTCTTTAAGCCTTCATCGAAGGGAATCCATGGCATCGGGGATTTATATATAAAACTGGATTTAAAAAAAATATCCTCTGGAATTCATGCTTCGAATAATTCCTTGGACAAGCTTCCAAGAATTCATTAGACTATGAAGATATAATAGCGCTTTTGAATAGGTTTGTAAGAAGCCTTCAACATAGATAATCCATGGCTTCGTTGTTTTAGATATATGCACCATTGAGTGATACCTATTGTCTAAAATTTATATTACGCGCAATCCACTGAATTATTACACTCCATTGACTTATATGGCTTTTAAAAGCTATTAGTTCTTGTTTTTGCAACTCAGAATGTTGCTTAAACCATAGCAACAATAAGGATGTCGGGTTACCTAAACCCTGTGTTATAGTTTTCCACAAACAAGATATATTTTTTTATATTATGGATAGCACATTGCATTTCAGTGTCTCCACGGATTAAATATTTACAAAAGATTAAGTCTTTGTTTTAGTTTTCCACTAATTTTTTTATAGTGAAATAAATTTGTTTATAATCTTACTAGTCAATTAAATATCATTGCCACTAACATGTAAATTTCTCACGTTTGGCAAGAATTGTAGATTCTTACCTCTCTTAATTGGAATAATTGTCATTTTCATCTTAATGGTCATCGATTAACATATTTATTAAATGCACAATGTTGGAGTTATGTGATTTCATATTCCTGCAGTTCTTATTTGTCATTATCATTCCAATTGTTAAAAAATACCGTATTTGTTAAATACGTAGGATCTTAATCAAATATAGAAATAAATACACTTAAAAATATAGAATCTATTTTGAGGACTTTGAATTTTATTTTCGGGATCCCAGTAAAATCAATGGGGTTAGAAAAATGAATAAATTGATGTCATCACTAAGCTCTACAACCAACAATGTTTTAAATTTTTTTTAAGTTAAATAAATTTATTGAAACTAAAATGTCAGTGGTTAAATAAAATTAAACAAATTTTTAAATATTTTTTTTCTATTAAAATTTTTTTATAATTATTTAATTTATTAATATTATTTCTCAAATATAATAATTTTTTTATAACTAATTTTCTAACGGCTAGTTTTTAACAAAATCTTATTTTATATTTAATTAATTTATTAATTAAAATTAATTTTAATCTTTAAAAATTTTAATAGCTAACTTTCTAACGGCTAGTTTTAACAACTATTTCTTAACGGTTATTAGTGGGCAATGATGCATTCCTATTTATTCATTAAGATCGATTAACTTCTCCTCGTTGTCCTGAGAATGAACGAAAATAGTTGGTTCAAAACATCCACGAAATCTTAATAATGTGATTAACCCAAAAACACATTCAACTACATTATAAATCACAAAAATATTAGATCTAAAATTAAACATCTACAATAATGTTATTACAGGTCATAATTTGTAATCACTAGTTCAGTAACTCGGGCGAAATGATATTCTTATTTAGTACATGACTAGGACAAAGAACCCATGATAATTTACAATTATTACGCATCAACTCCCTCGTTTACAATTGTTACTCTTCAACTTCCTCGTGTTTGCCAAGAATGTATTGGAAGATTTTCACATCAATATTTATAAATCCTTGCTAGCAAGATTTATTACTTATGTTGTTGGTATTTTGTCATTCAAAACTTGGTAATTTAATGGGTATACATTTAAGTTTCCCCCTTTAATTTAACTATTTAATTATTTAATTTTTTTATTATTCAATTATTTAAATGTCTTTAAATTTTTATTATTCAATTAATGAAATTTTGTGTACCACTCTTTCACATGAATAAAGTTATAGGCGTGATATAGGTCACGCTTATAACACATAAATTGATCTCGTAACTTCCAGCATATTAGTATATGAGTAAGCATAAGTAATGCTAATGATGTTGATCATGGTAACAACAAATAAGGCAATAGGATTTCGGAGAATAGGTCAACACAACAACTATCCATCCTTCCCCACGGTGGATGGTGGAAGCGATTGATTTGAGGCAGACAACCATAAGGATGCATCCATCTAGAATAATGCCCTCCAGAAACATATAATGTTGGCTACAAAATGGTTCTTTTTAATGAATAACGTAGAATGCATTTTCCAATGTTGAAATGGCTCCGCAATTCCTTTTCGGCATGGACTTCGGCCATTACAATGGCTCTTGTTATACACGTAGAGTAGGGGATTCAGTTCACAAACAGCACTCGTGAATATGTTTAATATAAACTACATGGGGATTAATTATTTTTCCCTTAAGCATGTTTTTTTTTTTCATGTTTCTCAACCTTTTATATGCAGATAAGAACGTTACTTTAATCAGTCTTCTTTCAAAGATGTTTGATTTGTGTTACATGTTTTTTTTTTAATATTTTAATTATTAAACCTTATTATAATATATTGAATATATCTTTTCGAAGTGAACCGAGGAACGTAAGAGAAGAAATCCTACTTCCAATCTCAAACTACTAACCCTTAGCATGGTGATTAGTTCAATTAATTATTTCAATGTTACATCATGTTCAAAAACAGATGTATAATGATGAAAACGCCCTTTATCATGCTCCCTCTCCTATGATTGTGCGTGCTCCACCTCTTTTATGGTTTTTACGTCTCGGACTAAAAATCCAAAAAAACAAAGACATTTTTTATTTGAGACTTTTAGTTGTATCGTTTTCAATCATCCATACAAATTTCATAATAATTAAGCTAATATTCATTTTGAAGGGCAAGAAATATTGTCAAGTTATTATGGCAATGTTAGTTTGTATCCATAATCATAATTTATTCAAACTTGATTGCATCTTATATTTGAAACAAATAAGTTATTATAGAGTAATAGCTTTTAAATTATTAGAGTTGGTACATATAAAGATTTAATTAGAGAATAATTGTATAAACTTGCAATAATTGAGAAAATTTGGAAAAATAGAATGAATTTTGAATTTGAATATTGATGAAATAATCAATACATAAAACAAATAAGTGAAGCTTCATTTTATACAAGAAATAAGCATTACACTTAACGCTAACTAAAGTAAATTGTGCTATGTTAATGTGCATATACACTACATGCAAACACAAAAGCTAACTAAAGCTAAGTATGTTTTATGCTATGTTAATGTGCATGTACCACCAACATCTCCTATCCCCTAAGTATAACTTAGGTGAGTATGCTGCAATATCGATGAGTCCTGACAACACGTCATTTTAGGTACCCTTGAACAATGCATGAAATACGAGAGAGGAAAAACACAATGGGAACAAGCCCCCCTCAAAATATAATGAAAAACTACAAGAAAAGACAATTTCTAGGTAGTTGTGTCCTTACCTTCAATTTGATCCCACAAAAAGTGAAACATTTTCTTTGTGAAATTATTATTACAGATGTTAGAAGTCTTCTCAAAATTGGGACAATACTAAAAATCGATGATCCCATCATATATCTGTAGGTTTTAACCCTGTACAGAAATTATTTACAAACGAATCTTAAAAACATAAAATAAACAATAGCGAGAGCATAAAACATAAAATAGATATACACAGAGATTTTCCCCTGCATTCCAAATCGTGACTACCAGCTTCATTTTTCATTACATTCCTTTAAGTGTTACAACACATATATATACATGTTGAAGCATACATAAACCCTAATCTATTAACCTTGAATTAGAACATAATCGTAGTTCCCTTGACCGGATCTACAAAATAACAGGGGCCAAAAACCATCATCCCCCAAAACCATGTGCAAACCCATGCACAAAACCATGGGCGGGTCCGCCCACCAAAAAATAGGGTCCAAAACCATGGGCCAGTGTGACTAATCATGGAAAGAATATAACACATACCCAACAAAATCAATTCTCCATGCATGTGGATCTCAATATGTTTGGTATGTTTCCAATGCACTACATCTCTATAAAACTTAAATGTACTCTCATTGCTTCACCATATGACTTTTGGATGATGTACAATGATATCAATCTCAAAAAACAAATGATGCATCCAAATTGCTCGAATGGTGGCATTGATTGCTCCTTTGCACCTAGCCTCTGTTAATGATAAAATAATGGCAATGTGCCTAACCAACAATTGGGGTCACATCACTAACCAAGTAAATAGCAAGAAGTGGAATCCTTCCCTGCAAATGGATCTCGAGGAAAAAGCTTCATTTTCAGAAGTATAGGTATCAATTCCAATCTTTGGATCAAGGACTGATACTCCTTATCCATTGATGCATGTCAATATGGATTTCCTACAACTTCACCTTGCATTTGATGATCAAATGCATGTACCATATATGCATGCATGGGCATGCCTATCTCTAGGAATGCATGCATGCATGGCTTTAGGAATTCCTTCAAGGATGCATGGATATGCACGCATGGCTCTACAACTGAAATTGCATGTGTGGCATCATCAAATTGAGACCTGATGAGATCTACATCATCAACATCTTCAATAATAGAGGAATCAAAGTCCTTTTCTATGTTTTAGAAAGAGGTGACTCCAGCTATAGCAGAGCCATCATCGCTAGAGGAGGAAGAGATTTCCTCATGTGGGAGGTATTTGTATTAGATAGGATAATATTCTGAGCTACAATCGATTCATCAACAACAAAAGAAGCAAATTCTTCATGTGCAAGATTGTCTTGAAAATATTTGTCCATGTTGAAGAATTCTTTAGTGGTTTCATGACTGCTATGATAGATTGAGCTCTTTCTCTCCAAAAGGTGTGCTTCTAGATCATCTTCATCACCATATAATATTTTCAATCTAGTCCATATTTCATGTGATTATTCGATATCTATGAACCGATAAAGAATATTATGAGACATAAAGACATAATCTTCGAAAAGCCATGTTAGATTTATTAAGAAAATCGAACTTCTCATCCTCTAACATTAGTTCCGTCTCAATTCTCATGGCTACCTAGTACAATCCTTTGCTGCTAAGGTGAAGAAAAATATTTTTTTTCCATTCATACTAATTATATGGAGAGAGTGTCACAAGGTGGGAATTCCATTCTTTCACCAATTCAATTCTCTGATAGTATTTTAAACTTTCAATTTGTGAAAAAAATTGGCACTTATAATCTTCTAGCAGTTTCCAATGCTACGATCTTCAAACATACAAAAGATTGTTCATGCACCTTCTCCTGCCCCTCACATCTTTGATAACATCTTAAATTATTAGAGCCTACACAGGTAAAAACCTAGTTTAAAAATAATTACATAGACTTGCAAGAATTAAGAAAAATGAAAGAGATAATAAATTAGTTATGTTCATGAAAAAATCAATACATAAAAAGCTAAATTAAACTAAATTTAATGCAAAGACAAAGTAAATATGATGTATGCTATGTTAATGTATGTATACACCATATACAAGCTAACTAAAGTTAAATGTGCTTTATACTTTGTTAATGTAAATGTACACCAACAATACAACAATAACCTAAAAAAAAAATATGAAATTTTCCAAAAAATGAAAAAGGTGTTTCTCTTTGCTACTAAGAACCTGTGAGATCCGTGGAAGTAGATGAATGAGAGGATACTCATATCATTTTTCCATGGCTTAACTCATGGTCCCGAGAGGGCAGAAATGGAGCGTAGAACCCAAAGTCCATGAATGTCGAGAAGAGATCGATTTGAACGATGGGAAATCCTACAACGCAGGGGCACAGTATCTTCACGAATGGAATTGGGTGGGCATCCAGCCACCACCAAGAATGGTCATAGATCCATTTTTTTCACATGAACGTTAAGATTGATCTTTCCTAGTTTATTGTCATATTTGAAATATTTTATGCAGTATATAAATATATAAGAAAACAAGTTCAATTGTTTTTTTTCTTTTAATTAATGGGAAGCTATAACCATTATTGGTTTAGCATATAATATTTTTGTAGGAATGTATAACAATAAAAATTAATTCCTCATTCAATATTATTAACTATTATTTCTTCATTCAATATTATTGTTGAACCTGTGTGGAAAACAAAAAAATAAAATAAAAGATAATAACATCATGAAGAGCCAAAGGATAAACTGGTTGGAACCAACTGTAAATGTACAGTCGAGATACTCTCAGAGCTCTGTCTATACACTCACAACATTTAATACTGCGATTGGTGCTATACAAGTTATCGAACTCGATAATAATATTTCAGTCGTTATCGTAACACATTTATAGCATAAAAATTTAATAGCCAATATCAGATAAGAATTTTCGGACATATTAAACAATGAAAAACTCGCATAGTTGTGAAATGCTTACTTGAGGATATTATACGCTTGCTGGTTTTCTTCATATCATATCATAAGCTTGTTGGTATTTTCCTATTGGAAAAAAAAAATCATACGCTTGGTGAGGTAAGCTCTGCGTAGTAGTTAAGCAGACAATATCAGATAAGATTCTTCAGAAACAATAAAAAAAGAAAAGCCGTCCTAGTGGTAAAATTCACGAGTAGGATATCAACAGTTGCTACAGCGACGGCCGTTACGACATTGGTTTGTGGTATGTTGGAACCCATTGAGCCACTAGAAACCTATGTTGAAGGCACATTAATAAATAAATTTCTAGCAATTTTACTCTCCTTCCGGGAAATAAATTTCTAGAAATGTTACTCTAGTTCCTCATTTCCCTGAAGCGATCAGTCGGAAACAATGTGCCTTTAACATCCTCCCTCTTTTAACGATGGCGTGCACAATGACCATAACCCTCAGGATCATGATGCATTTCTTAAGTCCATGTCACCCTCAACTTTTTTGGACTTCTTCTTCATATACATATTTTAATCGGCTTATGTTTCTACTTTAGTCTCGCAATTATGACCAATGAAGCGAGCATCTTGTAGTTCTTCATTGCTTTTATGTATATAGCATGGTGTCTTTCTGGATTCATGATTAGTTATTCCAACCGCAATTGACTCTTACCTACCACAGCTACCAAATACATTGATCATCCAATCCATTAGATGAAAAATGATGAGAAATAAAAAACATGGTGCTTATTTAATTTCATTTCTCCCCGATTCGATTTCAATAATTGTTTCCGCGATGCACCTCATCTGTCATTAAAAAAACTCGTTACCTACATGCATCTCACCTCTCACAAAAATGTTTTTCCGCATTAGAAATAGCAATCGTGGTTGTGATCATGGTGACGAAAAAAAACGAGTCTATGAAGTTTTTCTTTGTCAACTTCAAAGGAGTTTGAAAACTAGTACATGATATTTTTATGAGCCATATTTGACTATTAAAGGGGAATATAGGTGTTATTAAAAGTTTGGTATGAGATTGGGAGCATGGTTTGTTCTCTTATCCAACTTTGTTAATTTAAAGCGACATGTTTGGCTCATTGTTATAAGGCTCAAAGAGTGGGCAAACTCAAGCATAAATTTCATTATGGTTTGTTCTCTCATCCAGTTTAGTTGATTTAAATGGACATGTTTAGCTCATTGTGCTAAGGCTCAAAGAGTTGGTAAACCCAAGTATAAAGTTCATTATGGTTTGTTCTCTCATCGAGCTCGGTTGATTTAAAGAGACATGTTTCGCTTATTGTGATCAGGCTCAAAGAGTAGGAAAACCCAAGCATAAATATCATTAGTGTTTGTTCTCTCATCCAGCTCAGTTGATTTAAAGGGACATGTTTGGATCATTGTGATAAGGCTCAAAGAGTAGGCAAACCCAAGCATAAATTTCATTCTCATGGGGTTGCTACTCCTCAGGGTTGGGACCTCCTAGCTCTTTCTAAGTAATAAAATATTGGTATATCTCGCTTATGAGTTGTTGGATATACTCTTGGTATTATAATGGTAGTAGAAAGGTTTGATCCTAGGCCTTTCCCATATTTCGACAATGACTTACTGATTCATTTTGGTTAAAAATACAAAATTTACCCACTAGATTAGGTCTTAGGGAATTTAACTTGGCCATAGGAAGAAAAGAAATTCATTTAATCAACTAAACACATTATCTCTATGAAATATTTGGCATATTTCTGAGATATGGGTATCACTAGAAGGTTTTCCATATTATAAGAAAATCCTTCACCTTGGTTTGGGAAGGAAACTAAGTGATTTAGGATGTATCTCAGTCATATTATGCTCAATCAATGTGTATGAGTCCTCAAAACATGAAAAAAAAAAAATTTGTAGAGGGTTTTTGATCTCCAAGCAAGAATTTGGGCCATAAATAAAGTTTTATCATGTTGTGGAAAAAAAAAGTTTATGAAGCTTTTCTTTCTCAACCTCAATGAAGGAGTTTCAAAAACCACTACATGAGATCTTTATGAGGGATTATTGGCCTTTAAAGGGGAATATGGATGCTAATAAATGTTTTCACACTCGTCATGATATTAGTAGCATGGTTTGTTCTCCCATCCACCTAGGTCGAGGGACATGTTTGCCTCGTTCTGATAAGGCTCAACGAGTACGGAACCCCAAGCATAAATTCCATTTTATTGGGTTTGGGGCCTTCTGGATCTTTCTAAGTAATAATATATAGGTATATATCACTTGCAGGTTGTTGGATATACTTTTGGTATTATAGTGGTAGTGGAAAGGTTTGATCCTAGACCTTTCCCATATTATTTCAATGACTTACTGATTCACTATGGTTAAAAAAAAAATTAACGCACAAGATTAGGGCTTGGGGCATTTACATAGTGAAAGGAAGAAAGCAAATTCATTTAATCCATTAAACACATCTATATCTATGAAAATCCGACATCTTGATGGGATATGAGTATCATTGGAATGCTTTCCATATTATAAGAGAGGCCTTTTACCTTGGTTTGGGAAGGAAAGTGATTTAGGATGTCCATGAGTCTCATTAGGTGTAATCAATGTCTATGAGTCCTCAAAACATGATAGAAAAATATTGTAGAAGGTTTTTTACCTCCAAGCAAGAATTTGGGCCATAAATAAAGGATTTTAGGCTTAAATTCCATTATGGACACATAAAACAACCATACATGTCTTTTGTAGGAGGTATTTTAGTTTGAAATTTGATATGGGTCTCGTTAGGAGGTTTTGCATGTCATTGATGGTTATAAAGGCCTTTTACTATGGTTATGGAAGCAGAAAAAAAGTTTTAGGACCTATATAATTTTTCTTATGCTTAGTAATTGTGAATGAATCATTAAGAAACTTCACGAGCTCTATGTTTGTTATCTTTATCCTCTAAGTGGAAATATAGATGAAATTAGTTGTTTTTTCATACTATGAATGATATCAATGCATTTTATATTATTAAAAGAATAAAACAAGGACATGGGGATTAAATGAGATTTCTTCTAACCAAATTCCACTAATGAGGCCTTACACCACCACATATGTCCTCTCTAGGGTAGTTTGGGCCTCCAAGTGAGATATACACACTATTAGGATGTTTCCTTCACCATAGGTGGGTCTCATGACACTAATAATTATAGAGAAAGAATAAGGAAGCTCCTTAGGCCTTATTTGAAGCTTCAAACGTTCATGAACTATGAGAATTTCCTTGGATGACCACAAATTACTTATATACATGATATTATATATCCGATTATTAATATCAAGGTATTTCTTAAGGATTCAGATATTATAGCTATTTATAGTATTATAGACCATTATTCTAGTTTGAAGAAACATAAATATAGAATGTAGTACTATAAAAAAACATGTAATGTACTATTATAAATGTTAAATTTTTAGCTAATATCACCAATGTTATATGAGGGAGAGAGAGAGAGAGAGAGAGAGAGAAATAAGTGAATTTTTAACCAAATAGGTCAACATCTTTTATTCTTTTTCGAATATCCTAAAAATAGTGAATTGATGAAATTTTAGCCCTAGAAAATTCCTTAATGAATATGTGTGCCATTACTTTTTTTTTCACATTAGCAATGGGTCTAGGGAAAATTTCCTTAGTCTATAGAGGAAAAAAGGACCTTGTTTTAATATTTTAATCATAGGCACAAAATATATACTTGACAAAATATTAAACGAGCTACCTGCAAAACAAGAGTGAAGAGAAAAAAATACCTAAAAATTTACTATATAACCAAAGAAAAAAAACAAATTAGTCAAGGAACATGATTTTAATATTTGATAATCAATTGATGATTTTTTGTTGCTGGACAACTATATAATATATAGACTCTTCAAGAGGGCATGCATTTCAAACTAGGTTAGGACTAGATATTCATGAACTTAGTTTCACTCCAAAGATCTTTCCCTAGTTAGAAATTAAGTTAAAATTAGACTTGAAGACTTAAAATTAGCAAAATTTCCAAAAAAAAAAATATTTATATCTAAGTAGAGTTAAAAATTAGTTATAACATACCCATAACTCTCACAAAAAAAAAAAAAAAAAAAAAAACCAATTAAACTCCAAAAATAGGATAAAAATTCAACTTTGCAAAAGGAGAAACGAAAGTGGTATTTAACAACTACAAAGTAGGGAGTAAGTGTACGTTCCCTCTAGGAAGACCTATAGATGATGTAGCATGCATGCATTTATGAAGTGGATTTATCCATAGCATCTTATTATGATTGTCTAATTAGCAATATATGTTATCCTAGGTGAGGCTCCCATGAAAAATAGACTTGCTAAAAATAGGAAATTGTAAGAATGGAAAGTTTTCCACATGATAGGAAATGTATAGTAATGAATAAAAAATTATTATATTTTCCTATAATAACATATGGAATAAGGTTTAATTATTTCTGGATAGGTACCAAAACAAATATAATCTCTATAGGATGTTTTGTCTTTGGGTGGGATATGGATACTGAATAGGATTTTTTACACTACATAGGTTAGTCTCAAAACCTTGGCCATTGTTAAGGAACAAAAATAAATTTATTAGTCATATGTATATTTCATAAATGAGGAAATACCAAGAAATCCTTCAAGAAACACACAAGATCTATATAAGGGATATATGTCCTTTGATTGGGAACATGTGTCCCATTAATAGGTTCCTCACAATAGGGAAGGATCTAGTGGGATTTACCATCAACATTGAAGGAAAATCTATGATTTAAGCCCTAATTGGAAACTCTTGAGCTCAAACACCATGAACATGCCTTTAATTATCAAACAAACATTGTGTAGGAAATATTTATCGTTTAATAGATACATGGGAACCATTCAAAGGTTTTCTATATTGCAAATAGGTTGTAAGGACTTCAACATGGTTAAGAAGCGAAAAAAGGGTCTTAAAGTCTAAATAAATCTTACAAGGTTCAAGGGGTCATGATTGAAGCCTCAATAAAATAACCATATTGTAGATATTTTTCCCTCAATTATAATGTATGTGTGATTAACAAGTTTGAGTGAAAGGAATAGGATTGGGGGAGGCCTTGATGATGGTTATCAAAGGAAGCTAGGTTCTCGTCTCTTAACGGAATATTGTAATTCTTAAGGTTATATTTTCAAATGGTAAAAGGATAATTTGAGTTGTATTTATGCTTTAAAATTATGAAAGGCACGATTTTGTTCTAAAATTAGCACTCATCATCTTAACACACGCTAATATGAAAACTACAATGGATATTCTACTAGAATAGTCCATCACAATAGATTCTGTAATATTTTGAAACTCTCTGATTATGCACCCTATAACCTTACATCATAAATTACTTATTATTAGATTATTACTTGAATTTATGAAATTACTATAATCAAAATGAAAAAATAAAATAAAATGACTCAGTCATCCACACATATGAGCAGAAGATGTCCTAGGAAACCTAGAATAGGAGAAAACCCACCTACAAGATGAGCTCTATGTTCTACTCATTTATATATTGTTATGATATGTATATACAAAGAAGGTTGTAATCACTGTGGAGTTTCCTATGACATCATGGCCTAAATGGATGATATAAATCTACTTCCTCCTCTTTTATGCTCTCAAATACCACTCCAAGTTTCTCTTATAAACTATGGAACAATTTCAATTCTAAAGAATGGAACCCTCCTCCTATTTGTTCACTATTTAACATAGCTTGATAGTCAAATAAAGTTGGGGTTTTTTCATTCCTTTATCATCAATTATGGATAATGTTTTTACCTTCTATATTATTCTTGAAATTTCACATGTGATTAGCCGTACATGTTTGAGTAATAGGGTATTGACATTGTGTCCACTCATACCATGGTCAAAAATATTGATCAACTTGTGGGAGGAATACAATTTATATATGACCTTTGATTGAAGTAATTTTCACACCTTTGGAAAGGTATTAGTGCATAGAACAATGTCACAAGGATGAGAAATATGATTGCAAGTTTTTTAGTCAAAAAATGTCATTTTATGCCACAATATGGATTGCGGAGGTTTTCTATGACAAATATCGAAATTGGGACCTACCACTAAAATGCACCTTAGAAGTGAATTCATCTATGTTTTCCAACAAGAAAGTACAAATAAAGATGAAAATTATATAAGGACCTATTTTAGAGAACATGAACATTCAAAATTCTAAGAACATGAGTCCATTTTGAAAAAAAAACATGTGAAAATTTCTTGAATGTAAGTGCATCCCTGGACATTCATAATTCTAACAATAATCAATAATTTTATCATACATATTTTCTAACATGGTTCCATTTAACAAAAAATGGATAACATAAGTATAATATGAATTGTGACACTCTAGATTATAGAGATATTATCTTCGACCCAAAGGGTTAGCTCATTTTTTCAAGTTCCCGTTATTAATAACCTCGCCAATCAAGAGGTCACAGGCTCAAATCCCCCGATGCCCTTCAGATTAGGCCTTTCTAGTTTTCATGTCGGGTATATCCCCTCAGGTTGATCTGCTAGTATTTTCTTGTGGATGTAGTAGCCACCTAGTGTCCGCGAACCATAATAAAAAAATATATATGACCTTTGATATTCTCAAAGTTTTTATTTATTTTGTCACATTTTTTAGACATCGAATTTCAATACATTTAAAAACCCCAAATAATTTATCGTATTTTATGTAGATTGATGATTTTTGTACAATATTCCAAAAAAAAATGAAAAGTGTTATGAACTTATAATGGATTTTGTATCTAAATGTTTCAGCCCAGCCAAATTAACCATCCAAATATTCCACACATTTTCAAATGGAGACCCTATCAAATCACTATAATTTAAAATATGGTGACTTAAGAGGTGCTAAAGAGGTTATAAAATGGTTTCAAAGTCATAATCCCAACCTAAACTTTATCTATCAAAAATGTAGGAGTGATAAGGGTTGACTTTTCCCACTATTCACCCAATATTCCATAGTACCAATCGGAGCATTGAGGATATACTACTAGAAAAGAGAGTTCGACAATATTGTCGAAAAATAGTAGAGCATATTGTATTTATAATCTTCAGTGGGATTAGATAACTGTGTAATCATTATTATAATCTTTATATGCTACTTTATTTCGGAATTAAGTGGTATGAGGATAGAATATGCTTACTCAACTCAAAAATTCAATGCGACTGAGACGGTAGTACCATTTTGATCCCAATATTGGCACATGGAAGCATACGGAGTGGCTTCAATCCAAAATGATGGAAGTTGAGCACAAAAATACTTTGTAATGAATTCCTAAATATCATTTAAAACCAAAATAGCATGCGGATATAAGGAAAGATAATGATGTAATGAAGTTAGACGATGTATATTTTAGTAACCAATTTTCTCAACACACATTTATGATGGAATAAAAGGTTAAGATAAATCGCTCTGAAGGTTATCTAGATGCACATAATTTGAATCATCGGTTGTAATAAAAAATATATATATCTATATAATTTCATGTGTATAATGCGAGTGATTAAAAGAAAATATATTTCGTTAGATTTCATGTCGAGGGATATGGATATGCGTAGAATTGAGGGGTGAGAACACTAGAGCCTTCAATATATGAGGCTACTCACCAATAACTATGTGGGATGTATTCAATGGTATCTCCAAGTCCAATTTTTATGGTACTAGGTCTAAAGGTTACCAAATTATTTCTTTAAACTATTAATAGTATTGATAAGGACAAAGTTTACAAGATTACACTACAAATTTTTGGGAAGCAATAAATTTAATTGGGAATAATCCTCGGGACCTAAATGAGGTTATCAAATACATATTTTGATTTCAAGGTAACATAGAGGTAAGTTATGTTGTTCAATTGCAACACCATTAAATAGGCTTTTATGCAAGCCAGGCTTTTATGCAAGCCGTGTAAATTAAATCTAAGTAGATAAAGAAGTAGGAAAATGGTTTGAATTAGTTAAATCAACATAGGCCTTTCAAAAAGGGTGAGAGTAAAAATTGAAAATGGTAAAATAGTATGGCAGTGGAAGTATAGATGCGTGCAAGGGCCATAATAACTAGTAGCAACATTGCAATATTGATGGTGATGACAAGAATAAATAAAAAATTTCGAAAGTACATCGAAAGGTAAATCGTAGGAGTTATGAGTAGGATGAATCGAAGAAGAGGAATATTCTTCTAGAACAAAAAATTAAGTAGAAACTAGCTTAAATGTGGACTAGAATATTGGACTTAGAGATAGTGTAAAATGAGGTGAACTTGAGTAGCCTCCGCCATAAATAAGAGAGGTAGATTACTTAAATCTATTCAATATTATTTCTTAAATCAAAAAGAATATATAGATTCTCTATTTTATTTTAGTTAATAAGAAAAAAGTATTATAAAAAACCTGATGAGTAATCTTGTTTTAGAGATTTATGATCACCTTCATTCACTCTCTAAATTTGATATATAAATGTGTATAGTTAAAACCCATCAAGTAATGTGAACTTAAATTTCTTATTAATATGAATTACATTTAAATGAAATAAAATTCAATGCCTATAATGCATGATATTTTCATAAGAAGTAATAACTAATACCACCACTTAATTAAGGATGTTAAATACTTAATCATTGATTTTACATAAAAAGTAACTTGAAATAATACCACCTAATTGAGGGTGTTAAACACTTAAAAGTTGAAAATAATTATATTATTTTATATTAATGGAGAAAAGGTTACATAAGTTGTAACGTATCTCCTTAGTTTAGGATTAGTTCCTAGAGATTAGGGGTTTGGTTGCAACTTCCTAACTTCTAGTATTGTACTTAATGATGTAATCTTTCATTCATGAATGTAGAGTGTACGAGAGTTCTCTCTCTGTTCTGAGTGTAGTCTCCAGGTGCAGGCCACACCTGAGAGCTACACCTCCTTCTTTCAATTCTGTGTGCATATTTTATCTTGGTATCAGAGCTCAGTTTGGGTGAGCCTGATTTTTTATCGCCTTTGTGGCTGGAGTGCCTTTGTGGCCAGTTTGCCTTTGTGGCAGAATCGCCTTCGTGGCTAAAAGTGCCTTTGTGGCCGTCTGTACACAAGAGCTTTGTGCTCGATTGAGCAGGTGGACTGCAGAACACCTGGCTTGGACTCAGATGTTTTAATTTTCTGAGTAGAAGGGGGTTGGCGCGTTTTTCGCGCTGACAGTAGCGCCAGGAAGCGCAACTGGCGCGTCTGTTCAGCTGTTAATCGCGCCACCGCGCCATTGGCGCGAAGTCGCACGAGAAAATCGCGCCAAGTGTCTTTTACTTACACCGATTTCATTTTGGCGCGGGTTTTTCGTTCGGGAAAGCGCCGACTCAGCTTCAAGGGGATCCGCGGGAAGCCTCATCTTCGTTTGACGATTTGAGGAGGAGCAGATCGAACAAGTTGCGGATCTATCCGGGAGAGGCAGATCGGATCAGTTTCGATCAGATTGATTTTTTGGCTGTATTGGAAAACAGCGGATTTGCTCGTCGGAGCGGGATTGATTTTGCAGATCTGTCAGTGGGTGGAACAGAAGATCTAGTAGAGAAGTGGCAGAAAAGTGGCAGATCGGGTGACAAGATTTGACAGGTATCGATTTTTTTTTTACTGTTGAGTAGATTCATTTTGTAGATCTGATCAAAATGAGAAATACGATGGAATCTTATATCCACGAGTCTGGCAAACTCGATGGATCTAACTTCACGAACTGGAAGTTCAAGATCCAGACCTTGCTTGAGGGTGCAAATGCTTGGTCCATAGTTACAGGTGATGAGCAGAGGCCGAATTCGAACACAGGGACACAGGAGCAAGAATGGGATAAGCGAGAAAACAAGGCGAAAGTATTGCTGAAGATGTCCGTCAAGGACAACATTATCCCACATATCAGAGAATGTAAAACATCCGCAGAAATCTGGACGACCATCAAAAACCTGTATCAGATCCAGAATACAAGTCGAATTATGGCACTTAAAAGCAAGTTATTTTCAATGAGGATGGACGAAAGTGAGACTGCTGCTGCATTCATTGCGCGAATCAAAGATGTGAAAGACGGATTAGGGGCCATCGGAGAGAAGGTGTCTGACTCTGATCTCGTCACAATCACACTAAACGGGATGCGAGATGAATTTCAAATGTTCATCACTGGATTGGCGGCAAGGGAGAAAGTGCCTACATTTGAAGATCTGACAGGCATCTTGCTGCAAGAGGAGGAGCGGCGACAGAACTTGAACCCCCAGAACGATGATCTTGCGCTGATGGCGAAACGACGACCTTTCAGAGGGAAGCAGCCACAGCAGCAATCACAGTTGCAACTGCAGCAGAAAGGAGGTACATCGCAGAAGAGTCCATATAAAGGTATGCTTGTAAATAATCCTATAAGAAGATGTTATTACTGTGGAAAGAAGGGTCATATACAAAATGGATGTCTTAAGAAGCAAGCAGATGATGCAAGGAGAAAACTGGCAACTGCAAAGCACAGAGGATACTTTGTCGAAGAAGCAGATGTTGAAGAAAATGAAGATTTCAGCCATGAATTTCGACTATTCACAGTCGACTGTGCCCTTTTAGCATCCAATGAGGATGATATTTGGTATGTCGATTCCGGAGCATCCTCCCACATGACAGGTAAAAAGGAATTTTTTGAAAGTCTTGAAGAAAGTACATATGGATCGAAAATCTATTTAGGAGATGATAGTGGATACGAGATTAAAGGTTATGGGGTTATTCCAGTTAAGTTACCAAATAGAAAAATCAGTCATCTTAAAAATGTCTTATATGTACCTGGAATTAAGAAAAATCTCATATCTGTATCCATGATAACTGATCAAGATATGCAAGTCGAGTTCTTCAAGACTCATTGTGTGGTAAAGGATTGCAGGAGAGAAATTGTTGCAACTGGCTTGCGCGTTGGAAGCCTATACAGGTTGGATGTGAAGAGTATACCAAAGCGAGCCATGGTTGCAGGTGGATCGACAGCCGAACAACTCTGGCATCAGAGGTTCGGACATTTAAATTTACAGGATCTCATGTTATTGCAGAGGAAAGGTATGGTTGAGGGACTCCCTATCTTTCGTAATACTCAGTTAAATTGTGATGGTTGTGCCTTGGGTAAGATGCATAGAGAATAGTTTCCTGTGCACGATAGGAGGAAGGAAACAAATATTTTAGAACTAGTGCACACTGATATATGCGGACCTATGCAGACAAGGTCGCTAGGTGGAGCATATTATTTTCTGTTATTTACTGATGACTGCACTAGATATTCATGGGTTTATTTTTTGAGTAAGAAAAGTCAGACTTTCCAGTGCTTTATATAATTTAAAACGTTGGTGGAAAAACAGTTTGGTAAGAGTATAAAAATTCTCCGATCTGATCAAGGGGGAGAATATAAGCTAGGGGAATTCATGAAATTCTGCAAATCTCACGGGATTGTTCAGCAATTTACAGTGCCACACACACCACAGCAGAATGGAGTTGCAGAGCGTAAGAACAGAACCTTAGTGGAGTGCGCAAGGAGCATGTTACAAGGTAAGGGTCTTTCTAATAGTTTTTGGGCAGAGGCTATTAACACTGCTGTATATTTGAAGAACAGAAGTCCTACCAGGTATCTTGGCTTCAAAACTCCTTTTGAAGCTCTATATGGATTTAAACCAGCAGTAAATCATCTAAGAGTATTTGGGTCAAAAACATTTGCCCATATACCCAAAGCTGATAGGAAGAAATTAGACCCTAAAGCTGTTAAATGCATCTTTGTTGGTTATGGCACAAAATTTAAAGCTTATAAATTGTTCAATCCTGAGTCTCGTAAGATATTTGCAAGCAGGGATGTAGTGTTTCATGAACAGGTACAGGAAGGGAAAGATGACATTGGTGATAATTGGCACATTCCATTAGTGATAGATGAAAGCAGTGAGGATGAAAGAGAGTTGGAGCAGAAACAGGAACAGCAAGAAGGTGATAATGCAAGCCCAATTAGAGTTGAAGAAAACAAATTTGAGGTAAGTCCCCTACCAAGGAGATCATGTAGGATGACTCAAATACCATTAAAATTGAAAGACTATGCTTTGATGTCAAATGTTTTGAACATTGTAGAGCCCACTAATTACAAAGAAGCTAGTCAATTTAAGGAGTGGAGGGCTGCAATGAATGAAGAGATAGAATCTATTCTTAGAAATGACACTTGGGATTTAGTTGAACTGCCTAAGAATAAAACACCCATAGGATACAAATGGCTGTTTAAACCAAAAATTAATGCAGACGGAAGTATTGAAAAATTGAAAGCTAGGCTGGTTGCAAAAGGGTACTCACAGCAGGAAGGTATAGACTTTGATGATACCTTTGAACCTGTAGCAAAGCTAAATACAATCAGAATGCTTATTTCTTTAGCTACTAAATATAATTGGAAGCTACACCAGCTTGATGTCAAATCTGCATTTTTAAATGGTGACTTAAAAGAGGAAATTTATTTAGTACAGCCAGAAGGGTTTGTAAAACAGGGGCAGGAACATCTTGTTTGCAGATTGAAAAAGGCTTTATATGGTTTAAAGCAAGCTCCTAGGTCTTGGTATGAAAAGGTTGATTCTTTCTTTTTAGAGTATGGCTTTCATAGAAGTTTAAATGACCCAAATTTGTATACGAAGTACAATAAGCAGGGGCAGATTATTCTGATCTCTTTATATGTAGATGACATGATTATAACAGGAGATGCAGATGATTTAATCAGAGGAATCAAAAGGCTTATGGCACAAGTTTTTGAAATGAAGGATCTCGGAAGCCTCCATTACTGTCTAGGATTAAAAGTATGGAGAGATACTGGGCAAACTTTTCTTACCCAAGGGAAGTATGCCAGAAATCTGTTGGAAAAGTTTGGTATGGATCAGTGTAGATCAGCAACAACACCTTTGCAGCAGAACTTGAAGTTGTGCAGTGACGATGGCACTAAGGAGGTTGATGCCACAATGTACAGACAGCTGGTTGGCAGCTTGATATATCTTACAACAACCAGACCTGACTTGGCATACTCTGTTAGTGTGTTAAGCCAATTCATGTCAAAACCGCTTGAGAATCACTGGGTAGTAGAAAAAAGCATGTTGAGGTATCTTTGTGGTACTGTAATTATGGCATCTTATACACTGACACTTCTGATGTTATTCTAGCAGGTTTTTCAGATTCAGACTGGGCAGGGAACCTGGATGATCAAAGGTCTATCACAGGTTACTCATTCAGCATAGGTTTCGGGGTCATAGCATGGAGCAGCAAGAAGCAGAGTACTGTAGCACTATCTTCATGTGAAGCTGAGTATCAAGCATTGTGTGCAGCGACGTGTGAAGCAATCTGGTTGAGAAGGCTTCTCAATGATGCAGGAGAAGAACAGAAGAATTCCACTTCCATCAAAAGCGACAACCAGAGCACCATTAAATTAGCATACAATCCAGTGTTCCATAAAAACACCAAACATATAGACACTAAGTTCCATTTTGTCAGAGAGAAACTACAGTCTAAAGAGATTATTGTTGAATATTGTAAAACTTGTGACAATGTGGCTGATATTTTTACAAAGCCTCTTGCACGTGTGAAGTTTGAATTGTTTAGAAGGATGCTAGGAGTTCAAGACAATCCTTTCTCCATTAAGGGGGGGAGTTGAAAATAATAATATTATTTTATATTAATGGAGAAAAGGTTACATAAGTTGTAACGTATCTCCTTAGTTTAGGATTAGTTCCTAGAGATTAGGGGTTTGGTTGCAACTTCCTAACTTCTAGTATTGTACTTAATGATGTAATCTTTCATTCATGAATGTAGAGTGTACGAGAGTTTTCTCTCTGTTCTGAGTGTAGTCTCCAGGTGCAGGCCACACCTGAGAGCTACAACTCCTTCTTTCAATTCTATGTGCATATTTTATCTTTAAACATCAATTTTACATTTAAAAAAGTAACTTTAATATCTCTAGTTAGTGCACACCAATCTAAAAGATTAATCAACTCAACCAGAATATAATTAGTTTTTGTTTTGTTTTTCTTCATTGAGAGCATTTTTATCTTTGTTAGAAACTAAAAGAGCGTGTTACATTTGATGCGAATTTTCGTCATAACAATACGGAAACATCAACCGATTACAAATATAAATAAACAAGTGTGAGTTTGCTAAGTATTCCCCACTTTAATCAATGTATTTGCATGGCGGAAGTGACTGAAAGAAAAGATAATTCTTAAAGTAAAGAGTTTTGTGAGAGGTTAACAATATTCAAGAAACTTCATGGCATCAGTTTTTAGCATGGAATTGACATTGCAGGTTTTATCATCCAATCGTAAGAGTTTGTAATGGGGCATGAATCAAGAAAAATACTTTGAGCTGAATTAAATTACTAGTTTAGCTTTGACCCTAAACTAATTGACTTACGAAAGAATTTTGAAATAGTAGGTACGTTATGAGAGTAGTATTAATGGAATGTGAGGATCTTGTCCAATATCACTCAAAATATATGTATTCTATTAACATCAAAGTACCTGATGTGTGAGGAGGATCTCTATCCCTTATTTGAATAGTGAATAAATGGACGCAATATCTTTGGGTAAGGAGACTATCATCCATACTAATCACTAATCTCTACAACATTGATAAGGTCATGGCAAGCTCAAATAAATAACACATGTAGTTTGTAACATATCTATTTATATTCACAATATTCATATAAGAATCTTTAAAAAAATAATATAAAAAATACACCAGTTTTCGTAATGAATTGTCTTAAAACATCATGAATTTACACCAGTTTTCGTAATGAGTTGTCTTAGAACATCATGAATTTTTAAAATTGATCATTTGTATATGTTTTATTATTAACTACGTTCCTTATTGGTGATTATTTTTTAGATTTGTGAAAATTGTTAAAGAAGTCGATGCCTTCATAAATCTAATTTTTTCATTTCTAATCTTTCTAAAATTAAATATAGAAAATCATAAAACGTTAAATTTCGAATATTGGGGAGATGTGACCTTTGAGATACTTAAATATTGGTCAGATTTGACTCCATATTACCTAAGATAATATCTGTGTATTTCTTTAAGGATAAAGATGAAAAAATCTCTAATATTTTGAAAAATATGAAAGTCCAACTGAAATGGTAATGAAATATAGATTTTTGGAAGTTAAAGGTTTTAGAGATCTTTTAAATTACTAAATAATGTAAATAACTTTTCATTTTAAATAAAACACATTTACACGTTTTGGGGAATGGTATCTTCATATATTTGTAAAAGCATGATTGAAAATGAATTTTCATTTATAATAAAGTCATAATAAGTATTAAGTTGGTTGATATTATGTATTAAGTTGCAGCCATATTTCTAAAATATATAGAGAGTTATGGTCCTTAGGAATCTATATATTTTAAAGGAATGCATACAAAATTTATCGGTGTAATGCTTTATATTGTTTAGTTTGAATTTAATTTTTCTAATTGTGATTTTAATTTAATATTGTTTTTATTATTATTGTTGGATATATGTTATATTTTTTTATATGAATGGTTTTATGCATGTCTTATGTAATAAACATTGATGTGGGAGTAATGTGGGGTTGAAGTAATTGTTATTTCTCATTCTCTTATGTGTTTTGGAATGGAGAGGCAAAAAAAAGGTTTTATTTTAGTCTATTTTTGGCATATTTATTCACATTTTCAGTTAATGGTATTTTAGGTTATTGTATTGTAATTCTAGTTAAGAAATATAATCTTGGTCAATGGTTTAGGGTTGTGGATGTCATGTGATCCTATATATTATATTTTGAATGATCAAGTACTATGTCAATAAAGGTTAAATGTGTGGTTCTAAACATTTTTCTAGGTTTTTTGGATATACATTTCCAAGGTAAGTATTTGAGTATGATGTGTGATTTATATTTCTACTTTTCTACTTGTATAAAATCCATGAGTACATTCATTTTCTTTTAAGTTTAGGAGTGCCTTTCTATTTTCTATTATTAAAAAAAGAGCATGTTGCTACATTTCAAAGCTTGATGGCCTCAACCTGCCCGAAGGAAACCAGGTATGTTAACCACCTTAAAGATTAAAAGCCATCCAGTATTGAAAAATTTTAAACCTTCTACTATCAGCTATGTCTAGTTTACTATCTCTAACATATTCTAACTGCAAATAGTAAATTCTATCCACAAAATACATATAACAAAACCAAAGTAAATATTGTGTCAATCATCTGAAAATTATTTTTTTGCCAAATCCTTTATTCTTGAGCTAGGCATATCCACCTGATGCATGGTTTGCAGCTGTCGATCTATACGGCCAAGAAAAAGAGTTCCATGTTGCTAGGATACTCAGATTTCTTGAATCTCCCTTTTAATGTCTTGCAAAACATAAGTGAATTTTGGGTAACCTCCCATTTCTTGTATACTCCTGAGTGCCTTGGCCAGAACACATTTAATCATCCAGTATGTGTGAATATACTAGTGAAATAGGGACAGTCTACCTCTTGTTTTACCAGGGTCTTTAACGAAATCCAATGCTTCCTCCTGGATTTCGCCTTCCTCTTTGGTGTTGCATTCTCTTTCCCATCCAGTGATAATATTCCGAACCTGCGGAGGAGTACTAGCATAATAGGCATCGAACATTTTTTCCATGACCTCTTTCTTTGATTTTCTTCCTCTATTTCCAGGCCCCACAGTAGACTTAGCTTGTTTCTGTTTCCCCGTTTCCTTGGCCTCTTTCTTGGCCATTTGTCCTTTAACCATATTTGTATGCAAAAGTACCAAACACTGTGTCCACTGACAGTGCTGTAGTAATTCCTTAGCCAGTGATTGAGCAACACCTATATATAATTTATAGAGGCCCGTGTATGGTAACAGTTTGTCAATAACCATTTTATGCAAGAAAATATGAAAAGGACCCACAGTAGAAGGTGTTACATCCTGGCAATCAATAAAGTAATAGTAATCCATGTTCTCCCTTCTAAGGGTGGTGAAATTACAATTATTATAAGAATGTAAGTGCACGGTGAGGCATCAACACTTAAACTCCAACAGACGAAGAGAAAACTTTACATACCACCACACCTAGAGGTTATAGAGCCAAAGATAATGAAGACAAAAGTGCAACCCTGATGGAAAGATGCCCCTATAAACATCCCTACATAGTCTATAATCAGAGTTTGAACTATTAGGAATATACTGAATCCTTAGGACACAGATATTTACCCACATCCCCAATAGAGAACTAGACACGACTGAATAATTGAGAGAGAGTAGGTACAAAGACAGGGTTGTAGCGAGCGCCATTAGTAGTTTAGTCATTTTAGCCATACATTCTAATTCACAGTTCTGAGATTCTAAGGCCTGCGACCTGTCATTACCACAATTTTCGGAGTACAGGAAGACTAGTAACCACAGTGGCATATAAATTGAATTAAATTATTATCCGCAGAGGCCCATGAGCTAAGAACCACATAAACATTTTACAAACAGAAAGGTGGAAATAAATTAAACTTAAATCCCCAGTCAATGCTATTCATACAAGATGACCACAATTCGAGCTATTACTGTAAACATAATTCAAGCTAAGAATGTATCATTGAGAGCCATGCAAGTCCACAGAGTTTTGAAAACCTCCATCAAAAACTTGACAAGGAACTGTAGAATTCAAATTGCACAAGAATGGAGACATATCATCACAGAAAATTTTTGTATAATAGACATCAGCATACATCGTAAGGAGATATACCACATACTAGGTGTCTAGAAGATGGCACAGAGATCCAACCTTCCTCCACATTGCACCTACACCTCCTTCCTTAGAATTCAGCTGGAAAACAATTCCTCCCTCCCTTGCCATTGCTTTCATAAACCCCTTCACCCGACGACACTGTTTCCCAAAATTCTCTAACAATGTTAGTTTTCCTCCACCTAAATCGTCGGCAATCATAATAACTGGTGTGTGTTAATACTGACCCTCTGGAAGACTGTCATCTTTATCCTCAAGTGACCAAGTGGTGTAAGTCGTCGCATGCCACCTCATGTCTCCCTTGTCCTGCGTGGCACCCCGATTAGGGAGTGTGTGCATTTATTAATGTAAAGTCTAAAACTTATAATTGATATGCCATAATTTATTATCTTTGTCAGGATACCTTTGTTGATAGGTGTTTGGGTATATTTGGTATGTGGTCTTCCTAATTTCAATGAATTTGTTTCAATGGACGATTTGTGGTTGTGACTCCTTTTCTAGAAAATAATAGCTAGTAGATTGAAAACAAATATTCACAAATTTAACCTTGATATGGAAGTTATTTTGGTATTGCACCTATTTAAATGTAAATAGAATATTGGATAAATTCGGATAAGGAGAAAATATCACAATATACATGTCTCTCACACATTTAGTATTATTTAATGTTTAAGGAGAAGTTACATCTGAGTCATTGTGGGAAGAGTTAGGAACTTTGTATTAGCTTGGGCCCCTCGTAGTTGAAAATTTATTTAGAAATAATTTTTGCAAAATTAGGATGAATAATGAATACTCGATGATAAATGATCTAAACACCTTCACGATTGTGGAAATTCAATTATTTTTTTATGTATATTAAGTTTTATGATGAAGATAAGTGTATCGATTCAATATGCTCTTTACGAAATTTTTGGGACAATATTCTTTTTGTCATGGGGAGTGATACAACCATGTTATGTTACAATAGTGTTGCATCATATTTTTTACACAAGGAAATGTTATAGAAAAGAATGGAAATTTATGGCATAAATGCCTTAACTGTAAGAGGGGGTCTAAATATAGATGTAAATCTAAATACCTAGGAAAATTCATAAAAAAAAGTGTTGGAAATGTCGTAAAGAAGGAAATTAAAAGGAGAATTGTTTATGCAAAAATGTTTAGGGAGGGAATGTATTTTATTATGCTCCTTCCGTAAAAAATAAATCCTCCTCGAAGGAAGGATGGGATGTTTATTTCATTTATGCAAAGCCATATGTTTATCATGATGTATGGCTAATCGATTCAAGTTCCTCTTTTCATATGACCCCCGCACTGGAGAAATTTTGTGAATGTGAAATATATGATGGAGATGAGGCTTCCATAGGAGATGACATGAAAAGTAGAATAATAAGATGATGAAAAGTAATTTGATGCTCATAATACACCCTAATATTCTAAGCATTATAGGGTATGATATAAAACTTATACTTGTAAGAACTATTAGTAATGTAGGTGTAAATATCGTGGGGACTTACATAATGGTTTTATGTATAAACTATTGTGCATATTTCATTGTATAATTTGTCAAAACAAATCTGATCAATTATACTTAGAAATCCAAAAATATGAATTATGAGAGTTTATTTTATATCAAATAAAGAATATACATAAACAATAATGTCACATAAACAATTGTTAGGTAGATTATTGTTCTATTTATTTTTACGGAGGAGATGAAAAGGAAACAACCTATATTATATTTCGAGAAAAGATGGTGTTATTGCATTAAATACTATGACATATCTTTAAGAATGGCCTTCACGTATTACATGATAAAGGTATGGATTAAGTCTTTTATTAATCTTGATTTCTATGAGCATTACATATATGGGAAGAAAAATCAAGTAATACTTTCTTGCAGTGTTATAAAAGAAAAATGAATTCTAGATTTACTCCATAGTGACATGTTTGGACCTAAACTTATTCAATTTTAGGTAAATATGTGTCATATGTCACATTCATAGATTATTTCTCAAGAAACACATTGATTTTTTTTTGTCAGGGAAATTTGATATCTTTGGTAAATTTAAAGAGTTCAAGGATATTGTGAAGAATCATGCTTAAAGGAAAATTTAGGTGTTGACATGAGATAGTAACAAAGAGTTTTATGGGAATGGATTTAATAAATTATGTGAGTGTAGAGTCGAAAGGTAGAGGAATACTCCATGTACACCTAGATAGAATTGAGGAGGTGTGAAAATTATGAAAATTTTATTGATGTAAAGAGAAATGAACATGCTCAATAATTCCAAGTAAGACATGAACCCTAACAATGAATATTATGTCCTACTAGGTAAATCAATGCCCCTCATTAAAATTTGATGACAAGAAATTGGATGAGGCATTGAATGGAAAGAAACCCTATTCTAAACATATAATAATTTTTTGATTATGATGATTATGTTCACACTTCAATATAAAATAGGATAAATTTCGATAATAAATATGGAAAGTTATCTTAATTAGTTATAAAAACTGTCCAAAAAGTTACAAGCTTTTCCAAGTAGAAACAAAAAAGGTTTTCTACAATTCATATGTTTTTTTAGAGAGGTCAATTACATTTCTAAATAGGAATCCCTCCCAATGGGAAATGAATTATAGGTAGTAAAATTCAAATTGCAAGATGAATAATATGGTTCAATAGAGGAACATGAATCAAAAGAAGAAGAAACTGGTAATTTGGTATTGAGGAGATTAGTTCACAAAATAAACCAAGAAGAAATGTAAACTCCGCCAAATTTAACTTCTATTTTTTCCTTATTTATAACTTATTATGGTCTCAATGGTAAAATATAAAGGAAATCCATGCATGATGAAATGAAAACCTTGGAGAAGAATTGGGCATGGGATCTAGTTGAATTATTAGCTAGAAGAAGCCTCATTGGTAGAAAATGGGTGTTTAAAAAGAAGTTTATTGTACAAGGTAAAGTGGAGAAGCACAAAAATCAATTAGTAGAAAAATGGTAATGCTAAGAACATAGAATTGACTTTGATGAATTTTTTTTTCATATTACTAATTTAGATTCATTTAGATTTATTTTATATATTTCTATTGTTTTCTATATTATAGTAAAATATATGGATTTAAAGAAAACATTATTTCATTAAGACATGGAAGAAGAAACCTACATGAAACCACTGGAAGGTTTTGTAGTGAAATTTAAGAAAGCGTTATTTTGCAACATGAGAAAGCTCATATATGGGTTAGTTGGTGACAATTTTATTTATGTTATATTGTATGTGGTTGATATGTTGGTGATTGGAAACAATAAAGAAACTATAAAAAGAATTTTAAAACTTAGTCATTTTGTAAATTTTAAATGACGGATGTTGGTGCCAAAATTTAAAATAGATTAGGAAAATATGAACTTTAGATGAAGAAGAGGAAATTTTTTGAGACAATACTATAGATTAAATATGCAAGAAAATAAACCATTCAATATCCATATATTCATAGTTGTATGGTTTCTATAGATTAGTGTTTGAGGACACAAGAAGATGAAGGTAGCATGTCTCATGTTAAGCATGGTAGTGGTATTGGTAATTTCATGTAAGCAATGGCCTCTAGTGTACTAGATATTACACATGTACTTGGGGTTATGAGAAAGTACATGTGAAAATTAGGGAGTGAGGATTGGATGGCTATTATAAGTGTTTTAGGTTATTTGCATGGTAGTAAAAATTATGGAAAGTGATAATAACGAAGAAGTGGATTTTAAATAGTGTTGGATATACATGTTCTTTCTAACATAGAATATATTTCAAATCTAGATTGTAGAAAATGTATAAATGGTTGTATGTTTAACTTATTTGGAGGAGAAATAAGTTGAGTGAGGAAGAGGAAATCTATATTTATCTTTCAATTAAAAAAAATGAATGCATGGAAAATACTCATGCAGGTAAGGAAGTTGTATGGTTACATAAATTGTGTTCGTGTAATAGGATATAAGGTTATATCTTGATAGTGATAGTGCAATTGGTTTGGTAAATAACCTATATTACAACTTTAATATGAAGCATAGTGATGTTCAATATCACTTTGTGAGAAACATGGTTGAAGAAGAAGTGGTGCTATTTAAGGTGGAAACCTTGAATAAGAATGTTGTGGATTCATTAACCATGTCTTTGAATAGTGATAGTTTTTCTTGGTGTAGAGAAACAATGGGAAATTTTCCATGTATTATTAGCCATATATTATTAACCATGTAATACTATGACAACCTATATTCAAAGAAATCAACGAGTTAGATATTTTAGGATATGAGTTCTATTTTTTTCATATTTTCTCCATCTAGTCTCCATTTACTATTCATCGTTATTGGAGTAAGGAGTTCAAGTCCCTCGAGAAACTTATTTTAGTTTATTTTGGTCTATTTTTTACCTATATTTTAGTGTTTTTTAACCAATAGATTTTCAAGCCATTGTAATTCAATTACCATCTAAGTCAATAAATTATGGTTTTGGATATTATGGGATCTTATATGTTCCCTTGTAAATGATAAAATTTAATAACGATGAAAATTATAGTTGCAATTCTAAATATTTTTATACCTTTCTAAAGTTAAACCTTTAAGAATTATGTTTCATTTCCAATTTTTACCTTTATTTTTATAAAAAATTCATGAATGCATTTATTATTGTAAATGTTTAAAATTTTAAACCCTCATTAATAGGATCCATATCACCCTCTCCACTTCACTTTAAATTGTTATACCTTGTACTTATGACGAATCTGGTTCTTCATTTTCATTCAAAATAAGTGGATGATATTATTTAGAAAATGTAGCATTAATGCTTCTCTTTATTAAGGACAATTTTTGATTAATTAATATATTCATTGTGCTTAGTTTCTAAGGAGAAAATTTTTAAATCCATATCCCTTTCTAGTAACACATAATGTATTTTTATATCAAAAAAAACACATCCATGTTATTCTAGAAATGGGGTATAAAACATATAGAATTATTATTAATTCAATAAGAGTGTTTATTTTGGAATCAAGTTTCTATAGTTTTAATTTAATTATCAGTAATTATTATATGGATGGTAGATATTTAACTTCAAAGAAATATTCTATAATATTCTTAATAGTATAAAGAAATCAAAGGTTGGTATTTAACTAGAAAGTGATTATGTCATTTTTTTCATTTTAGTTAAATTTATTATTTAAAAAATATTATGATATGAAAAAGTGTTATATCAAGTGATTTATGGTTTTTTTTGGAATGTTGCAATGACTAGCTTAGATCCATCTAACTCTAGATCTATAATGGGTTGAGAAGGATCAAATCCCTCTGAATACAAACATTCTTTTAGAGTGTAATAAATTAAATTATTTATAATAATTTGTAAATATTTTATCATAATATTATTAAATGCTTACTCCTTAGAAAATAAAGCAGTATCTTCATTCATGATTGAAAAGAAAACACATTTTTTATATACACAGTTAAAGTCTACGCATTCATCAAGGATATGTTGAAATCCTTTTTGGCATAAATATGTCATTACATATGCTTAACAGCATTCGGAAAGTGCACCAAAATCCATGAAAAGGCGCAAATAACTAAAAATCAAAAAATACAAATATATACATATAAGGGGGAATATGAAATAATGGAAACATTTGACTTCCCTTTCCTCCCTTTATTCTTTTGGTACTTGAAGCCATTCTCTAGTTGGCGGGTCCACTCTAACCATAGCCAAGTCACCCACATAAACCCTGGAAGGATGCTACTTGTCTGAATCTGAACATTTATTATATGTGGACAAGTTTGATGCCCACCATGTCATGTTCATTGTGTTCCTTATTTATCTAATGTTCTAGCAGTGTTTGATAGTTCTATGACACAATACCTATCTGGATCTTTGTGTCAGACCCTAACTGTGTTGCAATTTACTCATCCATTTTCACCTCTCATTGTACCTAATGGGTCTCATTTTTTTCTTCCTCTTCAACATCATAAGGGGGACTCTTTGAATGATTCCATCCTTTTCGCCTATTTCTATGGGCTTTACTCTTTTTCTCTATTATTCTTAATAATTCGACATGCCCTTTGTAGGTGACCTATTTGAAAACATACTCAACACCTGAATGTTGTGTAATCATAATCTAAAACTTGGGACCAATGAAAGTTACTATGTTTAAATATTATGAGCTCTAGTAGCCCCTTACTTAGATTTATATCGATATTTTTTGTTGAAGGTGAAGAGGCCACTTTTTATTCTCTCCAGATCCATTTTGTTGAATTTGTCGAGTATATTTCCAATGTTTTCTAGAACTTTGTGATGTGAGAATAGGAGAGGGAGGTTTGGAATCCTAACCCATACTGGAATATTTGTAACCAACATAGATGTGGCATCAAATTTAGGAAACCATGGAGGCATAATTAAACCAACCCTACCCTAAAACCATGTTACTTCATTTTGAACAAAATCTAGATCCTTTTGTGTTTCAAATTGGCTATGAAAAAAAATTTAGAACATAGAAAAATGTGACATGCTTGTGTACAAGAGGTGAGCACTCACTAAAATAAGTCATTAGGTTTATGCGAGTAGCTAATGAATCTATAAATAATGGTTTTCGAGTAAAGAGTAGAAAATAGGGTAGATACCTATCAGTTATTTATCTCCATGGATGGGTTTTTTTCCACAATGTAGGGTCCTATAATATTTTGTTCCATATTCGCAAGAGTTGTATTCTTTCCATTAAATTCATCTTTAAATGATATTGGATTTCCATTTGATGTCCTTGCACTAGGAGCGCTCCCATATAACCATGAATTCAGAATGATAGTTGAGTTTTTTTGTGATTTATAGTATTTTATCTTTGAAGAGTCTTGAAGAATATTCCCATTAAATTATAGACATTAAAATAACTTAGTTATTCCGCTTTCATATCAACAGAATCCTTTAGTGAGTAGACACAATCTATGTTGATGATCCAAAATGATATATATTTCCCAGTAATTTTTTTAATAAAAATCTCATAGTTTTCGTTATCTTTCCTCTCTATCAAAAGAGAATGTGAAAACCCACAGGGGTGCAGACTATAGTCCAAAAACCGGCACAAGGACGAGAGAATATCTTCGTATAACGTAACACCAAATAATTTTTATGGCCCAACAACTACAAGACAAAACCAAGCCACACACGGTAAGGCTCTAGTCGTTGCATCATTTGAGGCACCACAACCACCGCAATATTCCCCAAAACTATATTCCCATATATAACATTTATAATGAGAACAAAAGCACAGGAAGGAGAATTTCCTTGAAGTTCTAAGCCGATAGACATGTCTCCTCCAATCCAGTATAGAGTGAGCACCAACATCATTGCACGCTGGACTTGGTGCACTGTTTTTTATATAGGGCTTTTGACAAGCCATAGAGTCGCAAGCCACTAGGAGGCCGAACCCCCCTTCCTCGACAGACTCCTTGTACATGGAGTGTTTAAAACCCAACCGAAACTATGCTTGCAAAAATACTACACAACCTTGTCCAAGTATGTGAACACTGCACAACCTAGAAGCCACTTGCCTTAAGTCGCTATGGGGTCCAACTAGGGACTTGTTAATGGCGTCTACACCTAGCACCATGACACAGAATGTTGAAACCCTAGTGCAAATGTATTCCATTTATGTTCTTTTTATAAGAGTTGGGGGTAAATGCATTTTCAACAATAATATTACTAAACTAATATTGATATTAATTAATTAATTAAAGTAACGTTAATAATTATTGAAGGTTGATTATTTTAATTATAATTATAATGTTAACTGATCTATAATAACGGTCTAAGATCCCAACAACGAAGGATATTAAATATTAATGAAAAAAAAAAAACTTTGTATTTAAAGAATATGTTTAATTATGGAAAAAAATTATTAAAAATTAAATAATTATTTTAAATTTTATTTCCATAATCTAAATTCTGTAAATATTTATTTTAAATAGTAAATAATTTATTTTGAGAGATTATTGAATGCACATTAGAAGGAGGTCATCAACCCCACCTTAGAAGATCAAAAGTATCTTTCTGTTTTAACTAGCTCAAAGAAGAGAAATAATATAGCAAGATTAGAGCGAACTCTCATGAGCTCCATAGTGAAATAGGTTGTTGGACAGTTCCTAAAACACCATGGATGGAAATGATCTGCCATCTTTGTGAGAATATGAACATCGAGGATGAAGATCACTTCCTCTTAGAGTGCCCCACGTACAACCACATTAGAGCTCAATTTCATAATCTTTGTTGCAATACTGACCTTCTTAGCCATTTAAGATGTCAAAATTATAGTGAGCTAGGGAGGCTTTTCTCCAAGCTTTTTGAGCATAGGAACAAAATCTTAAATCAAATTAAATAACTATTTTCTTTATGTCCAATAAACCAAATATTAGTCTCAGTGGACGTTAACCACCATCATCATCATCATTATTTGTTCATATTAACAAAATTTTCTAAATAGATCTGTGTTAAGGATTTTTATCATGTCATTTCACCTATCATAAGCACCACATAATTGAATTATTACAAAGGAGTGCTTTTAAACTTTAAATAGTGCTTTGAAACATTAAATGTCTCTAGATTTAACAACTCGTCATTAGGAAATAATATTATTAAATTAATAGCCATTAAGAGATGAGGGTCGATGTAAAGGATTAATATAAATAATTTATTTAAATTAATTATTAAGGGAAGAGGGTAAATTTAAAGAATTAATATAAATAATTAAATGAGAAAATAGAGAGGAAATAAATAATTTAACATAAAAATAGTAAAATATTAAAAATATATATATGATAAGGAGAGAATAGGGGGCAAAGGGATTAGGGGGACGAGTTAGACTAGAATTAATGAAATTGGGATATTAAACTATATAATTTTATTAGGATATAAGAACAAATAAATAAAAAGGAAAATAAAAAACTATTGAAAAAGAAAATAGGAATAGGAATTTATAATGACAATAAATGTAATAGAGTAGAGGGTACCTATTTAAATTTAAAATAATTTAATTTAAAAATAAATAAATTATATTTATATAAATAGGATAGACGAGAGGATTAAAAATATAAGAGGATATATTATCATAGCATTAAAATAAGGATTAAGAGATCAAACATAAGGAATGAGCATGGGAAAAGGTGGGGGGATGAGGAAGGAGAAAAAGGAAAGAATGGAGGGGATGGGTTGATTATTAAGTGAGGTGGTAGACAATCGGTTTCTAAGAATGAATTAATTTATAATTATATTCTCTAAATGAATCAATTTATAAACATATTCTCCATTCAAGTTCATGAGGTGAATTTCTATTCCAATGAGTCCCTCTCTCGACCCCCCATCAAACATTGTAACCTCTAACCCTAACATGCATACTAGTCTTCCTTATATGTCCAACGGTATTTTAGTTTCCTCTAATAGTTATAATTTTAATTCCACATATTATTTTGATACTTATTTTAAACATTATAACTACAATTACTACAATTCTAATTCCTCTCGCACTATAATAATATTTTACCCATTCCAAATAAATATTGCTATCATTTTAATAATAATAATAATTCAGGTCATAAATACCAATATATTGATTAAATTGACAATTACAAATCTAATAATTAAATTGTTAATTCTAAAAAATTTAAAGATGATATCAATTAAACTATTTATGTTTCTTAATTTAGCCCTCCCCTTGATTCTTCACCTCCCTAGAAATTGGTCTCAACCCCTTATCCCTTCCTCTGCAAACTCCAACTCCAAATCCACTTTTGTTGTGAATCTTTCCTCCTTGGAGCTTGATCCATACTCCCTCATCCTTTAACTAACAAGTTTCAATGTTTCCATAGCCGCTCGTAAGATTCCTATAGAAGATATTCTCTGTTCCATTCCACTAGTTTTCGAGAACCTTCATTCCCATATCGCAAAATAAATTTGACAAGATTGTGGTAGGGTTATTCACAAAGAAAACCCCCTAGGCGCAATTTATCCAAAGTCAAAATCCAAGCCATTAAAAATCTTAATGACAACCCTAATATTCTCATCCTTCAAGGAGATAAAGCCAATAAAATTATTTTTATGAACTCCAAATATTATTAAACTAAGATGCTCGATCTTATCTTTTATTCTTCCTAAAATATCTTACGTAAAAATTCCATTAGCTCAATAATACAACTCATTACTAAATTTATAAAATCCTCATTTATAGATTACTCCATCCAACATCATCTCATTCCCCTTACCCCCAAAACTTCTAGAATCTATGACCAACTAAAATTTCACAAACCTGTAGCCCCTCTTAGACCCATAGTAAGTCCCATTCAAGCCCCCACCCATGCTCTAGGAAGATATATTGCCTCTTAGCTTCAAAAATTCATTACATCCACACATCTTTCATTAATATGATTTCATCCTTAAAACCAAATAAATTCATGTCGATGATTATGATATTTTAGTTAGATTTGGCGTTTTATATCTTCTCACTAAAATATCAGTTCCTAAATCCATTAATATGATCCCTAAGCTGGTTTATTTTGAAACTCTTAACCTAGTTCAATTTTTCCTCTTGTCAACCTTCTTCTATTTAAAAGGAATCATTTATGAACAAACTAAAGGTACGATGATGGTAACATATCTTTCTCCTATTCTAGCAAATATGTTTGTGGAATTCTCTTAGACCAAAGCTTTTGAATTTTGGAATTATAAGCCCAAGTGTTGGTTCAGCTTTTTTGATGATACTTTTGTCATTTGGTGACATCGTATACCTACACTAGATGTCCTTCTCTCCCACCTGAGTAGAATTTCTTCTCATACTCAATCCACCATGGAAATAAAATGCAATAATTTCGTACCTTTCTTAGATGTCCTTATTACCTAGCATCTTTATGGTTCTATTTCTCATAAAGTCTTTAAGAACAAAAAACACATTAATCATTATATTCACACCCATTCTTGCCACCACCCATCCCAAAAATATGTTTTTCTTAAAACTCTCATCTCTCGCTCCCTTAAAATGTCTACTCCCCAATTTCTTCCCTTTGAAAAATACCACATGTTCCAATATTTTAAAGTTAATCTCTATACCTTTTCTCATATCAATAAAGCATTTAAAACCATATCTAACACCAATTCTAATCCCCTTGTTTCCTCTCCTCCTCAAGGCCAAGTATCTTTCCCTTACATAAAACAAACTACTAACCTCATTGCTAACATATTCATTAAAAATAACATTGAGACCATTTTTAAGCCCCATAGAACATTCAAAAAGATAGACTAGTCAACAAAATATAAGTTCGACCCAATGCTAAGTTCATGGGTTTACCACATTCCATGTTCATGTGGAAATTCATACATACTCTAAGCTAGATTCCCCTTCAAAGCTTTCCTTAAGGAATATATTGATGATACAAGTAATCTCTACCTTTCAAAGTCTGTCATTTTCTAGCACTCCTTCAATTCTAAACATTTGATCTACTTTAAGAAATTCAAAATTGTTTCCTCTATATCACTTTACAATTGTATAATCATCAGGGAAGCCCTCGAAATAGAAAAACAACCCACAAGATTTAATAGAGAATATGGTTATAAATTAATTTATTCTATAAACTCATTATACAACACCTCGCTCAGTAGTTAACCCTTCCCATCCATTCTCTCATTTTCCTCCTTCCTAGACTCTCCCCTCCCTTTTTTCATATACTCCTTCCTTATGTTTGAATTCTTAGTCCTTATTTTGTTCCTTTGATCTTGCACCTCTTATATTTTTTATGCTCCCCTCCTTCCTATTTATATCAATATATTTTATTAATATTTAAATTAAATTTATTTAAACTTATGTATATACCGTTTACTCCATTACATTTATTATCTTCATAAATTCCTATGCCTATTTTTGTTTTCATATATTTTTATTTTTTATTTATGTTTTTATATCATGATAAAGTTATATAGTTGTCACAACCATCGACATAAACATAAAAATTCCTTCATAAAAAATACATTTACCTTCGTTAACTTAACCCACTCTAGAAATAGCACACATCTAAATACCAAAGATTTGGGTATTTCATATATTAACAAGATATAGTTATAATTTCTTTTACATTCTCTAATCCTTAGAACTATCAAGATGTTAGACTATCCAAATTATATTTAAATCAGACATACATTATGTTATACCAAAGTCTGTGGGTATTAACTTCAGCATGCAACTTTGGTACATGTCATATGGCTTTTATAATTGTTGTTTTTCGGTTTGTTCATTTCTTCAATCATACAGATTTGTTTGTACCACATGTCTCCATAATATCATAATTCCATTGGGCTGAAATGAAGGTTCTAACAATTCTTTATGATAATGGCTCTCGTACAATTCAATTTCGATAAGATTTTATTTCATACTTGTTAAAAAACTTATGACACCTAGCACATTAATTACAGAGGTGTACAGCTGGTATGGCATGGTCAGATTGCGACTGTCAATCGCCCATCTCTTGATCAAACGGTGCTATGGCATTCCGGGTTGGTTAGGGTAACCACCCCCACCTTCGATCCACCACTCACCTCATTTTGTCGCCACTCTTTACTTCTGGTAGCTCTACAATTTTTCTTGTTTCATTCTGGGTTTACTTCGTGGTTTTGCAAGCTACATCTACTGATAAAGGGTGGAAAAATCCTCCCTGGCCATGCGACATTCTCAGTTTAATTATAAAGGTAATTCCTCTTCACTTCCACCATGGTTATCTCCAGGTCTGTGCTTATTTTTGTGATTCAATGCTCAAAAAAATTATGAGTTTTTGTTCACAATTGGTTTACCCTGTTTTCAATTTTATAGAGTACCGAGGTTTTCTGAATACTACTCTCTGTGTTTTAATGTTTAAGGCTTCAATCCCTTTCTGAAGATGTCAAAGAATATTGAGGTGATGAAAGCATTTTGATTTTTTCTTGCTTCACAACAAGAAGATAGAACGAAAATCCACCTTATTCATTTTTCAGGTAATCCACTAACTGAAGGGTTTTTTCTACCATTTTCTATTTTCTTCCTCTGGTTATAATTTCTCATTACTGCACAGTATGAATTTAAGGGCTGAGGCACTAATTTTATGTGTTTATTTATGTTCACATTACAAGTATATTCTACGTTCGAATGAAGGGTTTACTCCTCTTTCTTCCAAGCTCTCCTCGCAATCTATCGGTAAGCTCATGTCACCTCCTCAATGTTGTTTGTTGTGCAAAGTTATTTATTTCTGACTTTTGAGGGTGAAACCCCCATGTATACAAGGAGCATTTTATTCCAGTAAAGCCTACCTGCAAGATAATTAATGGCTCGGGCCCTTCGTTTTTATTTTCTCTGCATTATTAAAATGTTATGCCGCCTTCCTACATGCGAAGGCTTAGTTTTTTAATTTTCTTAGGTTGGAAGATTTACAAACATTCAGGCCCATTGTCTTCTTATACCGGATTGAATGCAATGAGAAATGTAATTTTATATGTGCATGGAATTGTGTTTTACTATTCCTTTGATATTTCACCATGTTTATCAAATGAAACCCTTCATGGGTATTTTGTATTTTCACATAAAGATTTATTTTAACTCGTATCTCCGATTTTGTGCATTTTTTCTCTAGTTTATGCATCGTTGTTCCAATGGGTACTTTAAACAGTTCAGCGTAATTGCCTTTAATGAAATTGCTACAGTATGTGTTGTTTTATCTTTCAACAAGAAGTTTTCACAACGTGTTATCTTTTTCAATTATCTGCAAATTTATAATGAATTCATTGTTTTAATGATTCTGTATGAAATCTCAGGTACTATCTATTATTTTCTTCTGATTTCACTGTTGAATGGTTTTATATAGTTTATACCGACCTAGGGACCGTGACCCTTTCCTTGTTCCTTCAGGGCTTGGCTCTAAACCCTGGTGTCATTGAATGTACAGATAAGTAGTCTCATATTACTCGGTTTTCTGCAAGGATAATTTATCTGTGTTTACATTCTTTCTCTATATAGAAATAAGATAGTTTTTCCTTTATTATAAGTCTATTCCACGGGTCTATTAAAGCACTCTTTATTATCCTTCTCATTAAAAAAACAAATAGCTTTCCAAACAATGTCAACAGTCATTCAGCAGACAGAGAGTTTAATTTCTAGACATGACCTTTTATCAATTTTCTTGCCCATTCAAATATAGAACTAGGTATTCATATTTATTCCTTTCAAACACAAAATCCAAATTTCTAGATTTATTTCTAAGCAGTAAAGCATAATTCCATATATTCCTTGTACTTATCTCAAATTTTCTTCTTCTTAACTGATGGTCCACCCAATCATAAGTGAGGTGATTACGTCCTTGTCTTCCCTCGTGCTCCTCTCCAGAGCCTTAAACAGTAGATAGTTTTTATAGGGAAGATAGGCCTCAAGATCCTTCTAATCCAGTCTATACTTCTCTGGGTCTTAGAGCTCCAGTGGCCTCCTAATAGCTCTGGACAACTCTCAATCAGCTTCCAATTTCTTGTAGCTATTACCCTTCTTTTCCTTCTGAACAGAACCCCTTCCCTTCAACAGGAATTTTCCTTTATCCTTTTCTAGGAAGTAACTTTCAGAACTGTCTCTATTAATTTTACTTTGGGATCCTGGACACATTTACCATTCGTTAATTTTCACTTAAGATATTTATCCATTAATTCTTTTATTCCAAATAAATTCATTTTCCACTAAGGAATATCACATTCGTTAGATTAAAGAAAACATTAATGTATCATAGAGTCTATTTACCATAGTTTAATCATAAACAGATTGTTACAATATCATAATTAGATTCATCTGCTAAGTTCATTAACTCTAGTCTAACCGTCGAGACCCCTAATCCTTTCATCCCCTTATTCTCTCCTTATTATATACATTTTTTATTATTTTATTATTTTTAATTATTTTTGTTCTCATTTAATTTTTTATATTAATTTTTTATTTTGAACCCTTTATTTAATGGCTATTTTAATTGAATTATTTATATTGTTTTTTTACTTTACTTTTTTATTAATTTAATAATATATTTTTAAAAAACTATTAATTTAATAATCATTTTTCTAAATGATTTGTTGTTAAATCTTCTTCTATTTTATTTTCAAATCATTAGTTTGTAGTCATTCAATTATATGATGGATGGAGTATCCACCAAAAACAATAAAAAAAATTCCACATAGTACTATGCAAAAAATTATCTTAATAGTTCATTTTGTTTTAATTATTTTATGAAATTTTAAAAAGAAATATGTTGTATAATATGTTTCTCTACCTAACAATTCATGATATTGAGTCATGATATCATAACAAAGGGTATTTACACAATAAAATCTCCTTCTTTAATTGTATTTCCTTTTTTTTTTAATATATATGTTTTATTTATATATTAAAATTTTTAATTATTTAATAATAATAATATTTTAATATAAATTATAATCAATTTATTTTTATTTTATTTTTATTAATATTTATCATACATTTAATTTTTATTAGTACATTATTCTATATATAAAATCTATATAAAAATCTAATATCTAATTATAATAATTTATTATAAAAATAAATATTTATACTTTTTACAAAGATTAACAATTCAATTTTAAAATTCAAATTTAAAATTCATAATATTCTTAAAAAAAAAATATTTTGTTCTTATTCCCCTACGTAAGTTTCACCCAAAAATTTATTTTCATAAAATTCAATTTCTCATCGCTTATTAAAAGAGAAAATATGATTATAAAATTTACAATCTACTCGACCTTTGATAATGCCCCAAAAAAAGCTCAATGTCTTTTTTCCAATAATCAGAATGTATTCATTAGATGTTAGAAAATTACCTTGTATATTTAGGTAATCGTGTAAATTTACCTTTTATAATGCCCAGAAAAAACACATAATGTCTTTTTACCAATTATTGTATGTATTAGGTGTTAGAAGAGTACCTTGTATATTTAGGTAATCGTGTAAATAAAATTTCAATAGCAAAGACTATTATTTTCATTATGTTTATGTTATAATTATTTAAAATTTGTCCTATTTTATTTAAACTTAATACTATTAAAAAAAATTAAACAATATTAAAATATAAATGGAAAATACCACTAAAATATAAAAACAAAAACCATATAAAACCAAAAAATACAAGTATTCCATTAAGAAAAATCTTTTACAACACCACCATAGTAACGAAGATTGAGACTTCTATATATATATATATATATATATATATATATTGGAAGTACTTTCGTGTTTTTGTCTTTCAAAGTGTATGGTATATTAGTTAGGGTTATGTTGAAAATTTTAGATATTTGGAAATTAGACTTCGTGAAAATGATATGATAAGTTTGAAAATACTAAAAAAATTTACACTGTATAGATGAAATAATAGTTTGAAAATTAACTCATTATTTTTTTTTCTAACTGTTTTATTGAATAGAAATAACAAATGGTCATGCTGAATATTTTAGATATTTGAAAACTAGAATACATGAATGATATGATAATTTTGAAAATATTAAAAAAATTACACTTTATAGATGAAATGGTAGTTTGAAAATTAACTCATTATTTTTTTGTGTCAACTGTTTTTATTGAATAGATATAACAAATATAATTCAAATAAAAAATTAAAAAAATTAAAAGATTTTCCTAATAAATTCAAGAATAATTATATTATATTTATTTAAACTATATTTTAGATTCCAAGAATAATTATATTATAGTTATTTAAACTATATTTTAGTCATAAATTAATTTTATATCCATTACAATTTATACAATAATTTTATCTATTAATATAATATAAAAAAATGAAAAACCAATAAGTTAATTGATATATTATCTAGAAACACAAACACCAAAAACCATTGTTATACTATCTAGAATCACCAATACTAAAAACCATATCTCTTGGCACCATTATATTTATTGAACCATTTCTTCATGAATCATTCACACCTCTAAGCTCATTACACATTTTGGTTTCATGAAGATATTGGATAACTAACAGAGATATTATTATGGTTCTCAAACTTTTATGGTTGTCGTTAATTGCAGAATCTGAATTATCCACAGTATCATAAAACAATGGTCGACGTTTCAAATTCCAACGGAATCCATCTGTTGTCGGATATTCTCATCATCATAATCCTTCACTATTTATACCTTGACTTTTTGTGACCTTCTTTCATTCTTCATTCATTTCTCGTCCTGAAGATGGATCTCCATTGGAATTTGAAACATTGACCATTGTTTTATGATACTGTGAATAATCCAGATTCTACAATTAGAGATATTATTATTAGATCATGATGAAAAGTGAAGTTAATGGATGTATTAGAAGTTGCATTTAACGAGATCAGAGATAGAACTAATGGACTATACAATCCAATTTCAACTCGAAGAAGCCATGGATAAAGCTTACCCATGGATATTGTCATGTGTTTCTTGAAAACAAGAGAAAGGATTAAGGGCTTAAATGTGCTAATAGAAAAAATTATTAAGGAATATGCTTTATGGATTTTATGATGACCATCAAAGCCCAAGAAGCTACAACCTTATTTTATTAAAGGCATTGGTGCACTTTGTGATAGAAAAACATCATTTTCGAAAATTATAGTAGATTTATTGTTGTTATTTTTATTTCGCAATTGACGAAGGTGGATACAAAGTAAAACAAATCCATTTAATTTAGCCCATATATTGATGCTAGGTACATAGAGACAGTAGATATTACTTTGATTCATTTGTTTCGATGTTACAATTAGAAATATCTAACAGCAAATTTATTTTTTCCGCACCATTATTAAAATTGAATTATCCATAGTTGCGCTACAAACCCTGTGATCTTTATTTGTATATAACCATTATCACCATTTTATATTGAATATGGATAATGTGAAACGTGAGTATCAACATAAGTGATGCATCAAAGGTAAAGAAATTCACATGTTTGGACAAAAATGAACTTAACAATTTGGCGGACACCACAGAATTCATGAGATAAATACAAATATAGATATGATAAACTCCAATTTGGGAGATCTTCCACGTAGGAGACAATTTTTTTGTTCACCTTCATAAGGAAAGGTTAGAGGGAGAATGGAATAACATCAAATTCATGAGGTACGAACCTTTCCAATTATTGGAGAATTTAAATATAAACAGTTATATACTAAGTCCTCCAACTTATATATGAACTCACTTAATAGTAGATATAGGAAACCTAAAACTTTATGAGTCATCCATGCTTAATAAGTTCATGCTTAATAAGGTGAAGGAGTGACAAGTTTTACCTTCCATTAAAATATTGGCATTAGATGCATATATAGAATTACAAGTGGATAGAATTCTGAAAAGGAAGATCATAATGATTAGAAGAGGCTAACCAGAAATTGTAAATGAAGGATTACAAGGTTATATACTAACCAAGGTCAACTGGTACCCCAATTAACAACATTAATAACTATTTCCTGATCTCCTTCAAAAATAAAGGTATTGGATGCCAAAATCCATCCCAACTAAGAAATGATAATCCGAAATGGGTTTAGACATAAACACCTTGTGAATTATGATGATCTATATTGTGAATGTGAACCTTGTGAATTATGATGATGTATATTGTGAATGTGAACCTTGTGAATTATGATGATGTATATTTTGAATGTGACGTGAGATTTTAAAAAAAAAAAAAAAACAATTTTTAAACCATAAACCAAACCCTAATTCAAACCCTAATTCTAACTCAGTAAAAATCGAAAAAGATTTTACATTACTTATTAATGTTTTTCTCAATCATGGTATGAGAAAAATAATAATGAAAATATACTAGAGTACAATAGAAAAAAAATGATAAGACAATATAATACCATAATATCTCATATATTAACTAGAAGCTTGGACACTTGGTAATTTTCATAACGTAGGAAAATGAAGAGAACATTCCTTCATTGAATTTTTCTTTTCTATTTGTTTCTAGGTTAATTATTCTTTATATATTATGTGATTATAATATAGTAGTAAATTAACTACCAGCTTGGACACATTGTAATTTCTATAACATATGAAACTGAAAGAAATGTTTCTTTCCTATTTGCTTTTAAGGTAAATATTCCTTATATATTGCTATTATGTGATTGCAATATAGTAATATATTTCATATATGGTACTTGTTAATCTAAATAGTGTGAATTGATCTTAAGAGATCTAAACTACTTTATACATTAACATCAACAAGATGATTTACATAGATTGAGTTACACAATAGTAAAATCTCCATGTTTTAACTGTTGGAGTTAATGCTTACATTCTATATTTGAGAAGTTGGTTTGTGATGGTTGAGAAATTCTCTCAACCTCTCTCTCTAAATTAGGAGTAAGTTGGATCTCAGAAACTCTATTTAATAGAGTAATCTGAATGTAATCAGTGTGTGAGTGTGTTTACACATACACCATTTGTGTATAATATATGATTGTGTTTAATAATTGAGTGTTTTTTTTAGTTATTTCTATCATGGTATCAGAGCACAGGATCAGAGGCCTATGTGTTGTCACAAATTTTAGTTATTTCTATCAATACTGAACTGTGAATCCTTTCTTGGTTCTTTAACTACAGAGTGTACTGGCCAGTGGTTCCGATTGAGTACGGATTAGTTGGAAATTGAATTGCCTAAACGCAAATTAGGTTTTATATGAAATTGTGATAATTATTACACATTAGATCGTCATTTAGGCCATGATAAGGTTGTTGTGGAGCTATTGCGAGATTTAAGGTTTATCGTGACTTGCGAATTTATTGTTTGGTTTCCAAGTTCCAGCGAACAGAGCATGTCATTTTTGGGGTAAAGAAGTTTAATTATTATTATTTCTGAGCTCTTCTATCCAAAATTGTAAAGGTTATCCTCTTGCATAGAAGTCGAGCACCTTCTTCACTCTTTCGTAAGCGAGTGACTCAGTGTGAGATATCATGCTCACATCAGTTAGTTAGGGTCAAAGATTCTCTTGTTGAAATCTAAAGTACGCATTCACATTGGCACAAGAAAATGGAGTGACTCTTCCTGTGTTTTTTCTCACCGCAGATTTATTTGTTTGATGACATGTTATTTTGTCAACATAATCGGCCGAAGATTCCGCTTTGCTTCGTGTGTTTCTGTGAAACTACTTTAGTGACAAAAAGCATGTATTTGGTCATACGAGAAGAAGAAATAAAGGCCAATATGACTTCAAATTAAAAATATTGATTTATTTTCAAACTAGATAAGAAGGTCATGATGTAATAGTTGAATCTAGATACATTTCGTATTTAGATGGCTCTTCTATATAACTAGCGAATACAGCGGTTTGCACCCATGTATCTCGATAGATGGGAGCTCGTCCATAAAATTACTAGCAGTTCAACTATGTGTCTGAATCCAGTACTTAAAAGATCGAGTGGCAGTAAGGCTCAACATGGATGGTTTTCCAAATAGTATGGCAGTTGCGGATCTATGGAAGGATCCCTCATTATTCGTAGACATTGAGTGGTCTCCTAATGATTTTATGCGACAAATTGGGATGTTGTCCAGTAATTGACTTCGGGAGGTCCTTGATTCGAGAGTTGAGGAAGCGAACTCGGGAATCCAACTTGCTAACTACACCTTTACGAGGGTTATGAGGCAACTTGATGGAGCATCTACTAATAAGCTAAATAATGATTGATTATTTTTTTATTTATGAGTGATTTCAATAAATTCATGTAATGTAATCATTAAGGGGGGATGTTGGATTTAATGCTTACATTCTATATTTGAGAAGTTATTTTGTGATGGTTGAGAAATTCTCTCAACCTCTCTCTTTAAGTTAGGAATAATTTGGATCTCAGAAACTCTATTTAATAGAGTAATCTGAATGTAATCAGTGTGTGAGTGTGTTTACACATACACCATTTGTGTATAATATATGAGTGTGTTTAGTAATTGAGTGTTTTTTTTAGTTATTTCTATCATTAACTCCTTCCAATATGTTCACATTATATATAAATAGGTTATATAGATTCATTCCCAATGAAATTAAAACAAATAAATATTAACCCTTTCTCTCCTTTCATCTTTCTCCCATATTTATTCCCTATTATGGTTTTTTTCATTAGATATAATTGAATGAATCATTGTTTCACACTTTACATTTTTCCATAAATAGTTGAAATGATATTCTTACTATACCATAAAGGAAAATGCAGAAACAAATGGAACTTAGGATTTTTGGGTTTTTGGAATCTATAATAGTGTCTATAGCATGCAATAATAACCTTATCATAAAGGAATATATAGAAACAAGGGAACATTGGATTTTCAATTATATTAATAGGTGTATTTTACAACACAGAGTTAGAGTTATGTGTGTTTCTTTTTGTGTTCAATTTGGAGTTCACATGTATTATGTAGAAAAAATATATATAAATAAAAATAAATAAATTTTGGCTATGATAAAAAAGATATAAATATTTTTACTTTTTAATTTAAGGTGCTATAAAATATCAATAGTCTCATTCTCAATATGCTAGCTCTCTTGTTGATACTACAACCTAGTCTAAAAGAGACATGGTAGAATATTTTTCTTTCACTCTCAGCCACAAATAAGATATTTCCATGTCCATGTAAAATAACATATTTTTATATTAATGTAAAAGAAGATAAAATAATGAAAAATAAAATGAAATCTTATATTTTTATTTTGACTATGTGAAAAAAAATGTATAATTTTTTCCACATTTTCAAAATATTCATATACACACACACACACACAAAAAAAAAGAGTTGAGCTAGTGAATTGAGAAAACATTAAGTGTTCTTCCTAAGATTAATAAGATATAGATTTACATTTAATTTATTTTTTAATACAAAGCTAATATGTAACATTTAAATAATAATAATAATAATAAATGATCTTGGATCGTAAATAAATAAAAAAATTCAATATACAAAATTAAGAATATATGGCATGTATTTGAAAATATTTTAATAACAAAACCAAAAATATTTTAATGTAAAAAATGAGATTTATAAATAAAATATTTCATTGTAAACTACTATCATATATATATATATATATACACACACACACACACATAATTAAAAAATATATAATCTTATAGTTATAAAATTTAAAGCAGTCTCGTCCGTGGGTCTTGGTTAAACAGCGATGATGTGGGTTGTTATAGCACTCATCACAGATTCAATTCCCTTCCCCAATCGGGGTGATGTATTTGGACAAGTTGATGAAGATGGAGTAAAAAAAAAATAAAGAGAAAAAAAAATTGAAAAATGAAAGGAACTACCAAGCTTACAAAAAAAAAAAAAAAAACATTTAAAACAATCTCACTATTTTACATTTTTTCTATTTCTCAAACGGTGTGTATTATTAACACCAAATAGATCATCTAATAAGAACTAAGAGAAATCAAATCAAGTTTTTCACTAAAAATGAGGTTTGCACCTAAAAAAATTGGATCACTCTTTATGTTTGTTAATACTATAACCTTGTGTAAAAGAGATATGATAAAAACATTTAGCTCTCAATCTCAACCACAAATAATATATCTCAATGTCCATGTAAAATAACATATTTTTTATATTAATTTAAAAATTAGATAAAGTAATTAAAAATAAAAGAAAATCTTATTTTCATTTTAACTACGTAAGAAGGATGTGCCCTTTTTTATACATTTTAAAATTATTTCAATAATGTATATATAATTTATTTATTTTTTAAATGTATAAAAAAGTGCACATATTAAAATAAAAATAAAAAATTATTTCCTAATAATAAGAGATAGATGTATAATTCATTTATTTTTTAATATAAATTAATATACAACATTTAAAAAGTAATAATAATAATAAAATAAAAATATGGACCATTAATAAAAGATTTCAATATACATAATTTATTAAGTAAAATTGAAAGATATTGACAACAAAAGAAATATTTTAATGTAAACACTATTATTTATAAGTAAAATATTTCAATATAAACTATGTGTGTGTGGGGGGTTAGAATATTTAAAGTAGTCTTCCTTTGAGATGGGGTGAAAATAAGGTGGACAGGCATTGTAGGTTCCATGCCTCCACCTAGAGCAGGATGAGATTGATAGGCATTAAATTACAGGGGTGGTGTGTCCACCCCATGCATGCCTAGACATCATTATTAGTATTCTTCTTGGTGATGAATGATACCATATCAAGCTTCACTTGGAGGCCAAACATTTGACAGTCAAAATAAAATTCTTGGAGAGAACCCTGCTTAGATTTTTTATAGAGGGACTAGGGTGGGAGTTTATTGGGTGAAGGCCTTGGTGGGAGGGTGATTTCGAATCGAGGTGCAACTCAAGAGATCATGTTCTTGAACTCTCATTTTTTTCGATACTTGGTAGCTAGCCTCTCTACATGTAGTCTTATGGGTATGTTATTTCAGAGATTTATTTTCCTATATCTTGCTTGAATTTTATGTGTTTTTCTTGGAATTTTCATATCAAGGCCTATGTCTAGTATTTAAATTTCAATGATGGTTGTGTTATCTAGCTCATAGCTTCTTCTTTTTTTGGGTTCTTTTTCTTAATTAAAGCTTGTCTAGGTTGACGACCTCTTTCTATACCTAAAGATATTTTATATTGGGTAGTTATTGACTTTCGAAGGAATTTTTTGTGGATGCATATTAATTAGTGCCATGGTGGTAAAGTATTATTTTATGGACATAGGAAAACTGAGGGCTACACTTGTGCTTTTCTCTTTTTTCTAGTTACGTATGGCACCTATAGTCGGAAGTGTTTTTGTGTCAACCACACGTGAAATACTGTATTTAGCCTCTATCCGGAGGGGAGGTATTTTCCTTAGGTGGTTCAATATTTTTGGGTATGTTAGTGTTTGGTTGTATAATCCATTTCCTTTGTCTCTCATATCAAGGTGGGGAAAAATACCTTTGAAAATTTGCAGCTTGACTACCTTAAGCCAGTTTATCTAGGTGTTGATTGTTGATCTATGGTCTGTGTGAGGAACGTAATTTCATTACAGGTTCCAAACAACATTGTTGGATTTGTTAGAAAAACTGGTTGTAAAACATATCGGGTCACTGTTAGGACCTCAGGGTCTTAAGAATGTATTTAGAAAAAATAGTGCTTGAAATCATCTATTGGCCCCTAGACAGGAAGCATCCATCCATCCTCGATGATAGAAATGGTCAGTGTGTGGTGGAAAAAAGGAAAAACCTTGATCGTGTGTACGCTACAATGCAGAGAGAACATATTCATTTTTGTAGGGAGGCCTGGGGGGGGGTTGTGGCCCACAACAGCATATCTGAGATTAGTCTTAGGTCAAAGATGTTTTGGATGCCTTTCATGAAACTACTTCAGTTAAAGTTCATAATGCATCAATCTGGAGGAGATGGGAACTTGAGATAGACTTTCCATGTTAGACTTGAAATTGGAGGAACAATTTGTAAAATTGGTGTCTGACCCTCGTAACACGAGGGGAAAAAAAACTAGTATATTCAACCCATTTTTTTATATTATAAAATTAAATCTCTCATGGCAATGATTCTGATGGAGAGGCAGGCTTATCAGTATAATATATTTTCCAACCTAGAAGACGTAAAGAAGGAGAAGTGGAATAAATTAGTTTACATGGAACAAATGGATAGTCGACTTGCCAAGATTAAGAGGAAAATATATTGGATGACATCTTCCACACCTTCGAGGTCTAGTGCAAAAAACCTGACACCAGTGAACTCCTCTAATTCCTAGATTGTACATATGATTTATATTGTATAATCATGTTTAGTTTTAGATTCTGAGGTAGATGTCGATGTTATCACTTTTCTAAAACTTCAATTTTTTATGATCTTTGAATTTTGGAATCACTATTGAGTGAATAAAAGGTCAACATACCTCATTTTCCATTGGGCAGGTTGATACCATGTCTCATAAATGGATGGACAATGTAAAGGCACCACCAATTAGCTTATAAAAACAAATAATCTCTCCATTTTACATTTTGGCTATTTCGTGTGTGTGTGTGTGTGTGTGTGTATCTTAATCTCAGATCTAATGTGAGGTATTAAGAGGAATCACAAATATTTTCAACTGAAAAACATTTTTCAAGTTTTTTAGTTGAAAAGAGGTTTGTACCTAAAGATATTTGATGGCTTGCTAGAACTGTAATTAAGATATGTATATACTAGTTTATATGGAATTTATAAATGGATGCTATGGCATGCAATATTTTTTTTTAAATAGCTTTTTATGTTTTGTAAATATATAACATAGTAGATGAACTTGTTAAATATTGCAAAAATTATTTAATAAAAGAAAAATATTTTTAATTCTTAATATTTATCCTTTAAAAACATTTAAGATAATAAATACAATTTTAATATAATTTTCCAAAATAAAATCGTTTAAAAGAATAAATACAATTTTAACATAATTTCCAAAAATAAAATAAAACAAAAACATTTTAAATAATAAATTTATCTTTTAACTTAAAAGTATAAAATAAATACCCTATTTTACATCCCAATGTTTATGCAAATTACTAAATAGTAATAATATCACAATGTTTATGCAAATTACCAAATAGTAAGAATATCACAAGCAACGATTAATTAACAAAAACTTACTTCTTAAATCTTAAAACAATATAAGAGATAACATAATCGAAATTTTCATATCACTCACTTACATAAAATTAATGAAGTTATTTCAATTAATTTAAATGGAAATATTTTTTAATATAAAATAGATTATTTATTTTACATTATATTTTTCAAGTAATGAACGTATTGTTTTAATAACTAGATGTCAAGTAATTCTAATTTTATTCATTTATATGTAAAACGTTAAATTAGAGTTTTTTAGTTTTTTTCTTTTAATAAGACTATTTTATTATATGGCACATAAAATACAATGTGAAGATTTTTTGTTGGAGTTGCTATGCTAGCTAACTTTGGCAGGAGTAATGTTCAAAAAAAAAAAAGAGACTGTCCTAGGTAGGGAAACTAGTTCAAAATTTTCTGCCTCAAGTGGGGAAACCAACATTTACAAAAAATATCCATAAGATTATCGAATTGTTCAAGAAAAACATGAAAGGAGAAAGATAAATCCTCATTGAGGGAGATAACCTCTCGATATGGATTCTGAGACAGCATGACATGCTACTTGTCATGAGGAGGAGGCTCTTCTATGATGAGGCACCTATAGTTGTCCGAGGAGTCCTCATCTTTCTTTGATGGCTACACCGTGGGCTCAGGCGTAGTGGCTGAATGCACACCTACTTCCTTGTCATCTGTTGTTGGGTTGCCACTGCCTTCATTGTTGGAAGAATACAACACCATTTTGACAAGCAACGCCTCTGATTTCCGGGAATGCTGAGGGGGAGACAGGGAAATGGTGGACTTCCTAAGACATTTCCGCATGCTAGAGCCAACAAAGCTTGACGGAACTGCCAGAAAACGCACAATGAGGGTTGTGGTGACAAGAGGGCGGTCCAGACAGCCAGAGGAGTCGTAATGGAGCTGGTAGGCAGCGGAATTATCCTCAGGAAGGGGAGGGTGGCATTCCTCATGAATGGAAATGGGAGGGCAATAGGTCTAGCCTCTGCCACGGCCCCTACGACACATCATCCTATGCCTCTGCAGCATAATGTTGGAGGAGGGAGCTGGTACAAGGGAAGAGGCGGAAGGGTGGCAGGAGGCCTGAGGCAACGGAGCAAGCGGAGAATAGACACAGAGCTTAATGTTGCAACTGGTAGAATGAACAAAAAGACAAAGGTTGCAGGAGGAGAATGTGGGAGAAATGGAGATGAGCGCCATGAAATAGCGTGAGGACCTACAATCAAGATGAGTGTTAATGCTAGAGACAAAGGAATTAACGACAGCGTGAAGCGAGCAACTGTAGAATTTATGATCGGATGGACGAGAGCCATGTGTGGCCATGTGGCCAGGCCAAATGTCATGAAAAAAATCGTCATGTCCCATAACAAATCAAACACCCACATCTGAAGTAGTAAAACGTTAAAGTTAAACCTCATGGAACCTGAAATTAAATTACATTGCTTCGTAGGACTGATTATAAGTTTTTACAATAGTTATTATTCTCCACATGCAAAACTCAAAAAAGAGCTTTCAAATCAATTGGACATTACTCCATATACGTAAAAAATCAAGAGGGAACCTTTGACTCGTTAACATAGCTCAACAGACACGCTTTTTGTGCATTAGTTAGAAACATTTTATCACTTCCTCTGTGGGTTAAGAATGTGCGAAATGAAAAAAAAAATTCTAAATCTATTTCATTTCAATGAATGTTGATTGTAAATTTTATTTTCCACTTTATCATATATTCATTTGTTATTAAATTTATATAATAATATATATTATAAATATTTTTATGTAATTATTTAATTTATTAGGTAAGAAAGTAAAAGTATATATAGTGATAAAATATGTATGTTTTATAGATTTAGCAATCAAATAGATATAATGAGATAATTCTCTTATCTTATAAATAAAAATGTTTTATATTTAGCTAAGTATAACCGTACTAATAATAAACAAAATAAATTCATTGAATAAAATCATTAAGCTAAAAGATATGATAAAGCTGAAAGTCATAGATTATTCTGATTCTTTAGTTAGATATTTCCCGAAATTAAAATCATTAAGCAAGAAATATTTATGGCGGGCTGAATCATTCTGGAAGGTGTTCATATTTATAAATGTTTGTTCTGTCATTACACACGAAGTAGATGATTGAAACACATCGTAAATTAAACTTATTTCCAAAGTAGAGAACTAAACTAAAGAATTTCACGAATAATGTATTTGTGATCTATGTGAAGGGTATCAAACACCGACTTTCTAGCGAACAGCGAGGCTTACGTGCATCTATGTCCACATGACAGAACTTCTGGCTCTTGGAAGGGCAGAGACATTAAAAAATTGTGCCCCTAGGAATCATTGGAAAGGACAGAAACATTATAAAATTAACATAATGGAAATTCGGTCGGTGCGGTAGGTAATGGAAACAGGTAGGCGGACCAATTTCGAATAGGGGTCGGTCCAATTGGGCAGTTGGAGGATTGAAAGAGACCAAATAGATTTTTCCAATGATTCATCTTTCCTATTGTAGAATATCTCGAGAAAAACAAGTCTCAACTAGTTCTAAATGCAATATTTTTCGGATCCGGAAATCATTAATCCCACTACCACCAAGCTATTTATTTATGTAGCAACATGGGAGCACCATAAGAGTCTCGATTGATCCATCAGAATTACCAGAGTGAGCAAAGGCTTTTAGGCTGATCAAAATCTCTCTGTAAAAATGGCGAAGTCGGTCAGTGGTGAGGGTGAATTCGACTTAGTAGTGCATTACCATGATCATGATAACAGGGTCAAGGTTATGGCTCCCCCTCCTCGGAGCACACGCCATCGTTTGAAGGAGGCTGTCAAGGAAACGCTTTTTCCAGATGATCCTTTCAGGGAAATAAGGAAGGAAAGAAGCGTTGCTCGAAAGGTGTTAATGACCCTTCAATATCTCTTTCCAGTCCTCCAATGGGCACCACAATACTCCTTTCACTTGTTTAAATCCGATGTCATATCTGGCATCACCATAGCCAGCCTTGCTATCCCTCAAGTAAGTAAAAATTTCTCCATTTTTTAAACCCAATTTTTTTTGGTTTAATTTATGTAAAGAATATATTCTGATTTTGTATACCCATTGATTGTTTGTTCATTATATCAGGGAATAAGCTATGCTAAACTCGCTGACTTGCCTCCAATAATAGGACTTTGTAAGCCATTTAACTTACCCACTAAGCATCTTAATTTTATTCTGGCTATTGATATGCATATAGAGTTTATTTAATTATGATTTGGATCACTGTAATGGTTCATTCTGGCTATTAATATACGTATGGAGTTTAACTATTATTTGATCATTGTAATGGTGTGTGTATATACAGATTCTAGCTTCGTGCCACCTATAATATATGTAATTTTGGGGAGCTCCAAAGACCTCGCAGTGGGAACTGTGGCAGTTGTCTCGCTAATTCTAGCATCCAAGATTGGGAGTGAGGTGTCTCCAGAAGAGAATCCACACTTGTATATGCGTTTGGTTTTCACTGCTACATTTTTTGCTGGCGTTTTCCAAGCTTCATTGGGCCTCCTCAGGTACTCATTCATGCTGATCACTTCATGGAATTTATAAAATGGATCATCTTGTCCCTTCTGTTCTCAGTTAGGGGAAGCTTGTTCCTTTTAGGGTTTCTGAACCCTAAAAACTTCAGATTATTAATAACTTTATATTCTACGCTGCAGGTTGGGTTTCATTATAGATTTTCTTTCACACGCAACGATAGTAGGATTCATGGCAGGAGCAGCCACGATTGTTTGTTTACAACAACTTAAAGTCATTCTCGGGCTAAGACACTTTACAACCAAAACAGATGTAGTTTCGGTGATGAGTTCAGTTTTTCAACAAGTTGACAAGGTAAATACATTGCATATTCCCTATGTAGATTATACATTTGGTAGGTTATATATATATATATATATATATATATATTAATTATATACTAGTTTAGATTTATCTAATTAAAATTTGAAGGATTTTTAATTGTTTATTTATATTGTTATTTAAATTTTTTTTAATGAGTCTACATTATTTAAATGTTTTGTGTAATTATTTACACTTTTATATTTTTAAATTTTTTTATTTTGGTTTATATGAACAAAATTAAGAAAAATTTCAACTTTGATGACTGATAAATACTCTTACACATCATACAGTGCTCCTGAATGAGAGTCTGGGTGCAATTAAGTATGTATGGTATATATATAAACCTCTAATGTGTCTGGGAACAAAATTGAGCAAAATTTCAACTTTGATGACTGATAAACACTCTTACACATCATACTGTACTCTAGAATAAGCCTCTGAAGCAATTAAGTATGTATGGTATATATAAACCTCTAATGTGCTTGGGAACAAAATTAAGCAAAATTTCAACTTTGATGAGTGATAAACACTCTTACACATCATACTGTCTAGACTCAATTAAGTATGTATGCTATATATAAAAACCTCTCATGTGTCTCGGGGCAATTAAGTATGTATGGTATATATATAAACCTCTAATGTGTGGTTTTATCTCTTGCTCAGTGGAGGTGGGAAAGCATTGTTATGGGAATCTGCTTTCTGAGCTTTCTTCTTCTTTCTCGTTACATCGTAAGTGCTGCTTTTCTCCTGCATTTGAGATTGAGAAAAAGGCGCTGAATTTGGAATCCACCTTGTCTGATAGCTTGGGATATTCACATGATATTGACAGAGCAAAAAAGCACCGAAACTCCTCCTGATAGCCGCCGGTGCTCCGCTTCTGTCAGTAGCTCTTGGAAGTATCTTGGTCTTTTGCACGCGTGCAGAGAATCACGGAATCCAAATTGTATGGAATCTCAATATTATGATGAATGAACTATATTATTAGCTTAATATGACTATAACGTTCTAATGCTCACTGTGTATGTTGGAGGGGCATAGGTTGGTCATTTGAAAAGGGGTTTAAATCCCCTTTCCATGAATCTGCTAGTGTTCGAGAAAGAGTATCTGATGATCACTTTGAAGGCTGGAGTGATTTCTGGTATCATTTCCCTAACTGTAAGGCCTGACATGTTCCCTTGGCCATTCCTGAGAATTATTTCAGTTTATGTCAGTCCTATTATATATAAATCAAATGCTTATTGCAGGAAGGGATTGCCGTTGGCAGAACGTTTTCCATGTTTAAGAATTATCATATCGACGGCAACAAGGAGATGATGGCTATTGGAATGATGAATATAGTGGGTTCCTGCACTTCTTGCTACATAACCACAGGTACTTTTCCACCTTATTTACTGGAGATGTAATGAGCTGTTCAGCATATTTTTGTGCTTTAAGGTGTCAGCTGTTAAGCGTATGTTTGTGTTTTAAAGCGTCAGGTGTTCAGCCTGTTCAAAGCAGGTGGGGTCCATGTAGTAAAAAGGCATAGAATTTCCGCTAAAGAGATTTTGTTTGTTTATTCCATATAAAGTGGCACTGTTTGTGTCATCTTTGTCGTTTTATATTTCCATCAAAAGGGACATGAAATTTTTTTTATTCGAGAGCTTGTGAATTTTCTACCTATAAATCCAACTTTAAAAGATAAACTAATTTATAGAGATTTTTTTTGTGTTTATTCCATATAAACTGACTGTTTTTGTCATCTTTGTCTTTTTATATTTCCACGAGAGACATTAAAAAAAAATATTCGAGAACTTATGAATTTTCTACGAAAAAATGTAACTTTAAAAATAAACTAATTTATTGAGATTTTTAAATGTTTATTCCATATAAAGTGACACTGATTGTGTCATCTTTGTCTTTTATGTCTTTTTATAATTCCACCAAGGGAGACTTTGTTTGGTATCTTTGTTGGAAACTAGTAGATATCTTAATCACAATAATTTAGAAGTCACTTCAATGAAATAGTTTTTATAATATTAATTATTGTTAATTATATTATATAATACTAAATTATAGTAGACATTAATGTAATATTAATGTAACAATGAATTAATGGTTAATATTAATGCAATATTGTTAGATGGATAATTATAGTCAACCTTAGTTAACATTTTTCAACTTTGATCACCCTCTTAACTATGATCAAAGTTATCAATCCTCTTCAACCATGACAATGACCAAAGATAACCAAAGATAGTGAATCCGCAAATGTTCTTAAACAAATAACACAACCACATTTACCAATAAATTTAATATACACTAATGAAAGATATTTTCCACCCTACCATATTAGGAAAACGACACATATATCAACCACGTTGTGCTAATATTTATTCCATATAAAATTACACTGTTCGTGTAATCTTTGTTATTTTATATTTCCACCAAAGCTGACATTGTTTGGCCCTTTTTGTTGGAACTTGTAGGCGATTCAGTAAGAAACCATTCTGACAAAGTCACAAAACACGTGATTCGGAGATGCATCAGAAGATAATCAACGAGAACAGATGGTGTTTTCGAAATAGAACACCAATCAGCCGCTTTATTCAAATTCCCTTAAACTCGATCCTACATTCCAGTAGTGTTGATTTTCTTCCTGATTTTATATTCAAGTCATTGAAGGTTTCAGTACTGTTTGCTGATTTTGCTACTGAACCCTTCAATGTTTTTGGCACTGAGGTTTCCAGTCACCTAAATCCACAATCAGATTAAGAATGGTCATTTAAATCGAATTAAACTTCCTTACCCATAACCCCTTGCTGTAAGGATCTGCCTTATTGACCCAATCAATGCTGAGCCTTACAGCTTACAGTGAGAAAAGTGACGTAGCAATGAGAGAAGCCATTCAACCTTGTAGAAAAAAAAAACGTCCTCCTTTCGATAAAAAAAATAATTTTAACCTTATCCTAAGTTATTTGCATTCACGCATGTAACCATTTCAAACTTTTTATCATTGTGTTTAATATAAATGGTTCTATGTTTAATAGAATTTAGGGTTTAGATAATTTAGGTTTAAAATAATCATCTTCGGCGTTGCAGGTCCTTTCTCCAGATCAGCAGTGAACTTCAACACGGGGTGCAAAACAGCTGTGTCGAATTTAGTGATGGCTACTTCCCTAATGATAACGCTTCTGTTCTTGACTCCTCTATTCCACTACACTCCAATGGTAGTATTGGCCTCCACCATTGTTTCTGCAATGTTGGGAATAATCGATGTCAAAGCTGCTTATCACATGTGGAGGGTCGACAAAATCGATTTCGTTGTATGCATGGCAGCATTTCTGGGGGTAGTATTCGACGACTTCCAAATAGGTCTCATTATTGCGGTATGTATATATATAAATATATAGTTACCTGATTGACATTTCCTCATTCAATTCAATTCAAATCAGTGAGGTATAATTTGATTAATGGATGCTGCAGGTATCTATCTCTGTAGCCAGAGTAATGATGCAAGTCATCAGACCACGCATAGCAGTTCTGGAAAACATTTGTGGCACGTCAATATACAGAAACAAGGAACAGTATCCACATTCAGCACGTATTTCTGGCATTTTGATGCTTAGCCTCTCTTCCCCTATCTATTTCGCCAATTGCAACTATATGAGAGAGAGGTATGTCCCCTATTCTTCCTTCACATTGAAACAACTCACAGCATACCGAACATGGTTTGATTAATAAATTCCCTTCTATACAAGTGTAGGGTACTCAGATGGATAGAAGAGGAAGAAGAATATTACGTAGCAAACTGCAGTCCAGATATTTTGCATTATATCGTCCTTGACATGAGTGGTAATTACATCGATTTTAGCGCTTCTTTTCCAATAAAGGCAGTTCTAGCATTAGTTGTATTTTATGACAAATCAAAAGTGTATATTCGTTCCCAGGTGTTAGTAGCATAGACACGAGCGGAATCAGCATGCTCGAAGAGCTCAAAATGACGCTGCAGAAGCGAGAACTCGAGGTACGGAAAATTTAGGGTAGCGTAATTCCATAATCGAGTAGTTTAAGAGGTTATAAATTTGCTTTCAAAATAGTGAAAAAATTTACATGATTTTTGTAATAATGTAGTTAAAATTTGGGGAAATTTAGATTATAGTTTTTAAACTTCATTATTTTAAGTGGGCAGCTAATTTTTTTATAATGTTTAATCTATTTCCACTATTAAAAACACAACTCAAACACTAATAAAAAGCAATTCAAACACTAATATAATTAAATCTTTTGAAAAAAAAAAAAACTTTCCAAAGCAAATTTGTGGCCCTCTTGACGACGCCTCCCATAAATATACACCTCATATTACACATCTCATTATTATTGGTATAATTCCATGAGTATACACATCTCAATATTATTGGGATGGATAATGGATTCTGGTTATTTGTTGCAGCTTGCATTCGCCAATCCTGGCCCGGAGTTGATGGAGAAACTACACAAGTTAAAGTTTGGACAACTGGTTGATCCAAAATGGCTGTTTCTCACAGTGGGAGAGGCTGTTAGTGTCTGTACCTCCCTCCTCCATGAAAAAAAGTTCAAATTGACAACAAACACACGAGGTGTCGACGATGGAGAAGCAGAGAGTAATCGACAATCGATCCACGATAATCAAACCAGCGTTTAATGGATTCCATGGCTCTGTTGGAGAATTATGCTTTCCATTTTCATGACCACCTCCCTCGAGTTCCAAAACCTCGAGTTGGGAGAAGTCGGAAAACGTTGTTGTAATTCAAATAGAAGTTTTAATCAACATGTCGGCATTACCATGAATCGATGTTTTAAGTTTTAATCAACAGGTGGGCATTACTATGTAACTGTTATGTTGAAAAATGCTCCATTTGGTATAAGGTTTTGATGAATTTTACACACACGATCCTAACTTATGAAACCAAAATAAAATCGCCATAGTTCGAGACCGTAAAGCATATGATCTACCATCTAAATCGATAGTAGTGCTAGACTCTGAAGCATAGTATTTATAGTCTAGATAATTAGCCCTTTAAAACCTACAATCATCATATTTTCAAGAGTTTACTTTGAATACGAAATCAAATTACACTCAAAGCGCTTTTACTGCTTTACCAATTCAAACTACAATTGAAGCGCCATAAGTTGTAGACCCTGAAGCAAACAATCTATAATCTTGTTGATAAATTGGTTTGGATATGTTTGTACACTGAGCAACCCATGTGTAAGCTTTTGGAGGCAATGTTCTATACAACCTATCAAAAATACCTAAATTTCTCAATCACAAATAGCATAGATTAAAATAACACAATAACACACAATAGAGTTCGCTTTGTAATTATGAATGAATTGACTTAGGATGGATCATTAGTAAACAATCTCACTTGATTCCTCATGGAGTGGATGCTGGAGAGCATTGGACTCAACGGATTTTCTCGAAATAATCGTGTTCTTTCCCCGGTCTACCCGGATTTTCTTGAAAGGAATATCCCAACCCACCCGGATTTGCTCGAATGAAAGAAATATCCGGGGACTTGACAGTGGAACAATAAATAGATATAACAACTCACAATAAATCTTATACAAAGGTCTTTATAACAAAAATAATAGCCGCATATAAGTTTACAGATGCATAACACCATGTAAACAAAAATGTGTGAAAAGTAGACTAACTAACACTTTTCAACAATCCCTTTGATTAGTTAATTACTATCGTATATAATTTCACAGATTACTATCGCATATAATTTTACAGATACATAACACCATATAAACAAAAATGTGTGAAAAGTAGAGTAACTAACATTTTCAACCATCCCTTTAATTACTTAATTACTATCGAAATCTTGGTTAGGCTTACAATATTTGGTTAATTTTAAAAAAATGGTTTTACTATAAATATTGGGTGCACGTTATTCTTGATGTACAAGATTTTTTTGTTTTTTCCTCCAAATCTTAATATGTGTATATCTTTTTTTCTGGTTCATCTTAATCTTTACTCTGGCTTTCTTTTATAATAACAAAATCTTTTAACATCTTTGATGATTGTTTTTATATTTATGTTTCTTTTATTACTATAGTTTTGTAGTTTTTCCATACTCATTTCTATACCTATTATATTTGGACTGTGCAATCTGCTTCACAAGAAATGTTAATTGAGCTTCTTAATCAAATTCAGCATTCATGGCTTTGTTCTTCTCACATATTGGTGTTGGTGATTTCGGATATCTATTTCAATTTCATCCTCCACGTGTATTAACACAATGAACTTCACTCTCTTCACTATGTTCATGATTTGCATCTCATACATATTTCTACAATTTCTTTAACAATTTTCATTGTATTGTTTAGGACAACTACACTCTCCATGTGTTATATATCTTCTTCTTTTGGAATGTGACAAGGTTACAATGGGCGGTTTAAATGTTCCATCTCATTTGGACGGCTCTGATGGCTCGAGGTTTCATGCTCGATGATTGACCACCATCCCTAACTTTTCCATTTGACAATTAAACGTGTTCTCTCTACGGACTGAGGGTTTCTTAGTAATGGTTGGGATTTGAACAAAGGTATTTGGTTTCTTAGAGATAGTGATTCCATTTCCACATAATATTTTAACCATTAAATTTGGAAAGGTATATAGTCTAATTGTTGCATTACACTAGGTATATAGTCTAATTGTTGCATTAGACCTCTATTAGACCCTCTATAGTGGATTTTTCTTGCTTGTTATTCTCTCAAATTTTCATTCAAAATTGACTAGATGGTTTCCTTATTAAATTAAATTATATTCAGGGTTTTTCCATTGGATTCATTATAAGAAACAAGGTTGGATACATTCTAACGGATGCATTATTGCAATTATCTGTTGAAATACCCTTGTATGTTCGAGAAGAGGTTGGATGTGAACCCAGGTAACTAGTACCAGCTATTACACCACCACTTCATTTTCGTGTTACTATTCCTTGAATTTTTTGTTTTTTTTTTTTTATTATTAATTTATGGAGTTGTTTTTAGTGTGACTTTTTGGAGTTTCAGGTGTCGGAATCTGGTGAAAAAAATTGAGGTAAAATCTTGATTTTTGTTATTTAAACTGGCTTTTTAACTGTATATATGGTTCAGCACCCTAAAAAATTTCTAGGGCACTTCCATTGTGCAAAGTTACCCATTAAACTTATATTTTCAATAAATTCCCACCGGAATTTAGAGAAAATAGACCGGAAAAAACTACCATAAAAGCCTTCAAAAAGTTGCACTATAGACTACTAGTTAATTTATTTAACAAAAAGGTGTTTCATATCCAAAAATCCTTATTTTTCACGTTCAAAGTTATAGATCTAATTGTATTCTTAATTCCTTAACAATCAATATCCTTTCAATAGGTCATTCCAAGCCATGGTTGATTAGAGATACAATTGTATTCTTAATTCCTTAACAATCTATATCCTTTCAATAGGTCATTCCAAGTCATGGCTGGTCATTCCAAGCCATGGTTAATTAAAGATATTCAAAGTAAAATTTCTCATAAAATTTCTCAACTCAAGAATTTATTTTATAATTTATGTATGTTGATAAAGATATTAATGGAAATTTGTATGATTACTTGTAATAGGTTTGTTCTTCAAACCATCACCTAGAGTTTTGTGAACAATATATTAGGATTACTTTTCCATGTAAGAACCTCACCTTAACGTCATGTTTCTTTTACATTTTCTTGAATGATAAAGAGAATGATGTTGATTGAGTACGACCATAGTTTCTAGGAAAATTCATAAAAAAGTGTTGGAAATGTGGTTAAGAAGGAAATTAAAAGGAAAAATTTTTATGCAAAAATGTTTAGGGAGGGAATGTATTTTATTATGCTCCTTCCATGGAAGAGAAATCCTCCTCGAAGGAAGGATGGGATGTGTATTTCATTTATCGATTTATGGCTAATCGATTCAAGTTCCTCTTTTCATATGACCACCCCATTGGAGCAATTTTGTGAATGTGAAATATGTGATGGAGGTGAGGCTTCCATAGGAGATGACATGAAAATTAGAATAATAGGATGATGAAAAGTAAATTTGATGCTCATAATACTCCTTAATATTCTAAGCATTATAGGGTAGGATATAAAACTTATACTTGTAAGAACTATTAGTAGTGTAGGTGTAAATATTGTTCTTGATAAGGAAACTTACATAATGGTTTGATCTATAAACTATTGTGCATATTTTATTGTATAGTTTGTCAAAACAAATCTGATAAATTATACTTAGAAATCCAAAAATATGAATTATGAGATTTTATTTTATATCAAATAAAGAATATACATAAACAATAATGTCACATAAAAAATTTTTAGCTAGATTATTATTCTATTAAAATAAATCTTCCAGGAAATCACATGAGAAATTTTAGAACCGACTCGTTTTGAACTACTAAGTATAGTTCAACATTAGGATACTGAAGACTGGCTAATCCGACTATCCATTTTTATATCATGCAGAGAAAAGCAACGGTCAAAACCTAAGGAAAAAAATAGATTTTAAAAACAGTCAAAAATAAAAATAAATAAATAAAATAAAATAACACATGTTCCAATATTTTAAATTTAATCTCCATACCTATTCTCATATCAATAAAGCATTTAAAACCATCTCTAACACAAATTCTAGTCCCCTTGTTTCATCTCCTCCTCAAGGCCAAGTCTCGTTCCCTTACATAAAATGAACTACTAACCTCATTGCTAACATATTGATTAAAAATAACATTGAGACCATTTTTAAGCCCCATAGAAAATTCAAAAAGATATTCTAGTCAACAAAATATAATTTTGACCCCATGCTAAGTTCATGGGTTTACCACATTCCATCTTCATGTGGAAATTCATACATACTCTAAGCTAGATTCCCCTTCAAAGCTTTCCTTAAGGAATATATTGATGATACAAGTAATCTCTACCTTTCCAAGTCTGCCATTTTTTAGCACTCCTTCAATTCTAAATATCTGATCTACTTTAAGCAATTCAAAATCGTTTCCTCTATATCACTTTACAATTGTATAATCATCAGGGAAGCCCTTGAAATAGAAAAACAACCCACGAGATTTAATATAGAAGATGGCTATAAATTAATTGATTCTAGGAACTCACTATCCAACGCCTCACTCAGTAGTTAACCCTTCCCGTCCATTCTCTCATTTTCCTCCTTCCTAGACTCTCCCCTCCCCTTTTTCATGTGTTCCTTCCTTATGTTTGAATTCTTAGTCCTTATTTCAATCCTTTGATATTGCACCTCTTATATTTTTTAAGCTCCCCTCCTTCCTATTTATATCAATATATTTTATTAATATTTAAATTAAATTTATTTAAACTTTTATATTTATATATATATATATATATATATATATATATATATATATATATATATACCCTTTACTCCATTACTTTTATTCTCTTCATAAATTCCTACGCCTATTTTTGTTTTCATATATTTTTATTTTTTATTTATGTTTTTATACCATGATAAAGTTATATAGTTGTCACAACCATTGACATAAACATAAAAATTCCTTCATAAAAAAAACATTTACCTTCGTTAACTTAACCCACTCTAGAAATAACACACATCTAAATACCAGATATTTGGGTCTTTCATATATTAACAAGATATAGTTATAATTTATTTTACATTCTCTAACCCTTCGAACTATCAAGGTGTTAGACTATCCGAATTATATTTAACTCAAACATATATTATGTTATACCAAAGTCTGTGGGTATTAACTTCAGCATGCAACTTGGGTACTTGTCATATGGCTTTTTTAATTGTTGTTTTTCGGTTTGTACATTTCTTCAATCATACAAATTTGGTTGTACCATGGGTCTCCATTGTATCATAATGCCATTGGGCTGAAATGAAGATTCTGAATTCTTTATGATAATGGCTCTCGTACAATTCAATTTCAAAAATATTTTCTTAAAAAGTATAATGTTTTCGTCCTTTGGATTTATTTTGGAACTATTAACAAACTTGCGACAACTGGCACATTAATTACCAAGGTGTATAGCTAGTATGGCATGGTCGGATGGTGACCGTCAATCACCCATCTCTTGATCGGACAGTGCTACGGCATTCCGGGTTGGTTAGGGTAACGACCCCCACCTTTGATCCACCACTCGCCTCGTTCTGTCACCACTCTGCACTTCTGGTAGCTCTGCAAGTTTTCTTGTTTCATTCTGGGTCTACTTCGTGGTTTTGAAAGTTACATCTGTTGATAAAGGGTGGTGAAATCCTCCCTGGCCATGGGGCATTCTCGATTAAATTATAAAGGTAATTCCTCTTCACTTCCACCATGGTTACCTCCAGGTCTGCGCTTCTTTTTGTGATTCAATGCTCGGCAGAATTATGAGTTTTTGTTCACATTTGGTTTACCCTTTTTTCAATTTTATAGAGTACCAGGTTTTTCCAAATACTACTCTTTTTGTTATAATGTTTAAGGGTTCAATCCCTTGCTGAAGATGTCGAAACATCTTGAGGTGATGAAAGCGTTTTAGCTTTTTCTTGCTTCACAGCAAGAAGATAGCACAAAAATCCACCTTATTCATTTTTTAGGTAATCCACTAACTAAAGGGTTTTTGCTACCATTTTATATTTTCTTCCTCTGGTTATAATTTCTCATTACTGCACAGTATGACTTTAGGGACCGAGGCACTGAGTTTATGTGTCTATTTATGTTCACATTACAGGTACTGGCTACCTTAGAATGAAGGGTTTTCTCTTCTTTCTTCCAAGCTCTCCTTGCAAGCTACCAGTAAGCTCATGCCACCTCCTCAATGTTGTTTGTTGTACAAATTTATTTCTTTATGAGGTATGAGGGTTAAACCCCCATGTATATAGGGAGCCTTTTGTTCCAGCAAAGCCTGCCTGCAAGATAATTAACATCTCGGGCCCTTAATTTTTATTTTCTCCACACTGTTAAAATGTTACACCTCCTTCCTACATGTGAAGGCTTAGTTTTCTAATTTTCTTAGATTGGAAGATTTGCGAACTTTCAGGCTCACTGCCTTCTTATACCGGATTCCATTCAATGAGAAATGTAATTTTATATGTGCATGGAATTGTGTTCTACTGCGCCTTTGATATTTGACCGTGTTTATCAAATGAAACCCTTCATGGGTATTTTTTATTTTCACATAAATATTTGTTTTACTCATATCTCCGAGTTTGCACAATTTTTCTCTATTTTATGCATCGTTGTTCCAATGGATACTTGATACATTTTGGCATAACTACCTTTAATAAAATTCCTATAGTATGTGATTTTTTATCTTTCAACAAGAAGTTTTCACAGCGTGTTATCATTTTTAAATATCTGCAAATTTATAATGAATTCGATTTTTTTAATGATTATGTAAGAAATCTCGGGTAATGTCTATTATTTTCTTCGGATTTCACTGTTGAAGGGTTTTATAGAGTTTATACCGACCCAGAGACTGTGACCCTTGCCTTGTTCCTTCGGGGCTCAGCTCTAAACTCTGGTGTCATTGAATGTACATATAAGTACTCTCATATTACTGGGTTTTATTCAAGGATAATTTCTCTGTGTTTATATTCTTTCTCTATATAGAAACAAGATAGTTTTTCTTTTATGATAAGTCTATTCCACAGGACTAGTAAAGCACCCTTTATTTTCCTTCTCATAAAAAAAACAAATAACTTTCGAGACAGTGTCAACAGACATTCAACAGACAAATTTTAATTTCTAGACATGATCTTTTATCAATCTGCTTGCCCATTCAAATATAGAACTAGGTATTCATATTTATTCCTTTCAAACACAGAATCCAATTTTCTAGATTTATTTCTAAACAGTAAAGCATAATTCCATATATTCTTTGTACTTATCTCAAATTTTCTTCTTCTTAACTGATGGTCCACTCAACCGTAAGTGAGGCTATTACGTCCTTGTCTTCCCCTATGCTCCTCTCCAGAGCCTTAAACAGTAGACAATTTTTACAGGGAAGATAGGCCTCAAGATCCTTCTAATCCAGTCTATACTTCTCCGGGTCTTAGAGCTCCACTAGCCTCCTACTAGCTCTTGACAACTCTCAATCAGCTTGCAAGTTCATGCAGTTTTTACCCTTCTTTTCTGTCACACCTCCCATTTCACTTCTGCAAACAATTTTTTTTTTTTCTTTGCTAGCTTTTCAAGGTTAAGGCTAATAAGGCACTCTGTTATTACGTTGTAGGTTTACACAACTTTTCTTTTCAATGGCTACTCATGTACCATAAATCAACTCTATCTCACCATATTAAAATTTGATTTGTAATAATTATAATTATACTAATTATAATTATATCAAACATAACCTAATGTCTTATTTCTATCACCCCACTTCCATATTCAATCTTCGTTTTATATTATAAGCCTTTGAACCTTCAATCAATTTATATAGAGGGGGGTTCGATTGGGTTCTACATGAATCCCATGTTATTATAGTGCCACGGACCTATGGAAACCCATTAGGTCATTCGCATTTACCTTTCGTTGATCACATATAACCTTAGCGGGATTTTATCTACCTTGTCGATAATTATGCGAGTCTGGCATTCGGTCCTTCATTCTCATTTCCGTCTTGTCAACATTTATATGAGTTTGGGCGTGGTTAATTGGACCTCCACGTACTCATCAATTTAGAATTCTGGTTAATGAAATTTGAAATGGCGACGTCCATCTGTCTTCCACGCTGAGCTTTCATAAAGTGTTACATCTCGTCGTAAGGTTTATAGTTGGTTTCATTCCACTGGTGATCACGTGTTTTTGGTTCCACGTAATATTGGCTTCATTCCACCAGCTTACTTCGTTCCCAAAGTGATTTTTCCACGGCATGGCTAGATCGATCTTCATTTATTTCACTGCTTGTCATATTTAATTTTGAACAGAGGGTGTACATTACCTATTAACTCCTTGATCCGTGGCTTCACCATGCGGATCTCGCCAGGTGGACGACTCGGATGTATCTGGCTATTAGGGTTTTGTTGTTTGATTCAGGGAACATTGTTATAAATCGCTCTTGGTAATTGCTCGGCGGTTCTTTTACCTCCCTCTACATTTGATTTATCTTTGGACCGTGAGTGACAACGTCATGGACGTTGTGCGTGACTCGTTTCAGGCTTCGCCTTACTCCTGTGCGTTAACTTGCTCTGTCGGTAAGATCTTTTGTTAGAGTTTGTAAAATTTCACTCTATATTATTATTATTTCACAAGCTGCCATCTCTGATTGAGAGCTTCACGCTTTTCTTCGTACCAATGCTAAAAATTTGGCTCGTCATTTTCTATAGTCCGGTCTAGACTGATAGGTATAACGAGTGGCTCTATTTTTTTTGCAGAGAATGTGTTTTCACCTTTCCAGGAATTTGATTGACTTGGTTTTCTTCCCTAGCCTTTGCGTTTTCTTGTGCACCTTCTCAGGAGTGAGACTGTACTCATGCTATCATGGCTTCGTAGCCCAACCCTCTTCTCAATTGAAGGTGGTTACGAGGGTATTAATCCAGCGCCATAAGGACTCTACGCTCCTCGGCACTCTGATTAGTAATTTTGCTGTTGACCAAGCCTAGGACGAAATTTCTATTTGTTCGTTCTCTGGAGGTTTATCGTTTTTATTCGATTCTTGAATGAAAACCTCTATTCATGAAAATTCCATGGTTATATGTAGCAGGTTAATAATGGAATAGGGTTTCTCCCTTACCAGGTACGACGCCTTTCTCAGTCATTATTTTCACTTGATTCATGTTATTCGTATTCTCTATATTCAGTGTCTTATTTATTTTGGGTTTTATCTCTCGCAAGTAAATTCGACTTGCGTCATGCTCTCCTTCTCACCTACAGAGATACGTGACTCCCTCATTAACATTTGTTTCCTCGTGCTACTTGCAGGTCGGTATTAACCGAACTCTGTCATAAGAAATCCATTCTTCTCTACTGGTTATATGGTTGATCGTTCGACATTTAAACATTGTAATGATACAATTGTAATTATTTTGACAACTATAATTAAATCCCAACTTTGAATATTTATTGATCTCTGTTCATGGGACATTATAAGGCTGTTCTCGGATTTGTACTATATATCCATATATACCTCTGTCATTCCTGGGTTTTCATACTACCCATTTTTTATTTCGGCTATTGTGGTTATGAGTATGTTCCAGCAGTACTCTCTCCTTGCTCATTTTGACTTGGCTGAAACTTAATACTTAACTTTTGGCATTTTAATTTTTTTATATATATTAAATATACATATATTCATCATTCTGTGTAGTTTATTGCCTTCAGGCTCTCAGGCCATACAATGGTTAACTATATTCATAATGTGGTGATATTTGAATGAATAACATACTATAATATAGATTTTCCTATTCCAGGAGAACCTAGCTCCTGTGATAGTAAAATTTAAATATCTGAATGTATTCAATAGTCTTATTTTTCGGCATAACCTTCTCAATTTCTTTCACAAATTTATTAAGCTGACCCTAAAGTCCAAATGCCCTTTTCTGGGTAATTTGAATAATCAGAGTGATATGATTATCTCTAACAGAATAGCACAGTAGTTCTATGCAGATAATTGAGGAAGAAATTTGTTATAGTTTTGCGCAGAATATGTATCCAAAATATCTGTAGGGATGAATGCATCTGTATTTATATTTTTATGTTTAGCAGACATTTGGATTTAAAATCTACTCTTTTACCCCCTTGACTGGGGTAATCCTGATAGACTAGGATACATAGATTTCAATATGCCAGGCTGTGGTGAATATGCATGTTGGATATTTACTTAAATTTCTTTTGTATTTCAATTCCATGCTATAATGTTTGAATGGTTCCATACGATGACTATCTATGATCAGTCTTTTGCAAATTATTAATTACTTCCTTCTGCTATAGTATGTGTTGCTTGCATGCAACTTTCTTGACCATTGAATTTCTGGTTTCATGTGAATGGTGTGCTGACCCTGAGGGCAGTTTATAAAATCTCTCCTTCCATTCTTTCATGCACAGTGTAATTTGCAACTCATTTCCTACTATTTTCCAATATAATACAGGAACTTCAAATTCTCTCTCTTAGGTATGTATATATTAGAATCATTCTAGGAAATAGAAGCAGATTAAAACTAATTCATAAATTTTTTCCTGTGAAGAGATAAGTATCCTCAGATTTAAACCAACACTGGTTTAGAGACTCTGTTGGATTCTACTTCACAGATTTAAATTCTACAACCATACAAAGTTTCAAGGGTAAATTCCTTATGATCAATTCTTTTAAATGTAGAATTTATGTTCTAATATACAGTCAAGTTTTTTATATGTAGCCAATTCATACTATATGAAGTAAACACACCAATAAATTTAGAGACATACCACTCATGCAATTGACCAACCTCCCAACCTTAGAGTCCTTCTGTCTCCCAGAACTCACCCCCGAGCTGAGATCCTCTCCTATATCAGATCAACCTCTAATATGTACAAGAGCAGCTTATTTAAGATATTGTTCCCCAAAGCATGTTTCTAATTCTGCGTCCAGAATCTCAGGATGCTTTTCTTCCTGTTTGCCTAGGCTTCCCATTTTAGGGATTCTTTAAAGCTGTTTTATGCTTTTCCTCAGCTTTTCCATCTTTTTAGCTCTTCCCAACTACTTTCCTCATCATTGGGGAAATTCAGATTTTTCCTCAAAAATCTAAATTTAAAAATTAATTTCTTTCAAGGATTTTTGAAAGATTGTGGGGAAATATTTTCCTCATCCATCCTCATGGATTTAGCAAGTGATCTCATAAATCTCATTTTGGTCAATCTGCACCACATCATTTTATTCATTTCCTCAATTAAATATTTAATTACATTCACAAAATATTTATCCTTTGGGGTCCACTCCCCTTAGGATTAAAGTTCAAATGTCTAACTTTGAAATTCAAACACATGAATTGGGGGTGTTACATATTCCCCCTCTGAAAATAAACATCGTCCTCGGTGTTGTTATTCAACTACTAGAGTTCATTTTGCAAATAAAAATGGATATTTTTCCATCATTTCAGCTTCTCTTTCCCATGTAGCTTATTCAGCAGTAAAGTGCTTCCACTGCACCTTAACTCTTGCTACTGTTCTGCTTCTCAATTCAATTTCTTCCCTCTCCAATATTTGAAGCGGTTCTGGCAGAAACTCCCCTTCTGGTTCCACCTGTACAACATTCCAATCAACTATTTGAGAAGCATCATGCACATATCTTTTTAATAATGAAACATGAAATACATCATGAACTCTAACATGGGGTGGTAAGGCCAGTTTGTAAGCCACTGGTCCCACCCTTTCTAAGATTTCAAAAGGACCACAATATCTAGGAGCCAGTTTTGCACAACTTCCAGCATAAAGTGTGCTCTTTTTGGGTTTAATACACAAATACACATGCTCCCCCACTTTAAATTCTCGGTGCACTCTTTTCTTATCCGCATAGTTCTTCTAGCGATCTTGTGATGTCTTGATGTTTCTTTGTATCTGTTTAACAATTATTTCCATCTCTTGTAAAGCATCTGGTCCCAACATTAGTTTATCTTCTGGCTGACTCCAGCTCAAAGGAGTACGACACTTCCTTCCATACAGTGCCTCAAACGGACTCATTTTGATGGAGGATTGGTAGTTGTTATTATAGGAAAATTCAGCTAAATGCAAATAATCTTCCCACTTTGATGGTCTATCCATCACATACATTCTCAGCATGTCCTCCAAAATTTGATTAGTTCTTTCCGTTTGACCATCGGTCTGAGGGTGGTAAGCAGTACTAAAATTCAATTTAGTGCCCATACCTCCAAATAGCCCTTTCCAAAAGGCTGTTGTAAACTTAGCATCTCTATTAGAAACAATCACCTTCGGAACCCCATGGAGCCTTACTACCTCCTTCAGGAACACATTCGCTACTTGAGCTGTCCCAAAGGTAGATTTCACTGGTATAAAGTGAGCAGCTTTTGTTAGAGTGTCTACTACTACCATTACAGAATCATGCTGGTATTTGGTTTTGGGTAACCCTGTTATGAAATCCATGGAAACTGTGTCCCATTTCCATTATGCAATCGATAAAGGGTTTAAAAGGCCAGCAGGATGCTGATGTTCAACTTTGACTAGTTGACATTCCATGCATCTACTTAAATATTCTGCTACATCTCTATTCATTCCTGGCTAGAACAACTTCTTTTTCAGGCATGCTAACATTTTCTGATATCCTGGATGTCCTGCATATGGCTATTTGTGGTACTCATCCAAAATTTCCCTTTTTAAGGACTCTACATTAGGAATATACAATCTGTTTTTATAACAGATCAAACCTTTTTGGTTTTGAGTGAGATTAGTTTTCTCCTTTTTCTGTAATTTCACCAGAAGTATTTCATAAATTGGGTCTTGGTTTGCTGCCTTATTCACCAAATCTTCTACATCGATCTGAGCACTACTTCCAATGCTATTGATATTCTGACAAGCATTTCTGCTCAATGCATCAGCAACTTTATTTTCTTTCCCTCTAATATGTTTTATATCCATATCAAATTCACTTAAAAAAGACAGCCATCTGGCTTGTCTAGCATTCAAATCAGTTTGGGAAAATAAATATTTGGACTAATGTGATCAGTCATCAATGTAATTTTTTTTCCAAGAAGATAGTTGTTACACAGTAATTTGTCACTGTCCCTACCATTCCCCGTCCCGCACAATGGAGGACCCATTTTGTGACCTGTGAACATTGTCATGCCTTGAAAACATCATCAATGCATTCCTCTAAGCATGAGCTTCATTTTCCCTAAAGACATTTCCTTGCAAAAGTCATGAAAAACATCTCTTTTTGCATTGGCGCGGGCAGACAGTTCAGCACTCGCGCCAATGGGAAAAATCCTGCAAAGATGCCGCGCCAACTGGCGCTCTGTCCCAGAGCAGTAGTTGCGCCAGCCAATTTAAGGAGTGTTTTTAAATAAAGATGGCGGAAGTTGAGTTTCAACAAACTCAGAAACCATTGCCTATCTTGAGTTGGGAGGTTTGGCTGCGGGAGTTCTATGGAAGGGAAGTGGTTTTGCCACCTCCCATGGAACCTTCCTTGTTGATAGGGCCAATCCCACAATAATAGGGATCCCAACTCCCTCATTCCCCATCTATAAAAGCCTGCTCAATTCCATGGCAAGCTAGTCTTGAAGTGCCTAAGCTTTGAATCTCCAAATTCCCAAGAGCCTTTGTGCTGTAAGAGCCCTCTTTCTTCCCTTAAGGCCGACTCAAGTAAGGAGACTATTGTCGAGAGACTCAAGAGAGGTTTTCCCTTTCCCTGGCGAGCTTTGCGAGACGTGAACGACTGGAGACCCATCCGAAGGGGAACACGACGTCAAAACATTGGTTGTAATCTTTCTTTGATTGTTATTTAATGAATGATTACGATTATGGTTCCACTCTATTTTCAATGATGGTAATATGAGTAATATCCTTTCTGACTGATATTTAGTTACGTATGCCGGATTTTATGCTTGTATCTGTTTTTTTCTTGCATGTGCAGGTGTCCATCCGCGGAGATCGTGGAGGATCGTGATCTGCCAAGGCTGAGGAACGGGAACGCTCTCTTCTTCAGATCGTAGCATTGGATTCTAGGTAGGCTGCCATCTTTAGTATTTTCATTCGTAACTAGGAACTTGTGTCGTAACATTTTTGATTGTTGCTAGACCCCTGCTGGGCTAGTAGGGATCGCCTCTGTCCGCAGAGGGGATTTACCTCCTCAACAATTTGGCGACTCCGCTGGGGAATCGTCTGGATTTCACTATCTCGTTTGTATTGTCTCACTTCAATTATTTTATGTTTTTCCTTGCTTGATGAGCCTTCTGGGTTGGGTTCTTTTGCTATTGTTTACTTCTTGGTTTGCATAGTATGCATTGATCTGCTTCTGGAGTAGTTCTTTTTTGTTTTTGGCTGAGAAACTCGACTGGCGCGCTTTTTAGCTCGACAGTCACGCCAATTGGCGCATGTTGCTTTTGTTTAGCTCGCGCCAATTGCTTTCTGGTGCCAGTTTCAGCCTTACAGTCGCGCCACTCCTGTAAGGTTTTTGAGTTTCCTCATTTTTGAGCTCTCTGGGTTTGGTCAGTGTTTTTCTTCTTGATTTTCCAACTGCTTGAGTGTGTTGGAGTCCTGTTTGACTGGGAATTCACCTCTGTCCTTTGGTTGTTTGCTTTTATCTATCAATTTCACGTTTGCAGCCTTAGGGCATCTAGTGGCTTAGTGTATCGAGCCCTCCTTGGGAGTTTTGGTGTTTCGTTTGTCCGGTCGACTTTCTGATTGATCCTCCGCATCCTCTTAGTAGTTGTTCATTGTTTTGTTGCGATTTTTGGGTGATTGCTCATTCCTTCATTCAAATTTCATTTGGTCTCGCATTGGGCCTAGATCACACAGCCCATTGGAGCCTTTGAGTCTTTTCTTGGTTTTGAGAGACTTTGGTCGATTTGGGATCTGATTGCTTGTGTTGTTGAGTGAAATTTGTTTGTTTTGCTCTCTCAATATCGTTTCTCAAGTTGTTCCGTTTGTTTTCAAGTTTGTTCAGTGCATATTAGCTATCAAACGTTGAAAATTATAAAAAAAAATCTCTTGTGCTTTTGGTTGAATTAGTGCAAATTGTAATCTTTTCGATTTTTCTAGTGATTAGTAATGTGAATGAAAAGTTTTCAATTTCATTAGTTGCATTAGAGATCTCATTGTTTGTCTTCCGATTATTTCGTTTGTGTAAAAGCTCTCAACTCTTCTGTAACTAGTTTTCATCGAACGAAATGTTGGACTGTGGCATGTAGCTTTGCATTTAGGAGTCTTTTAAGACACTACATACGATAGGGCCTGAAAATTGAAACTTAATCAAAGATCAACTTTAAAATCTATCCAATTAACCTAAGGCAGCATTGAAATCTAACGAAACATTTTTAGAGGTCTAGGCTAGAGACGTGTTCCGGCGTCTTTAAACCTAGCAGCTGTCGCTCGCCTTTTGGCTTTAGACAGCGCTAGTACGGACTTGTGCTCCCCGTACCGTCGCGTATATAAAGGGAGACCCCTCTAGGTTTTCAATCCTTTATCCACAAGAAGCCGAGTCTGCCGCCCTATACCCGTGATACACCGAACACAGCATTCGGGGAGATTTCCTGCACGTACGGAAAGTCCTTGGTCGATTTTTGTTTCATTATTGAAACCAAGGTGTATATTGCAGTTCACGGATATTTGGTACACCCTTTGTGCCTAGTTTTTCCTGAGCAGTCATTTGGTCTTTTCTGACTCCCTAAACTTGAAAAGACCGTCGAGCGCTTGTCCTTTCATGCTTGTATCAAATCTGAAAGAGATAGAGTCATCTTTCTATTGTTTCTCGACTCTTAAAATATGAAACGATAGAGTTTCTTACTTTTCAATGTGGTAAAATTAATCACCCACGATTACACGCCCGCTTAGATATTTCTTGTTGACCGTTTGATCGTGTGCCCTTAACTCGTTTTCAGCCCGTGTGTGTGTTTGCTTCTTTTTCTCTGGTCTTTTGCCACAGTGGCGGAACCTTCGGTTTCGTCTACTGGTAGTCCTTACACGGACGATTCTTCAGAGGCTTCCCAATCCTCTGTTGAACCACAGCAGCCTGTTGTTTCCGAGTTTCCTGACGAGGGACCGGTTCTCGCTGAGCAACCCTTTGGAGGACCAGTTGAGTTCAATTGGCCCTTTTCGGACCCTGTGTCTGAATTGAGATTAGGAGCTGATTTCCTTTCTCTTACCTCGGGTTCGCCTTTTGTTGCTGTTGTATTTCCTCCTAGTCCTCGCCGTCTTTTGCGTGATTTAACGGCAGGATCAACCATGAGTGATTCTGGTGAGGAAATCCCAACGTCTGGTGAAGACTATCAGCTCTTCCCACGAAGATTGTTTGAGGGAGACAACTCTGAGCTGGCTAACATGTCAACAGCCAGTCCTTCTTTACCACAGGGATACAGATCTCTGGGTCAGATCATTTCTGCTGCAGCCTCTATGGGAATATCATCTCCCGCTTCGAGGCCAGCTGCCACTACACCCGGGGTGTCTCCTCAGACGCCCGTCACTTCTGTTCCCGTCCGGCCCACTGTCTATGTGGCCGCCTCTTCTCCTGTTGTCTCAGCATCTGCTACTAGGGCTGGGCCAACTCCTGAAGATGTTTATCTAGCTACTGTTATACCGGAGAACATCTCTCCGAAGGAGTATCGGTTGTCTTTGCAACAGCCGAACGCCGAGGTTGGACCGTCCTCCCAAGATCCCTACCGATCTTACTTTTCGCACTATGCACAGGATGGTACTCCCGTGTATGCTTTCCCAGGTCAATATGACGAGCATGGGGAGATTTTGCGTCTACCCGCTCCTGAGGCTTATCTTTATGCTCAAGGTTTACCGTACAACCAGGCTTATAACCCGCAAGGACAGCCTTTCCAAGGCCCACCTGCGGGCCAACCTGGCTATCTTTATGATCCACAGGGGCAGCCCATCCAGGGCTACCCTGCGGGCCAGCAAGGGCCATCGTACAATCCGCAAGGACAGTATTACAGCCCTTCCGGTCAACCTATCCAACCTCAGCCGAGGTACCAACCGAGACCGGTCTATGGTCCTGGGGGGAAAATCCAGCCTTCTTTACCGATGCAACCGCAGTATCCTATTGTTTCTAACGTTGCATATCAGCCAAGACCATCCTATGGTTCTGCTTCAGGTCAAACCGGTTTCCAGCAAGTACCTGGTCCTGTTCCACCACCAGGCCAACCGGCTCATCCGGTACAACACGGTGTTCCGCCTCCAGGCCAACCGGCCCATCCGGTGCAACCTGGGGCTCACTTACAACCAGGTCAACCTGCGCAACCGGCACCGCCTATCTATCCGGGTCAACCTGGTCATTCAAGTCAGCCCTTACATCCGGGTCAGCCTGTTCACTCAGGTCATCCCTCTCAGTCGGGTCAACCTATTCATTCAGGGCAGCCCGCTCATTCCATTAACCCTGCCCAGCAGCCGGTTCATTCAATGCCGCAGCCAAATCAACAGCTGCGCCCTACATATCAGGCTCCGCAGGGTTCCACTTTTCAGCAGCCTACTCATCCTCAGGGTGGTTATTATCCTCATGGTCAGTCTCAACCGAACTATAACCACCCCAGAGGCTCTCAGTATTATCCTCCCCCACCCGGTTCTACCTACACTCAGCAGCTAAATCCAAACGCTACTTATATAGGGCCGACGCATAATCAGGGTCCGTACCCTGGTTATCAAGCCCCACACTATGGTTACCAGCATCCAAATCAGTCTGGTTATACGACCTACGCCCCCTACGGTCAGAATCCTGCAGGACAGAACCCGTGGGGGCAAGGATATTCACAACCATCGTGGAGTATGGGTACCGGACCTCATCCTGGGCCTGGCATGGCAGTTAATCCTCCATTGTCGTTCCTGGCTACCTTGGAACTGCCGGATGTTTCAAAGTTGACCAATGATCCGATTTTACATAATTCGTATTGGCCTCCAGTTCCCACCAAGATACCAGGTGATTGTCCTAAGTTTGAGGGAAAAGCTGGGGAGGACCCCCAGGCGCATGTGATGACGTATCATCTTTGGTGTTCATCTAACTCTTGGGTCGACGATTTGATTCGCCTGCGCCTCTTCCAGTGTACTTTAATCGGAGCTGCTGCTAAGTGGTACATAGAGTTATCCCGTGGCATTTTTCAAGATTTCAACTCTTTAGCCATGGCTTTCCTCACGCATTTCCAGTTACCAGTTCGGTATGAAGCCGGGACGCACCTCCTGACTTCCCTGAAGCATGATAAAGCTACTCACATCTCAGATCACATTCATGAGTGGCGGCACCGTCGTAGACTGATCAAGTTTCACATACCTAATCAGATATTGACTCACTGGTTCACCACCTCCTTTGTGAATAAAATCGCTCAGGATATCGCGATGGGAGCGTGCGTGACAGAGGAACAAGCCATCGCGTGTGCCCAGTACCTGGATCTTGTCTATTCACAGTCTGGCATGCTTTATGACATCTTGACTGATGCTCCACGGCCCGGAACCACTAAGGCTCTGCCCACCTCTGCGGGGGATGGTGTCATTGGTTTTGTCTCTCAGAGTTCAAAGAAATCTTAGAATGGGAAGCAGAAGGCTAATTCTTCCAACAATACCTCTGCCAATCCCGCCTCATCTGATTCTGGTAAAACCGCGGAGGTGAATGCCGTTCAAGCCAATCCTGCGGACAAATCCTCCAAGGGGAAGAAGAAGGACAAAGGAAAATCTAAATCTGATGCCCTGAAACCAGAATCTAAGTCTCGTACTGAGGATGGCTCCCAGCGTAAACCGAAGTACCCTTGCCTCATCTGTGAAGGGGACCATTATACTAAGGATTTTCCACGACGATCCGAGGTTAGTCAACTTCTTAAAGGCCCTAAAGGGACTCCGGCTGTTTTGAAAGAGCCATTTCCATCTCAGCAGACCCAAATGGTCGAATAGGCATCACCATCTGCACCGTTTGGGTCTCAGGTTTTCATGGTGAAGAGTGTTGCAACTATCTCTGTCGCTACGCGGTCGAAGGATTACAACAAACCGCAGCAGGCACCCAGGAAGGCCGTTGCGGATGGGCCGCCTCCCCCACCTGTCTCCGGTCTGTTGGAAATTGAGAAGCCTTCTCTGGAACCCGTTGTGAAGCCACCTCCCAAAGGTGTCCTTCGAAGATCTTCTTATAATCCAAACGCTCGTGCCGCTCAACATTACAGTATTGTTGAGGATCTGGCACAGGCGCCATGTGCTATGTCTGCACTGGAGGTTCTTCAAAGTTTTCCTTCACAACGGAAGGCTTTACTGTCTGCGATCGGGGGCATTGATCCCGCCGACTCAAGTCTTCTCACCTTCGATCTGGAGAATTTTACTCCCCGGCTTCCACATCAAATCGCTTTGGTCATTCAAGTCGGAATTAACGGTCTGAACATTCATAGGGCCGTCGTAGATGAGGGTGCATCTACCTGCATTATGTCCTCCGCTTGCTAGAAGGCCATCGGCTCTCCAGCCTTATCGTCATCTCCCAATGCCCTTAAGGCATTTGATGGTCGGGACTCTAAACCCCTGAGCGTTCTCGAGAGTCTCGCGATCACATTACAGGGAAAAACTGTCAACGTAGAAGTAGAAGTGGTTGATGCTAAACTCAACTACAATATACTTCTTGGCCGCAGCTGGACCCATGCCATGCTCTGCGTGCCGTCCACCGTCTTTCGATTCATTAAGTTCCCTCACGAGGGCAATATTGTCACAGTGGATCAGTTGTCATTTTTCACCTCTAACTCTGAGAACAACGTGCCATACGTGGATCAAATTCCGAATCCCCCGGACAGTGTAGGACCTGGTCTCTTCAAAGACCCAGTCCTCATGGGTATCTTTCCCGCACCACCACCGCATACCGCTCAAGTCAACATGTTGTCCAGGTCCGATGACCCCTGGCTCATTCCTACACCTGAGCAGGTATATGAGTTTGGAGAATCCATGCCTTTAACGCCAGTAGAGATCAGCTACTGTGAGATTGTTGCTGCATCGGATCCTCCACCTCCTCAGCATGCTCCTTTCAGCATGGCTCTCGATGTCTACTCCCAATCCCCCTGGCTTGGTCAGGCTGATTCACCTGATCCTCTTAGAGAGACTTTTACTTCCGATGAGGCTATCATTGAAACTATGTCTCTTGAGGAGCTGCCTTGGGGCGATGGACATCATCGCTCCTCATTTATGCCTAGCTTGGGGGCAATGACTGATTGTCTGGAGGGTTATGCTACTCAGGTTCCTTCCCCTCCTCTTCAAACACCGATCTTGACGCACGAGATTTTTTCAGAGGGTAATCTGAGTAACATTACTCAAACTGTTCCAATCAACATCTCCGTTAAACCGAGGATTGTTGAGAATATTCATGTGGGTGTGACTTGTTCTCCCGATGAGATTCAAGTCTATACTGAGTTTTTCAAAGAATTCAGAGATGTTTTCGCATGGTCTTATGAGGAAATTCCAGGGATTGACCCTAGTATTGTAGTGCACGAGATTCTAACCTATCCAGGTGCGAAACCCGTGTGCCAACGCTTACGTCCCATGCATCCTCGGAAAGCCGCCGCCATCAAGGCAGAAGTTGAAAAACTTCTGAACGCGGGTTTTATTTATCCTATCCCCCTTACAGAATGGGTGTCCAATATTGTCCCTGTCGATAAAAAGCAGGGTACAATTCGAGTCTGTGTGGATTATCGCGACATCAATCGTGCCTGTCCAAAGGATAATTATCCCACTCCGTTTATCAACCAGATCATCGACGAATGTGCCGGGACTGAGATCTATTCCTTAATGGATGGTTTCTCAGGATATAACCAAATCAATATTGCGCCTGAGGATCAACACAAGACCAAATTCATCTGTCCGTGGGGCACTTTCACGTACAAAAAACTCCCGTTCGGCTTAAAGAACACTGGAGCCACTTTTCAGCGTGCGATGTCCTACGCTTTTCATGACATTCGCCATATCGTTCAGCCTTATCTGGACGACTTGCTAGCCCATTCGGGTAAGCGAGAGGACCATCCTGAGCATCTCCGCCAGATCTTTCTTCGTTGTAGACACTACAATGTCAGGCTCAATCCTCATAAATGCATCTTCTGCATTGATTCTAGCCGTCTTTTAGGATTCATAGTCTCAAAAGACGGAATTCGCCTTGACCCTTTAAAGGTCGAGGCCATCGTAAATCTCCCATCACCCTCCTCCCTGTATCAGTTACAGAGTCTGCAAGGGAAAGCGAATTTGCTTCGGTGCTTTATCCCGAATTATGCCGAGGTGGCCAAAGGATTCACTCGTTTATTAAAGCAAAACGTTCCCTTTCACTGGGACGAAATTGCTCAGGAATCCTTTGAGAAGCTGAAGACGTTGCTTGTCAATGCTCCGTTGTTTCGTCCTCCGGACTACCACCGCGACTTCACTTTATATCTAGCCACCGCATTTAGCACCATAGCCATGGTCTTGGTGCAGGATGACAATCACAGTGATGAACATGTTGTTTATTACCTGTCTTGGAACCTTCTTGACCCGGAAACACGTTACGCACATGTCGAGAAGTTGGAATTAGCAGCAGTACATGCTGTACAACGCTTTCGCCATTACATCCTTTTGCGCACGATAACAGTGGTTTCAGACTGCAACCCTATGATGTATATTCTTTCTAGACAATTACTGGGGGGCAAGTACTCCAAATGGATTGTGATCCTGCAGGAGTTTGACTTGGAGTTCACTACTGCTAAGTCAACTAAATCACTGGTCTTCGCGGATTTGATATGTTCTCTCCCTACAGACTCTGTTCCCTCACACTCTGAAGACCATATACCGGACGAAACACTTTTCCTCATCAGTACTCGTGACCCTTGGTACGGTGACATAATAGTGTATCTTCAGACCTCGACATTTCTGTCTGAGTTGGATAAAGTTGCCCGCCATCGAATTCGGCACCAGTCCCAACCCTACCGTATAGTAGGAGATACCTTATATCGCGTTGGAGTAGATTCGGTGCTCCGGCGATGCCTAACCTTGGAAGAGGCTGAGAAGGTCCTAAATGACTGCCACAGTGGCGCCTGTGGTGGACATATGTCCGGGTATGCTACTGCCCAAAAGATTCTGCGAGCAGGTTATTTCTGGCCTTCCATATTCAAGGACTGTATCACTGCAGTCCGTAAATGTCATCCATGCCAGATTTTTCAGCGCAAGATGCGCGCGCCGCCGTTGCCATTGCATCCCGTTATTACCATCGGCCCTTTTGCGAAATGGGGCGTGGATTTTATGACGTGTAACCCTCACTCGGCCGGGGGGCATGCGTATATCATTTTCGCCGTCGACTACTTCACTAAGTGGGCCGAGGCGATGCCTACACTAGCTGCTGACGGGAAAACGGCTGCTCAATTTATATTCAACCACGTTATCGCACGGTTCGGGGTTCCTCAAGCCATCGTCACTGATCACGGTACTCATTTCCGAGATTACATGATGGCGGAGCTGACTTCAACGTTGGGCTTGCGTCATGACAGCTCAACACCATACTACCCTCAAGCGAATGGTCAGGTTGAAGCAGTGAACAAGGTTTTGGTCACTATGCTTCAGCGAATAGTTGGTATTCATAAATCCAATTGGCATCTCCAACTGTTCTTAGCTCTTTGGGCATACCGAACATCTGCTAAGAGTGCAACTGGATTCACACCATTTCAATTGGTGTACGGTCTGGAAGCTACTCTGCCAGTTGAATGCAGGATTCCTTCATTGAAATTAGCTGTGGAGCTTCTACCTGGTACTTCTGCTGAGGAAGAACGTCTTCTGTATCTGGAACGGTTAGATGAAACCCGTTGTCTGGCTGCTTTGGTTATCGAAGCACAAAAGAAGAGGGTCAAATCTCATTTTGATCTATCTGTTTCTCCCCGTTCTTTTATCGAAGGAGACCTCGTCCTCCTGTATGATCAAGCACATGATAAGCTTGGAGCCGGTAAGTTCCAGCCTATGTGGCACGGGTCCTATATAGTAAAGCGCATTTTGAAAAATGGGGCCTACGAGCTTATAGATTATGAAGGGGTTCCGCTGGCGCAGCCCAGAAATGGGTTGTACCTTAAAAAGTACTATGCCTGAAGTAATTTCTTGGTGTGGTGTGTGTACATAGGTGTGTGTTTTTCATTTGTGTGCATGTATTGTGTGGTGTGCTTTGTAAACATCGTTCTGTTGATCGGGTCTTCCTGGTTGTGCAGATGTCTTTTCATCCATTTGTGGGTTTCGCGGATGGTGCCTCCCGCAGTACCAGGAATCTGTCTTCAGCAGCCTGGGTAATCTATGATCCTGCTGGTGAGTTGATTAACCTGCAAGGAGTGTGTCTAGGACGTACCACGAACAACATCGCGGAATATAGTGCTATGTTAGAATTATTAACTGAGGCAGTAAACCTTGGTATCCGTGAATTTCTCGTGTATCTAGATTCGTAACTTGTGGTGTTACAACTGAACGGACACTATTCGGTAAGGAACCCGTCCATCTTACGTCTGTATCTGCGTATTCGATTACTGGAAATAAATTTTGACTACATTACATATCATCATATACCCAGGAATTTGAATACACTAACAGATGCAGTAGCAAATTTGGTATTAGACAGACATTTGCGCAATTTATAAATCATCATCACATGTAAAGAAAGATCCATCCAGAAATAGATATGTATATATATAGATATTGAAATGTTTACATAGAGTGTGTCACATAAAAGTCAAAATATACATAATCGTCTTAAGTACATCCGGAGACGATACTTCTCTCAAAAAATAGGTGTGGTATAAATCCTAAGAGCTAATCCGCATGGTGCTCATGATAGCACGTAATTGCACGCACTAAGCGTCTCAGGATTCGGTGGATCCGACTCGGAACTCCCACCGGGTGGCACTGGTATGCCATCGGTACGTCTGCTAGCCGAGCATAGTCTGGAATCTCGTGGGAAATACCCTCGAGATTCTGGATCAACTCCTCTCCTCCGGTGCCCCCTCCCTGAGGATCAGGGGCAAGTTGTGTCCTCCGGGAGATTGGAGACATCCCAGCTAGTCTTTCAGGTCCCACATCTGCATGCATATATAAAATTTGTTAGGAAGAATGTGTATTAACAAAAAAAAAACATAAAGATATAAAATCAAAAACATGAGGTCTTACCCAACTCCTCGTCCCAGTCATCTCCTTCTAGCAGTGGGAGATTTGGGTCTCCGGTGAAGTCAGTTCCTGCATAGGGCCAGTCTTCCACGACAATCAACTGGCGCCGTAACCACCTAAAGAACTCCGGTCTCCAGGACATCTGTTGGTCACCTTCAGCTCTGGGCATCAATGCTTCCCAGCGAGCCATTCTTGGCTCTCGTGGTATCGGATCTGCTACTGTGGCCCCTTGGCCCTGGAAGATTGGTAAGCGTTCCAGAATGAACGATACCAGGATGGAACCATAACCGAACTGTTTCAGTTTACCCTGTTTGCATTTCGTGAGCTGCCTTTTCATATTGATTGTTACTGCTATTGCCCAATCGAACAGTAGGGGACTCATGCATTCTGAGGCCAGCAGGAGTTGGGCCTTTGTGGCCTCGTGCGGTGCCTGCGACCCTGCAGCCCGCGTGATGGTATGTAGGACCACTCTCAATGCCAAATCAGGGATAGTGTGGATATCCACCTTCTTGCTGCCTGATCCCATTTGTGCTCCTTGGCACACTCGTGCCATCACTTCTTCCATCTTCTCCCCAGATGGTCTGCTTCCAGTCAACACAAGGATATGACCTCTGCGGGACAATCCAGTGTTAAAATAAACATTGGAAACCTCCAACTCTAATACCTGGTCTCGTAACCTGAACACCTGTTCATGTTCATCCCAGATACTGATTAAATACTGGAGGAGCTCGGGCTGAGCTCGTAGACACGGTGTGAGGAAGAACTTTTTCAGCCCACAGTTTCTAAGGGCATTCATGCAAGCTTGACTTTGCATGGCTTGTTCATCCTCTTCTCCATGCTCTCGTTCTTTCCATTCAATCGCCATTTTTCTTGATTACCTGCATTCATATGGTCATGAACCCTTAGTTAGATCTCTGATGAGCCTCAAATTCCATGCAATTTGGTCTAAATGTCGAAATTTTAGGCGGATTTTTAGGTTCGGCCACTGGCGCGGCTGTTTTGTGAATAGTCGCACCATGTGGCGCGGGCCCTTTTTATAAAAGATTCCATTGGCGCGGGTCCGTGCCCGATACCCGCGCTAATGAGCACGGCCATAAATTTTCAAAAGTAGCTCTAGAGAACGGATTTACAGGGTAAAACTATTAAAAATTGGATGAAAATGAAGAGAAAGGGAGCGCCTCTTACCTGTAGCAGATGAGAAGCTGAATGGTCAACTGGATTTGTCGCAATCACCGTCAGAAGTTTCTGCTCCAAATGGACCACTGTTGCTTTTTACCAAGGTAAATAGTAAATGTAATTTTATTTTTACCAATTTGACATATTTATAACTTTTTGACATAAAATGAGTTGTAAAAAGTCATTTTTATCGAATATTTTTATATGTTATGTCGAAAATGGATTTTACGCTTGCTTGGTATGTGCAGCAGCAGGTTTTTGCGACTTTAACGATGGAAACGAGTTGTATTTTATAATTTTTCGGACTCGGTAAATACACGAAAAAGTCACTTTGGAGTCATCTTTCAGCTCTTTTCTGACTCTCTAAACATGAAAAGATTGTCGAGGCCCTTGTCGTTTCGATCTCGTTAAATTGGACACGAATCGACATCTACCCAGTATACGTTTAACCCTTTTTCGGGCTGGGATGGATTGATTATGAAAAAGGAATACCCTAGCCTATCGTGACTAGGAGGTTTTCTCGGATATTGTTTTCTACCTTTTTCGGATCTGAGGAACTATTTACGAAAAGGGACCTATGGAGTTTACTTTTCTGCTGTCTTTTCAAACTCTCTAAACATGAAAAGACGCCGAGTTCTCCCTTTGTCAGACTCGTTAAACCCTGATGACATCGGATCCAGTCGAAATGACATTCTCCGAGTTCCTCCTTCCTAGGACTCGTTAAATGCACTAGGATGGATTCGCCCGAAGGGCGGACTTATATTACAAGCATATGCTATCCCCTTCAAGCTTGTTATCAAAAAATAATTGGGGTACTCACCAGAAATGGTGGGGGGGAAAATGGAACCATCGTCGTTGTCGTCGGCAGTATGTCGCTCTTGAACATGGCACTTGTCTGCATTCGTGTCGGGTTGGGGACATCTCATCTCGTTTCTTCACTTTGCCTCCGTGGGTTTGGATAATCCCTTTTGACCTCTCCTCTGCTCATTGCTTTGTCATCATGACCTCTGATCCATTGATGTCAAATACTACCAAGTCCACCGTCGTGCCGTTTATATGTCAAGAGAAGTTGGCCTCTGCGAATATCAACCTTCCTCTGATTCTCATACGATCCTGATTCACAACAAAAACATCATGTTCCTCTGTCTCGTGTCGATGATGTGGGAAACATTATGGCCCACCTTCGATCAAGGTCGCTTCCTGTCGACTTCAGCTCATTATCCAGGAAGTTGATCTAGAGACTCCTTTATGGTACCTTGGAGCCTGCATGCCTCAATGGCAGGTTCGTCGCATTCGACGTGAGGTTTTCATCATTGGCCTCCGATCGAGTGATTCTGCGGGTGTTCGACGCCAACTCATTGATTCACACGCCGTAGATTGTACCTGTAGTACCTTGAGGGCCATTTCCATTATTGGTGGTTCCTCTCGCGTCTGTTAACGGCTTTCATCATTGGCTGGTAATCAGACGATGTTCCTGCATGTTCGACTTCAGCTCACATATTCACATGCTCGAACTTGTACTTTGTTTGGGTCGAGATGGAGCGCAAGACCCTGGATTGTGTTTGTTGTAATCCAGGCTGTGATTGTGGATTATTATCATTATGTATATGACTTATTGATTGGATGGTTGCGACCATACCTGAGTTTATTTATTTGATCCTCGCTGGATGGCTGCGCCCATACCATGGATCCGGATTATAGTGTACTCTATTTTGGATGGTTGCGCCCATACCACACATACATCATGTACTTGAGATATCAGTTGTATTTTTCTGCGCATGTTTTCCGACGGCGGGCCTTTAGTTGAACATGTTCTCGTAAAGCATTTCACCCCTCTCTCTCTTGGGCCTCATACTTTAGGGGGCATCTGTTACACAGTAATTTGTCACCGTCCCTACCATTCCCCGTCCCGCACAATGGAGGACCCATTTTGTGACCTGTGAACATTGTCATGCCTTGAAAACATCATCAATGCATTCCTCTAAGCATGAGCTTCATTTGCCCTAAAGACATCTCCTTGCAAGAATCATGAAAAACATCTCTTTTTGCATTGGCGCGGGCAGACAGTTTAGAACTCGCGCCAATGGGGAAAATCCTACAAAGAGGCCGCGCCAACTGGCGCTCTGTCCCAGAGTAGTAGTCGCGCCAGCCAATTTAAGGAGTGTTTTTTAAATAAAGATGGCGGAAGTTGAGTTTCAAAAAACTCAGAAACCATTGCCTATCTTGAGTTGGGAGGTTTGGCTGCGGGAGTTCTATGGAAGGGAAGTGGTTTTTCCACCTCCCATGGAACCTTCCTTGTTGATAGGGCCAATCCCACAATAATAGGGATCCCAACTCCCTGCTTCCCCATCTATAAAATCCTTCTCAATTCCATGGCAAGCTGGTCTTGAAGTGCCTAAGCTTTGAATCTCCAAATTCCCGAGAGCCTTTGTGCTGTAAGAGCCCTCTTTCTTCCCTTAAGGCCGACTCAAGTAAGGAGACTATTGTCGAGAGACTCAGGAGAGGTTTTCCCTTTCCCTGGTGAGCTTTGCGAGACATGAACGACTGGAGACCCATCCGAAGGGGAACACGACGTCAGAACATTGGTTGTAATCTTTCTTCGATTGTTATTTAATGAATGATTACAATTATGGTTCCACTATTTTCAATGATGGTAATATGAGTAATATCCTTTCTGACTGATATTTAGTTATGTATGCCAGATTTTATGCTTGTATCTATTTGTTTCTTGCATGTGCAGGTGTCCATCCGCGGAGATCGTGGAGGATCGTGATCTGCCGAGGCTGAGGAACGGGAACGCTCTCTTCTTCAGATCGTAGCATTGGATTCCAGGTAGGCTTCCATCTTTAGTCTTTTCATTCGTAACTAGGAACTTGCGTCGTAACATTTTTTATTGTTGCTAGACCCCTGCTGGGCTAGTAGGGATCGCCTCTGTCCGCAGAGGGGATTTACCTCCTCAACAATAGTGCCGCCATATTTTCAAAGCATGGATAACAGCTGCTAATTCTAAATCATAGGCACTATAATTCTGTTCATGTATCTTCAGTTTCCTAGATTCATAGGAAATAACTGAATTTTCCTGCAAAAGAACCCTCCCAATCCTTCTCTACAGGAATCCGTACATACCACAAATTCTGTCAGGATCTGCAATCTTCAATATAGGGGCTGTAGTAAGTTTCAATTTTAATTGGTCAAAAATGTTTTGGCATTTTTCAGTCCATTCAAATTTGACACCTTTCCTTTGTAATGACGTGATGGGATGTGCTATGGCAGAAAACCTCTCTACAAATCTGCGATAATAGCCTGCAATCCCCATGAATGATCTCACTGCTGAAACATCAGCTGGTACATGCCATTCTTTTATAGCCTTTATCTTTTCAGGGTCAACAGCAAGGCCTTGTTCAGAAATAATATGACCCAAGTATTGGATCTTATCTTTATAAAACTCACATTTGCTAAACTTGGCATATAGCTGATTTTCCTTTAGAGTTTGCAATACTATCCTCAAGTGTTCTTTATGTTCCTCCTCACTTTTTGAGTAAAATAAGATATCATCTATGAACAGAAGGACAAATTTTTCCAAGTACTTGTTTAACACACTGTTCATTAGGCACATAAATGTGGCAGGGGCATTTGTCAAACCAAAAGGTAGGACTACAAAATCGTAGTGACCATACCTGGTTCGAAAGGTTGTTTTGCTGATGTCTTCTTCTTTAATTCTAAGCTGGTGATAACCAGTCCTTAAGTCAATTTTTGAAAATACTGAAGCTCCTCTCACTTGATCAAAAATATCATCAATTCTAGGCAAAGGGTATCTATTTTTAATGGTCAACTTATTCAGTTGATGATAATCAATGCACATCCTAAAATTTCCATCCTTCTTTTTCACGAACAGCACTGGTGCTCCCCAAGGAGATACACTCGGGCTGATATACCCTTTATCTAACAGTTATTGCAATTGCATTTTCAGTTCCATCAGTTCAGGAGGACTCATTCGATAAGGCGCTCGGGAGACAGGTGTTGCTCCCGGCACCAGATCGATTGAGAAATCAATCTCTCTTTTGGGGGGAAGATGAGGGATTTCCTTTGGAAAGACTTCCTTAAATTCTCTTATTACTGGTACAGCATCCAGTAAAATCCTCTTCAGTTTTTTGTTCTGTTTCTTCCACATGCACTACATACACTTGGTATCCTTTTCTAGCTGTTCTTCTTAATTGCAATGCTGAAATTTGTCTTACAGAAATAGGTTTTTGTTTCCTTTTGAGAATAAAAGGTTTCCCTTCCTCATCTACACAATGCAGAGCCTTATCCCTTCAGTTCATCAAGGCTTTTTTCTTTTCCAGCCAGTCCATTCCTATCATTAGATCATATGAACCTAAGGGCAGCATGTTCAAATTTACCTCTGTTTGAAAATCATTTAATTTGATTTCTGTTCGGGGCAGTTTATGTGTTACCTTTCTCTTAGTTCCAGTGGCCAGCTGTACCAACCATGACTGTTGAAATTTTTCAGTTTTTAAGTTACATTTTTCTACAATCTTTGAACTAATGTAACTCAAAGAAGCACCCGGATTAATCAGAATAGTAACAGATAGGTCAGAAATCTTACCCTCCATTTCCACCATGGTTACTTGATGTCCTGCTTTCCAATTTTCCAAGGCTGCACTGATAGTTGGTATATTTCTAGCTATATCATTTACTGTTGTCGCTTCTCGATCTCTCATGATCATATGAATGTTTCGATGAGGACAGTCTCTCAAAATATGGGGTTCTCCACAGCCCCAACATTTCAGGGGTTCTCTCATTTTGACTGTCCCTTCCTTTTTACTGTCTCCATCTATTTGTTTGGAAGCTACTTGGGACTAAGCAGTTTTACTTTCTTTGGGTTTATTAAACTTTTTCCGCTGATGATCTCTGCCAAAATTTTTCAAATAGGCTGGTTTCTGTTTCCTCCCTTTGAACTCATTCTTATTTACCCAGCTTTTCCCTTGTTCAGTTTTTCCTTTGAACTGTTGGTAACATAATCTGGCTTTTCTAACAGCTTCATCCATTGTTTTTGGGTTATCAAATTCAATTTTCTCTTTGTAAACAGTAGGCAAACAATTCAGAAACCTTTGTACCTTTGCCTTTTCCTCCCTTATGTAGGGTACATATCTCAGCAGATTTATAAAATTAGTAACAACTCATCAATAGTGAGCTGTCCCAGTCTAAGTTCATGGAATTCCTTTGCTTTGTCATCGTAGTAACGTTCATTTAGGTAGCGGTTCTTGAACTTAACCTGGAAATCTTCCCAGGTGACTGTCTTTTCATCAATGGCATGCCCCATTATCATCTCCTCCCACCACAAGGTAGCCTTACCTTGTAGCTGGTAAACAGCTAATCTAGCCTTCAGATTGCTATCATATTTATAGACCTAGAAATACTTGATCATGTTCAATAACCAAGCTTCCGCATCTTCCTCCTTCTCCCCATCATAGGAGGGAGGCTTGATTTTTTGGAATTCCCCCTGTAATTCTTTTTTTTGTTTGTATTGATGCCTTACTGCATCCTCATCTTCAGACTCATCAGTTTTCCTCTTTCCGGAACCTTTGCCTTCTTGGCTGTTCTGCGAAGTTAATTCCCTGATGAGCTTTTCCTGCTCCTCACTGGCTAATGACAATCTGTCATTCTGGATTTTTATCTCAGCCAACTCTTGTTGCAATTCCTGCAACATAGCCATCATGGGAGCATTTGGATCTGGTGCATTATCCTCATCACGCAGATCAACATAAATTTCGCCACCTTCTTCCATTTCAGCACCACTGTACACACTCAACACAGATCAGTGAAAATAAAAATAAATTTTTATTTTTTATTTTTTCCACAGAATTTAATTTATACAGTGAATACACAGCAACAGTGAGCACAGTGTCACCAACCCAGTTTTATAACATGGGCTCTGATACCATTTGTCACACCTCCCATTTCACTTCTGCAAACAAATTTTTTTTTTTCTTTGCTAGCTTTTCAAGGTTAAGGCTAATAAGGCACTCTGTTATTACGTTGTAGGTTTACACAACTTTTCTTTTCAATGGCTACTCATGTACCATAAATCAACTCTATCTCACCATATTAAAATTTTATTTGTAATAATTATAATTATACTAATTATAATTATATCAAACATAACCTAATGTCTTATTTCTATCACCCCACTTCCATATTCAATATTTCTTTTATATTATAAGTCTTTGAACCTTCAATCGATTTATATAGAGGAGGGTTTGATTGGGTTCTACATGAATCCCGCGTTATTATAGTGCCACGGACCTATGGAAACCCATTAGGTCATTCGCATTTACCTTTCGTTGATCACATATAACCTTAGCGGGATTTTATCTACCTCGTCGATAATTATGCGAGTCTGGCATTCGGTCCTTCATTCTCGTTTCTGTCTTGTCAACATTTATATGAGTTTGGGCGTGGTTAATTGGACCTCCACGTACTCATCAATTTAGAATTCTGGTTAATGAAATTGGAAATGGCGATGTCCATCTGTCTTCCACGCTGAGCTTTCATAAGGTGTTACATCTCATCGTAAGTTTTATAGTTGGTTTCGTTCCACTGGTGATCACGTGGTTTTGGTTCCACGTAATATTGGCTTCATTCCACCAGCTTACTTCGTTTCCAAAGCGATTATTCCATGGCATGGCCAGATCGATCTTCATTTATTTCACTGCTTGTCATATTTAATTTTGAACAGAGGGTGTACATTACCTATTAACTCCTCGATCCGTGGCTTCACCATGCGGATCTCGCCAGGTGGACGACTCGGATGCATCTGGCTATTAGGGTTTCATTGTTTGATTCAGGGAACATTGTTATAAATCGCTCTTGGTAATTGCTCGGCGGTTCTTTTACCCCCCTCTGCGTTTGATTTATCTCTGGACCGTGAGTGACAACGCCATGGACACTGTGCGTGACTCGTTTCAGGCTTCGCCTTACTCCTGTGCGTTAACTTGCTCTGTCGGTAAGATCTTTTGTTAGAGTTTGTAAAATTTCTCTCTATATTATTATTATTTCACAAGCTTCCATCTCTGATTGAGATCTTCACGCTTTTCTTCGTACCAATGCTAAAAATTTGGCTCATCATTTTCTGTATTCCGGTCTAGACTGATAGGTATAATGAGTGGCTCTATTTTTTTTGCAGAGAATGTGTTTTTTCCTTTCCAGGAATTTGATTAACCTGGTTTTCTTCCCTAGCCTTTTCGTTTTCTTGTGCGCCTTCTCAGGAGTGAGACTGTACTCATGCTATCATGGCTTCGTAGCCCAACCCTCTTCTCAATTGAAGGTGGTTACGAGGGTATTAATCCAGCGCCATAAGGACTCTACGCTCCTCGTCACTCTGGTTAGTAATTTTGTTGTTGACCAAGCGTAGGATGAAATTTCTATTTGTTCGTTCTCTGGAGGTTTATCGTTTTTATTCGATTCTTGAATGCAAACCTCTATTCCTGAAAATTCCATGGTTATATGTAGCAGGTTATTAATGGAATAGGGTTTCTCCCTTACTAGGTACGACGCCTTTCTCAGTCATTATTTTCACTTGATTCATGTTATTCGTATTCTCTATATTCAGCGTCTTATTTATTTTGGGTTTTATCTCTCGCAGGTAAATTCGACTTGCGTCATGCTCTCCTTCTCACCTATAGAGATACGTGACTCCCTCATTAACATTTGTTTCCTCGTGCTACTTGCAGGTCGATATTAACCGAACTCTGTCAGAAGAAATCCATTCTTCTCTACCGGTTATATGGTTGATCATTCGACATTTAAACAATTGTAATTATTTTGACAACTATAATTAAATCCCAACTCTGAATATTTATTGATCTCTGTTCATGGGACATTATAAGGCTGTTCTCGGATTTGTACTATATATCCATATATACCTCTGTCATTCCTGGGTTTTCATACTACCCATTTTTTATTTCGGCTATTGTGGTTATGAGTATGTTCCAGCAGTACTCTCTCCTTGCTCATTTTGACTTGGCTGAAACTTAATACTTAACTTTTGGCATTTTAATTTTTTTATATATATTATATATACACATATTCATCATTCTGTGTAGTTTATTGCCTTCAGGCTCTCAGGCCATACAATGGTTAACTATATTCATAATGTGGTGATATTTGAATGAATAACATACTGTAATATAGAGTTTCCTATTCCAGGAGAAGCTAGCTTCTGTTATAGTAAAATTTAAATATCTGAATGTATTCAATAGTCTTATTTTTCAGCATAACCTTCTCAATTTCTTTCACAAATTTATTAAGCTGAACCTAAATTCCAAATTCCCTTTTCTAGGTAATTTGAATAATCAGAGTGATATGATTATCTCTAACAGAATAGCAAAGTAGTTCTATGCAGATAATTGAGGAAGAAATTTGTTATAATTTTGCACAGAATATGTATCCAAAATATCTGTAGGGATGAATGCATCTGTATTTATATTTTTATGTTTAGCATACATTTGGATTTAAAATCTACTCTTTTACCCCCTTGACTGGGGTAATCCTGATAGACTAGGATACATAGATTTCAATATGCCAGGCTGTGGTGAATATGCATGTTGGATATTTACTTAACTTTCTTTTGTATTTCAATTCCATGCTATAATGTTTGAATGGTTCCATACAATGACTATCTATGATCAGTCTTTTGCAAATTATTAATTACTTCCTTCTGCTATAGTATGTGTTGCTTGCATGCAACTTTCTTGACCATTGAATTTCTAGTTTCATGTGAATGGTTTGCTGACCCTGAGGGCAGTGTATAAAATCTCTCCTTCCATTATTTCATGCACAGTGTAAGTTGCAACTCATTTCCTACTATTTTCCAATATAATACAGGAACTTCAAATTCTCTCTCTCAGGTATGTATATATTAGAATCATTCTAGGAAACAGAAGCAGATTAAAACTAATTCATAAATTTTTTTCCTGTGAAGAGATAAGTATCCTCAGATTTAAACCAACATTGGTTTAGAGACTCTGTTAGATTCTACATCACAGATTTAAATTCTACAACCATACAGAGTTTCAAGGGTAAATTCCTTATGATCAATTCTGTTAAATGTAGAATTTATGTTCTAATATACAGTCAAGTTTTTTATATGTAGCCAATTCATACTATATGAAGTAAACACACCAATAAATTTAGAGACATACCACTCATGCAATTGACCAACCTCCCAACCTTAGAGTCCTTCTGTCTCCCAGAACTCACCCCCGAGCTGAGATCATCTCCTTGACACAGATCAACCTCTAATATGTACAAGAGCAGCTTATTTAAGCTATTGTTCCCCAAAGCATGCTTCTAATTCTGCGTCCAGAATCTCAAGATGATTTTCTTCCTGTTTGCCTAGGCTTCCCATTTTAGGGATTCTTTAACGCTGTTTTATGTCTTTCCTCAGCTTTTCCAGCTTTTTATCTCTTCCCAAGTACTTTCGTCATCATTGGGGAAATTCAGATTTTTCCTCAAAAATCTAAATTTAAAAATTAATTTCTTTCAAGGATTTTTGAAAGATTGTGGGGAAATATTTTCCTCATCCATCCTCATGGATTTAGCAAGTGATCTCATAAATCTCATTTTAGTCAATCTACACCACATCATTTTATTCATTTTCTCAATTAAATATTTAATTACATTCACAAAATATTTATCCTTTGGGGTCCACTCCCCTTAGGATTAAAGTTCAAATGTCTAACTTTGAAATTCAAACACATGAATTGGGGGTGTTACATTTTGCTTATGAACAAAACCCCTTCCCTTCAACAAGATTTTTCCTTTATCCTTTTCTAGGGAGTAACTGTCAAATTGTCTCTATTAATTTTACTCTGGGATCTTTTTATTTCAAATAAATTCATTTTATACTAAGGAATATCACATTCATTAGATTAAAGAAAACATTAATGTATCATAGAGTCTGTTTACCATAGTTTAATCATAAACAGGTTGTTACAATAGCTTAATTAGATTCATTTTCTAAGTTCATTAACTCTAGTCTAACCTTCCACACCCCTAATCCTTTCATCCCTTTATTTTTTCCTTATTATATACATGTTTTATTATTTTATTATTTTTATGTTGAATTATTTAGATTTTTTTTTTACTTTACCTTTTTGTTATTAATTTAATAATATTTTTTTTTAAAACTATTAATTTAATAACATTTTTTTCTAAATGGTTTGTTAAATATTCTTCTATTTTATTTTCAAATCATTAGTTTGTAATCATTCAATTATATGATGGGTGGAGTATCCACCAGAAACAATAAAAAAAAATTTATATAGTTCTATGCAAAAAATTATCTTAATAGTTCATTTTGTTTTAATTATTTTATGAAATTTTAAAAGGACATATGTTGTATAATATGTCTCTCTACCTAATAATTCATGATATTGAGTCATGGTATCATAACAAAAGGTATTTACAGAATAAAAATCTCTTTCTTTAATTGTATTTCGTGTTTTTTTCTAAATATATATGTTTTATTTATATATTAAATTTTTTAATTATTTAATAATAATAATAGTTTAATATAAATTATAATCAAATTATTTTTTTTAACTTTTTTAAGTTTAGCTTGATGTTTATTATTAATTAATATCTATTTACATATTAATTAATGTTTATTAACATTTAGCATACATTTAATTTATATCAGTACACTATTGTATATAAAAATCTAATACCTAATCGTAATAATTAATTATAAAAATAAATATTTATACTTTTTTACAAGGATTAACAATTCAATTTTGGAATTAATTTGTACAAGGATTAACAATTCAATTTTGGAATTTAAACTTCTGTGATTGAGTCATAATATTCTATGAAAAAAAAATATTCTTATTCTCCTATTTAATTTTCACCCAAAAATTATTTTCATAGAATTCAGTTTCTCATCGCTTATTAAAAGAGAAAATATGATTATAAAATTCACAATCTACTCGACCTTTGATAATGCCCATAAAAAAACTTAATGTCTTTTTTCCAATAATCAGTATGTATTCATTAGATGTTAGAAAATTACCTTGTATATTTAGGTAATCGTGTAAATTGACTTTTTATAATGCCTAGAAAAACACATAATGTTTTTATTCCAATAATCAGAATGTATTATATAGTGATGTGTGGTTTGACGGAAAGTATTTTTGGGTGAAACCCAAGAGACCGTAGTTCAAATCTCAATGAGTATGTGGCTTGCTATGATCTTGGCTCAAGGAGTAGGCTCTCCCTTTCCTGAAGGGTCTCAGCTCTTGCTGAACCATAAGAACTGGTATATCTGCCTTGTAGGCTATATCCTGGTGTTATATTAGCATCCATGAGGATCGATCCTGGGTCTCCCCTAGATTACTCTAAAGAATTACCAGGTTGTTAGATATATCCTGGTGTTATATTGGCGACCATGAGTATTGATCTTGGGTCTCCCATAGATTACTCTAAAGAATTACCAGGTTGTTGTATATATCCTGGTGTTATATTGGCGACCATGAGGATTGATCCTGGGTCTCCCCTAGATTCCTCTAAAGAATTACCAGGCTATTGGATACATCTTGGTGTTATATTGGCAACCATGAGGATTGATCCTGGGTCTCCCCTAGATTACTCTATTTTATTAAGTATGTGGCTTGCTATGATCTTGGCTCAAGGAGTAGGAGCCCCCTTTCCGGAGGGGTCTCAGCTCTTGCTGAATCATAAGAACTAGTATATCTGACTTGCAAGTTATATCCTGGTGTTATATTGGCGACCATGAGGATTGATCCTGGGTCTCCCCTAGATTACTCTAAACAATTACTAGGCTGTTGGATATATCCTGGTGTTATATTGGCGACCATGAGGATTGATCATGGGTCTCCCCTAGATTAATCTAAAGAATTACCAGGCTGTTGGATATATCCTATTGTTATATTGGCTATGATCTTGGCTCAAGGAGTAGGCTCCCCCTTTCCCGAGGGGTCTCAGCTCTTGCTGAATCATAAGAACTAACATATCTGACTTGCAAGTTATATCGTAGTGTTATATTAGTGACCATGATAATTGATCCTGGGTCTCCCCTAGATTACTCTAAAGAATTACCAGGTTGTTGGATATATCCTGGTGTTATATTGGCTATGATCTTGGCTCAAGGAGTAGGCTTCCCTTTCCCGAGGAGTCTCAGCTCTTGTTGAATCATATGAATTGGTATATCTGACTTGCAGGCTATATTCTGGTGGTATATTGGCGACCATGAAGACTGATCCTGGGTCTCCCCTAGATTACTCTAAAGAATTATCAGGTTGTTGGATATATCCTCGTGTTATATTGGCGACCATGAGGATTGATCCTTGATCTCCCCTAGATTACTCTAAAGAATTACCAATTCACCACATGTCAAAAAAAAATTGAAATTTATTTATTAGATGTTATAAGATTACCTTGTATATTTACGTAATCGTGTAAATAAAATTTCAATTAAACAGTTTGAAAATACAAAAACTGTGTAAATAAAATTTCAATTAAACTGTTTGAAAGTAAAAAACGGACTAAAGACTATTTTTTTATTATGTTTATGTTATAATTATTTAAAATTTATCCTTATTTTATTTAAAACTCAATATTATTAAAAAAAAAAAACAATATAAAAATATAAATGAAAAATACCACTGAAATATAAAAACAAAAACCATATAAAACCAAAACATACAAGTATTCCATTAAGAAAAAGCTTTTACAACACCACCATAGTAACGAAGATTGAGAACTTTTTTTTATTTATATATATATAGGAAGTACTTTCGTGTTTTTGTCATTCAAAGTGTATGGTATATACGTTAGGGTCATGGTAAAAAATTTAGATATTTGAAAACTAGACTTCATGAAAATGATATGATAAGTTTGAAAATATCAAAAATATAGATGAAACAATAGTTTGAAAATTAATTCATTATTTTTTTGGTCAACTGTTTTACTGAATAGAAATAACCAATGGTCATGTTGAAAATTTTAGATATTTGAAAACTAGACTCCATGAAAATGACATGATAGGTTTAAATATATTTTAAAAAATTACACTTTATAGATGAAATAATAGTTTGAAACTTAACTCCTTATATTTTGTGTCAACTGTTTTTACTGAATAGAAATAAAAAATATAATTAAAAGATTTTCCTAACAAATTCAAGTTGATTTTAAGAATAATTATATTATATTTATTTAAACCATATTTTAGATTCTAAGAATAATTATATTATATTTATCAAAACTATATTTTAGTCACAAACTAATTTTATATTCATTACAATTTATACAATAATTTTATATATTAATTTAATATAAAAAAAATGAAAAAGCAGCCAGTTAATTGTTATACTATCTAGAAACAAGAACACCAAAAACCATTGTTATACTATCTAGAATCACCAACACCAAAAACCATATGTCTGGGCACCTTTATATATATTGAACCATTTCTGCATGAATCATTCACACCTCTAAGCCCATTACACATTTTGGTTTCACGAAGATATTGGATAACTAACAGAGATATTATTATTAGATCAGAATGAAAAGTGAAGTTAATAGATTTATTAGAGGTTGCATTTTTTTATACTAGTGACATCAGAAATTGAACTAATGGACTATACAGTCCAATTTCAACTCCAAAAGGCCCTGGATAAAGCTTACCCATGGACATTGTCATGGGTTTCTTGAAGACAAGAGAAAGAATTAAGGGCTTAAATGTGCTAATAGAAACATCTATTAAGGAATATGTTTTTATGGATTCTAAGATGACCATCAAAGCCCAAGAAGCTACAACCTTATTTTATTAAAGGCATTGGTGCACTTTGTGATAAAAAACAATTCATTTTCGAAAATTATAGTAGATTTCTTGTTGTATTTTTTATTCGCAGTTGACGAAGGTGCATACAAAGTGAAACAAATCCATTTAATTTAGCCCATATATTGATGCTAGGTACACAGAGACAGTAGATATTACTTTGGTTCATTTCTTTAGATGTTACAATTAGAAATAGCTAACAGAAAATTAATTTTTTCCGCAACATTATTAAAATTGAATTATCCATAGTTGCACTACAAACCCTGTGATATTTATTTGTATATAACCATTATCATCATTTTATATTGAATATGGATAATGTGGAACGAGAGTAGCAACATCAAGTGATGCATCACAGGTCAAGAAATTCACATGTTTGACAAAAGTGAACTTAATAATTTAGCCGACACCACAGAATTCATGAGATAAATACAAATATAGATATGATAAACTCCAAATTGGGAAGATCCTCCACGTAGAAGACAAATTTTATGTTCACCTTCATAAGGAAAGTTTAGAGGGAGAATGGAATAACATCAAATTCATGAGGTATGGACCTTTCCAATTATTGGAGAATTTAGATTTAAGAGGTTATATACTAAGTCCTCCAACTTATATATTAACTCACTTAATAGTAGATATAGGAAACCTAAAACTTTATGAATCATCCATGCTTAATAAGGTGAAGGAGTGACAATTTTTACCTTCCATTAAAAGATTGGCATTGGATGCATATATATACTTACAAGTGGATAGAATTCTGAAAAGGAAGATCATAATGATTGGAAGAGGTTAACCAGAAATTATATACGAAGGATTACAGGGTTATATACTAACCAAGGTCAACTGGTACACGAATTAACAATATTAATAAATATTTCCTGATCTCCTTCAAAAATAAAGGTATTGGATGCCAAAATCCATCCCAACTAAGAAATGATGATCTGAAATGGGTTTACATAAACACCTTTTGAATTATGATGATATATATTGTGAATATTAAGATCAAGAATATCAAACTTTTTATAAGAAACATATGACGTGAGATTTGAAAAAAAAAGAAACAACAACCTTTTTTTTAAACCATAAACCAAAACCTAATTCTAACTCTTAAAAATCGACAAAGATTTTACATTACTCATTAATGTTTTACTCAATCATGGTATGAGAAAAATAATAATGAAACGTATATTAACATACTAGAGTACAATAGAAAAAAAATGATAAGACAATATAATTCCATAATATCTCATATATCACCTAGAAGCCTGGACACTTGTAATTTTCGTAACGTATGAAAATGAAGAGAACATTCCTTCATTGAATGTTTTTTTTTCTATTTGTTTCCAGGTTAATTATTCTTTATATGTTCTGTGATTATGTTATAGTCGTAAATTAACTACCAGCTTGGACACATTGTAATTTCTATAACATATGAAAATAAAAGGAATGTTTCTTTCCTGTTTGTTTTTAAGGGAAATATTCCTTATATATTATGTGATTGCAATGTAGTAATATATTTCATATATGGTACTTTTCAAAGTATAAATAATATAAATAGTGTGATTTCATTTATATCATAAAGAAATAAAAATAAAATTATATTTTGTCGTACAGTTGTAAAAGTATCAAATAAATTAAAATAATGTGATTTTATTTATATGCTAAAAGAATAAAAATATATAAACAAAAAATAATTATTGATGAAAAGGTTATTTCAATTTTTCTAGTGAATTGATTTTAAGAAATCCAAATTATTTTATACATTAATATCAACAAGATGATTTACATAGATTGAGTTACACAAATAGTAAAATCTCCATGTTTTAACTCCTTCCAATATCTTCACATTATATATAAATAAATTATATAGATTCATTCTCAATGAAATTACAATCAAATAAATATTAGATCTTTCTCTCCTTTCATCTTTCTCCCATATGTATTTCTCATTATGGTTTTTTTCATTGGATATAATTGAATGAATCATTGTTTCACACTCTACATTTTTCCATAAACAATTGAAATGATATTCTTACTAATACCATAAAGGAAAATGGATAAACAAATGGAACTTAGAATTTTTGGGTTTTTTGGAATCTATAATAATGTCTATAACATGCCATAATAACCCTACCATAAAGGAAATTATAGAAACAAAGGTACATTGGATTTTAAATTGTACTAATAGGTGTATTTTACAACAGAGAGTTAGAGTTGTGTGTGTTTCCTTTTGTGTTAAACTTGGAGTTGACATATATCATTAGAAAAAATATATATAAATAAAAAAAGAAATTTTGGTTATGATAAAAAAGATATACATATTTTTATTTTTTAATTTAAGGTGTTGTAAAATATCAATAGTGTCATTCTCAATATGCTAGCTCTCTTGTTGATACTACAACCTAGTCTAAAAGAGATATGGTAAAATATTTTTCTTTCACTCCTAGCCACAAATAAGATATTTAGATGTCCATGTAAAATAACATATTTTTATATTAATGTAAAAAAATAAAATAATGAAAAATAAAATGAAATCTTATATTTTTTATTTTGAATGTATAATTTTTTACACATTTTCAAAATATTCATATATACACACAAAAAGAAGAGTTGAGCGAGTAAAGTGAGAAAAAATTAAGTGTTTCTTCATAAGATTAATAAGATATAGATGTACAATTAATTTAAATTTTAATACAAAACTAATATACAACATTTAAATAATATTAATAATAAATGATCTTGGATCATAAATAAAAATATTTTAATATATAAATTTAAGTATATATGGCATTTATTTGAAAATATGTTAATAACAAAACCAAAAATATTTTAATGTAAAAAATGTGATTTATAAGTAAAATATTTCATTGTAAACTATATATATATATATATATATATATCATCTTATGATTTAATATTGAAAGAAGTCTCACTATTTTACATTTTCTCTATTTCTCAAGCGGTATAGATAATCTAATAAGAATTAAGAGAAATCAAATTTATCTATATGCAAATATTTTTTTAAATTTTTCACTAAAAAGGAGGTTTGCACCTAAAGAGATTGGATCAATCTTTATGTTTGTTAATACTATAACCTAGTGTAAATTTGTTAATACTATAACCTAGTGTAAAAGGGGTATGATAAAAATATTTAGCTCTCAATCTCAACCACAAATAAGATATCTCAATGTCCATGTAAAGTAACATATTTTTAATATTAATTTAAAAATTAGATAAAGTAATTTAAAATAAAAAGAAAATCTTATTTTCATTTTAACTATGTAAGAAGGATGTGCCTTTTTACATTTTAAAATTATATATATATATATATATATATATAATATTGAATTTTTTTTAAATATATAAAAAAGTGCATATATTAAAAAAAAAATATTTCGTAATAATAAGAGATACATGTATAATTAATTTAATTTTTAATATAAATTAATATACAACATTTAAAAAGTATTGATAATAATAAAACAAAAATATGCACCATCAATCAAATATTTCAATATACATAATTTATTAAGAAAAATTGAAATATATTGACAACAAAAGAAATATTTTAATGTAAACACTGTTATTTATATGTAAAATATTTCAATATAAACTATATATGTGTGTGTGGTTAGAACATTTAAAGTAGTCTCTCTCTGAGATGGGGTGAAAATAAGGTGGAGAGGCATTGTAGGTTCCATGCCTCCACTTAGAGCACGATGAGATTGATAGGCATTAAATTACAAGGGTGGCGTGTCCACCACATACATGCCTAGACATCATTATTAGTATTCTTCTTGATGATGGATGATACCATCTCAAGCTTCAGTTGGGGGCCAAACATTTGACAGTCAAAATAAAATTCTTGGAGAGAACCCTGCTTAGATTTTTTATAGAGGGAGTGGGGTGGGAGTTTATTGGGTGAAGACCTTGGTGGGAGGGTAATTTCCGGTCGAGGTGCAACTCAAGAGATCATGTTCTTGAACTCTAATTTTTGTCGATACTTGAGAGCTAGCCTCTCTACATGTAGTCTTATGGGTATGTTATTTCAGAGATTTATCTTCCTATATATGGCTTGAATTTTCTTTGTTTTGCTTGGAATTTTCATGTCAAGGCCTGTGTCTGGTATTTAACTTTCAATGATGGTTGTGTTATCTAGCCCATAGCTTAATTTGTTTTTGATTCTTTTTCTTAATTAAAGCTTGTCTAGGTTGACGACCTCTTCCTATACCTAAAGATATTTGATATTGGGTAGTTATTGACTTTAGAATGAACTTTTTGTGGATGCATATTAATTAATGCCATGGTGGTAAAGTATTATTTTATGGACATAGGAAAATTGAGGGCTACATTTGTGTTTTTCTATTTTTTCTAGTTACATATGGCACCTATATTCGGAAGCATTTTTGTGTCAACCACACGTGAAATACTGTATTTAGCCTCTATCGAGAGAGGAGGTATTTGTCTTAGGTGGTTCGATATTTTTGGGTATGTTAGTGTTTGGTTGTATAGTCCATTTCCTTTATCTCTCATATCAAGGTGGGGAAAAATATTTGACATCTTCACTCTCATTTAATACCTTTCAAAATTTGCATTTTCACTACCTTAAACCAGTTTCTCTAGGTGTTGATTGTTGATCTATGGTATGTGTGAGGAAATTAATTTCGTTACAGGTTCCAAACAACATTGTTGGCTTTATCGGAAAAATTGGTTGCAAAACATATCGGGTCACTGTTAGGACCTCAGGGTCTTAAGAATGTATTGAGAAAAATTAGTGCTCGAAATCATCTGTTGGCCCCTACATAGGAAGCATCCATCCATCCTCGGTGATAAAAATGGTGAGTGTGTGGTGGAAAAAAGGAAAAACCTTGATCGTGTGTGCGCTACAATGTAGAGATAACATATGCATTTTTGCAGGGGAAGGGTTGGGGGGAGGTTGTGGCCCACAAGGGCATATCTGTGATTAGTCTTAGGTCAAAGAGGTTGTGGATGCCTTTCATGAAACTACTTCAGTTATATTTCATAATGCAAAATTTGGAGGAGATGGGAGCTTGAGATAGAATTTCCATGTTAGACACAAAATTGGAGGAAGAATTTGTAAAATTGGTTTCTAACCCTCATCACACCAGGGACAAAAAAAACAAGTATATTCAAGCCATTTTTTTATACTATAAAATGAAATCTCTCATGGCGATGATTCTGATGGAGAGGCAGGCTTATCAGTATAATATATTTTCTGACCTAGAATACCTAAAGAAGGAGAAGTGGAATATATTATGGTTTTCAAGCTTCTGTGGTTATTTTTTAATGAATAGATTTCTGGATTATCCACAGTGTGATCAAAAAACGGTCGATGTTTCAAATTCCAATGGGGATCCATCTCCAAGACAAGCTAATGAATGAGAAGTGAATGAAAAGTGAAAAAAGGACACAAAGGACAAGGTTTAAATAAAAAGAAAATATGGGCAGAGAAAGAGTCAACAAATTAACTAATATTTTGTATTATAATAATTATTAATAAAATATAAAGTACGTGATTTTATAAATTTATTTCTATTTTTATTAAAATATATGCTATATTTAATTATTACTAAATTATAAGGAAAGTGATGTATCTTTTCTCTTTATTTAAACTTTGTCCTCCTCTGCGTATGTTTTTCACTTTTCATTCACTTCTCATTCATGACCTTGTCCTGAAGATGGATCCGAGTTGAGATTCGAAACTTAGACCGTTGTTTGATCACACTGGATAATATGAAATATATTAGTTTACATGGAACAAATGGATAGTCAACTTGCCAAGATTAAGAGGAAAATACCTTACATGACATCTTCAACACCTTCGAGGTCTAGTGCTCGAGACCCGACACCAGTAAACTCCTCTAATTCATATATTTTACATCTAATTTATACTGTATAATCATGTTTAGTTTTAGATTCTAGGTAGATGTCGATGTTATCTCTTTTTTGAAACTTCAAATTTTTATGTTGTTTAAATTTTGGAATCACTATTCAGTGAATAAAAATTCAACATACCTCATTTTCCATTGGGCGGGTTGAGACCATGTCTCGTAAATGGGATGGACAATGTAAAGGCACGACCAATTAACTTATAAAAACAAATAATTTTTCTACTTTACGTTTGGATTATTTCATATATATATATATATATATATATATATATATAATGTGAAGTGTGAAGAGGAATCACAAATGTTTGCAAGTGCAATACATTTTTCAAATTTTTCAGTGGAAAAAAGGTTTATATTTAAATATATTTGATGGATTGCTAGAACTATAATTAAGATATCTATATACTAGTTTATATGGAATTTATAAATAAATGCTATGGCATGCAATATTTTTTTGTTTAAATAGATTTTTATGTTTTGTAAATATATAACATGGTAGATGAACTTGTTAAATATTGCAACAATTATTTAATAAAAGAAATTTTTCAAAACTTTAACACTTAAAATAATCCTTTAAAAACATTTAAGAGAATAAATATAATTTTAATATGATTTCCAAAAATAAATTAAAACAAAAACATTTTAAATAATATATTTATATTTTAACCTAAAAATATAAAATAAATACCCTATTTTACATCCCAATGTTTATGCAAATTACCAAATAGTAAGAATATCACAAGCAACAATTAATTAAATAAAACTTACTTTTCCTTACCAAATAGTAAGAATATCACAAGCAACAATTAATTAAATAAAACTTACTTTTCCTTAAATCGTAAAACTATATAAGAGATAACATAATCGAAATTTTCATATCACTCACTTAAATAAAATTAATGAAGTTATTTCAATTAATTTAAATGGAAATAATTTTTAATATAAAATAGATTATTTATTTTACATTATATTTTTCAAGTAATGAAGGTATTGTTTTAATGACTATAGATGAATCATATTGGCTCGTTAGAAACGCATCGACAAAAATTTCTTACATGTGATTTTTACTGAAAATTTTTATACACATTTTATGGATCACATAAGCCAAATTCCTAATCCCAATTTTATTCATTTATATGTCAAACCTTAAAGTTTTTGTTTTTGTTGTTTTTTTTTCCCTTCTAAATAAGACTATTCTATTATATGGCACATAAAATACGATGTGAAGCTTTCTCACCAGAGTTGCTATGCTAGCTGATTCTGGCAAGAGTAGAGTTCAAAAAAACAAAAAAGAGATTGTCCCAGTTGGGGAAACAAGTCCAAAATTTGTTGCCCCGAGTGGGGAAACCAACATTTACAAAAAATATCCAGAAGATTATCAAATTGTTCAAAAAAAACATGAAAGGAGAAAGGTAAATCCTCATTGAGGGAGGTAACCTCTCAATATGGATTCTAAGATAGCGTGACCTGCTACTTGTCATGAGGAGGAGGCTCTTCTATGATGAGGCACCTGTAGTCGTCCGAGGAGTCCTCATATTTCTTTGACAGCTGCACCATGGGCTCAGTCGTAGTGGTTGAACGCACACCTGCTTCCTTGTCATCTGTTGTTGGGTTGCCACTGCCTTCATTGCTGGAAGAATGTAAGACTGTTTTGATAGGCAACGCCTCTGATTTCTGGGAATGATGAGGGGGAGATGGGGAAATGGTGGACTTCCTGAGACGTTTCCGCATGCCAGAGCCAGCAGAGTTGGACGGAACTTCCGGAAAATGCACAGTGAGGGTTGCAGTGACAAGAGGGCAGTCCAGATAGCCAAAGGAGTTGTAATGGAGTTGGTAGGCGGCCTAATTATCCTCAGGAAGGGGAGGTCAACATTCCTCATGAATGGAAATGGGAGGGTGAGAGGCCTAGCCTCTGCCACGACCCCTACGACAGCTCATCCTAGGCCTCTGCAACATATCATTGTAGGAGAGAGCTGGTGTAAGGGGAGAGGCGGAAGGGTAGCAGGAGGCCTGATGCAACCTAGCAAGCAGAGAATGGTCAGAGTGCTTAATGCTGCAACTGGCGGAATGAACAGAAAGACAGAGGCTGCAAGAGGAGAATACAAGAGAAATGGAGATGGGCGCCATGAAATAGTGTGACAACCTGCAATCAGGACGAATGTTGATACTCGAGGTAGAGGAATTAACGATGGCGTGAAGCGGGCAGCTGTAGAATTTATGGTTGGATAGACGAGAGCCATGCGAGGCCATGTGGCGAGGACAAATATTATACATAAAAACCACCACGTCCCATAGAAAATAAAACACCCACATCCAAAGTAGTAAAACATTAAAGTTAAACCTCATGGAACTTGAAATTACATTGCTTCGTAAAATTGATTACAAGTTTTTACAATAACTATTATTCTCCACATGCAAAACTCAAAAAAAGCTTTCAAATCAATTGGACATGACTCCACATATGAAAAAATCAAGAGGGAACCTTTGACTCATTAACATAGCTCAATAGACACGCTTTTTGTACATTAGTCAGAAACATTTTATCACTGTAGACACTCTTTGGGTTAAGAATGTGCTAAATAAGAAAAAAAAAATTAAATCTATTTCATTTCAATGAATGTTGATTGTAAATTTTATTTTCCACTTTATCTTATTAAATTTATAAAATTTATATAATAATATATATATGATATACATTTTTTTATATAATTATTTAATTTATAATGTAAGAAAATAAGAGTATATATAGTGACAAAGTATGTAGATTTTATAGAATTAACCATCAAATGGTTGAGGTAACTCTCTTATTTTATAAATAAAAAAATTTATACATTAATTTGATATTTAATTAAGTGTAACCATAATAATAATAAACATAAATTCATTGAATAAAATCATTAAGCTAAAATATATGATAAAGTTGAAAGTCATAGATTATTATGATTCTTTAGTTAGATATTTCCTGAAATTAAAATCATTAAGCAAGAAATTTTTATGGCGGGCTGAATCTTTCTGGAAGGTGTTCATATTTATAAATGTTTGTTCTGTCATTACACACAAAGTGGATGATTGAAACACATTGTAAATTAAACTTATTTCTAAAGTAGAGAACTAAACTAAAGAATTTCACGAATAAAGTATTTGAGATCTATGTGAAGGGTATCAAACACCGATTTTCTAGCGATCAGCGAGGCTTACGTGCATCTATGTCCACATGACAGAATTTCTGGCTCTTGGAAGGGCAGAGACATTAAAAAATTGTGCCCCTAGGAATTATTGGAAAGGGCAAAAACATTATAAAATTAACATAATGGAAATTCGGTCCAGTGCTGTAGGTAATGGAAACAGGTCGGCGGACCAATTTCGAATAAGGGTCGGTCCAATTGGGTAGTTGGAGGATTGAAAGAGACCAAATAGATTTTTCCAATAATTCATCTTTCCTACTGTAAAATATCTCGAGAAAAGAAAATCTCAACTAGTTCTAAATCCCATATTTTTCGGATCCGGATATCATTAATCCCACTACCATCAAGCTATTTATTTATGTAGCACCATGGGAGCACCATAAGAGTCTCGATTGACCCATCAGAATTACTAGGGTGAGCAAAGGCTTTTAGGCTGATCAAAATCTCTTTGTAAATATGGCGAAGTCGGTCAATGATGAGGGTGAATTCCAGTTAGTAGTTCATTCCCATGATCATGATAATAGGGTCAAGGTCATGGCTCCCCCTCCTCGGAGCACACGCCATCGTTTGAAGGAGGCTGTCAAGGAAACGCTTTTTCCAGATGATCCTTTTAGGGAAATAAGGTAGGAGAGCAGCGTTGCTCGAAAGGTGTTAATGACCCTTCAATATCTCTTTCTTGTCCTCCAATGGGCACCACAATACTCCTTTCACTTGTTTAAATCCGATGTCATATCTGGTATCACCATGATTTTGTATACCGATTGATTTTTGTTGGAAATTAATTCCAACTGCTGAAGTCAATCAGCAGTAATTGTAGAAGTGAAAGATCAGTGGCACATTGAAGCCTAGGCAAAGGCGGTTGTTGCTGCATTAATGAAAATTGCAAAAGGATTGGAAAGCTGCACAGGAGTAGTACATAATAGATGGGAATAGACCCCTTTGATATTTTATTCAAGGCGGTAGCCGATTTTATAATGAGCAGAGTTTAATGCCAAAACTCAAAGTCTCGCCAGCAGGCAGAGCTTTGATTACAGGATTGGATCGGCTTTAAAGCCTTACCAATTTAGTGGGCGGAGTAAATGGAAGAGGCGGTAATCGCAAGTTTTTACTTGCAAGTGTCTTGTTGATATGGCGAGTTCCGCAAAGCGGAACGAACATACAATATCACAGCTTTTTGTTAAGGCCCAATGTGATCATACAAATCGCATGTTTTAATAACAATCACCCTCCACTTTGAGCCGAGGCCTGCGGGTGGTCCCAAAGACCACACAGTGTTGTTTTATTTGAATCGCAAGTTTGAATCAGGGGAGTTTTATATTATGCCCCGATTGCACATTCCAATGGCGGACCCGATCCAGACTTACGGTGCAGTTTATTTGAATGATCGCGTCTGATCCCAATCGGAGATTAGAACTCTTTTAAGTGTGGCCCGATGGAAAGTGTAAAGTGGCGGACCTGATGCCATTTGTTATTGGCGGAGTTTAATTGTTGTATCACGTCCAGATTCCAATCGCAATCGGAAGATTGGCGGGTCATGCGTTTTGGTTGAAAGTTCCGGACCCAACACAGTTTATATGGTATGTTGTATATGTTACATCGCATCCATGCTTATAATCACAATCGCAAATTTTATTCGATCATGTGTTTTTTTATAAGGCACGGACCCGATTTATATATGGCAGATTTAAAACAATGTCATCACATCTGTGGTTCAATCGGCGATCGAAATTTTAAAAGGGGTCACGCGTTATATGTTAAAACCCGACCCGATGCAAATATGTTTTATTTTTTAATATATGCGCGGTGCATATATAATGAAAAGGCCCATGAGGCAAATGTAATGTGTTTTTTTTTGTTTTACATAGAACAGAGTTGTTTTTTTTTTGCACAGCAGTGCATTGTTTATTAAAATTACACATCAGCGTATTTTTCCAGAGAGACAGAGATTTGTTTTGAGAAGCACCGCGTCTGTGGCAGTCGATCATTTTTATTGTAAATCTCTCTGTGTGAAGAAGAATTTGTAACACATTTTTTATGAAATAGATGTTTGTTTTGTCTAAGTTGAAACTCTGTCTCATGTGAGTGAAAATTTTTAAATTTCTCTGTGTTAAAGAGGAGAGTATTACTTTCTCCACTATTTATTCTAGAATTTTCAATATTCCAACATGGTATCAGAGCTAGTCCAGGCTCTTTGAAGATCAAAGAAGCTGAAGGAAAGGAGTTCTTTGTTGCAGCAGCTTCTCCAGCAGTGTGAAGACTCAACGAAAAGAATCCAAAGGTATTTCTCTACACATTTTTTTGTTACTGTTGCAGAATAGTCAGTTATTTTATATACACAGTCAAGTGTTTTTTGAATCATAGTTAAGAGTGCAGAATGGCTGGAGCCAGCACTGGTATGGGTATGGGAAATATCCATCTCCCAATGTTTAATGGGAAAAATTATGACTATTGGTCAATAACTATGAGAGCTTTATTTGTCTCCCAAGACTTATGGGAATTTGTTGAGGAAGGTCTTGAAGAGCCAGCAGATGTAGAAGAGTTTGAGATGTTAACTCAGGCAGGAAGAGAACTGTTGAATAGAAATAAGAAGAAAGACTCCAAAGCTCTTTACTTTTTGTATCAAGCAGTACATGAGAGTGTGTTTCCTAGGATAGCAGCAACCAAGAGATCCAAAGAAGCATGGGAAACTCTCAAAACAGCCTATCAAGGTATGGAAAAAGTGAAGACAACAAAACTTCAGTTGCTAAGGAGAGACTTTGAGACTCTCTATATGACAGAGTCAGATACTATTGACTCATTCTTCACTCATGTGATTGGAATGGTCACACAAATAAGATCTCATGGAGAGACTCTTGAAGACAAGAGGATTGTGGAAAAACTCTTGAGAAGTTTACCCTCAAGATTTGATGTGATTGTCACCACCATAGAGGAGACTAAGGATCTCACAAAGTTTTCAATGGATGAACTACATGTATCACTCATGACCCATGAAAAGAGATTGGGTAGAAGTGAAAAATCATCTCTTGAACATGCCTTTAAGACCTAGATGTCTTTCGGAAGAGGAAGAGGGCAAGGAAAAGGAAACAAAAGAGGAAGAGGCATAAGCCAAAACAGAGGTGGAAGGAACAACCTTTCACATTCACATGGAAGGTTCAACAATCAAAGTCACAGCCACGGCCAAGGCAGCAGCCAGCAGAGTGGTCAGCAGAATGCTTAAGGACAAAGGTATGATAAATCCAATGTCCAATGTCACTATTGTAAAAAATATGGTCATTATGCTAATGAATGTAGAAAGAAGCAGAATGATATGGGAAATAGAACTAGTGTAAACTTCACTAGAGAAAATATCAGCCAAAATAATTTATTTTTAGCTTGTAATATGGCTGAAGAAAAAAGTGAGGATTTATGGTTTCTAGACTTCGGTTGCAGTAACCATATGACAGGAAACTTAGCAATGTTTTCTATGTTAGATGAGAGTGTGAAGTCACAAGTCACACTAGGAACTAATAGCAAAGTTTCTGTTATGGGAAAATAAAATGTAAATGTTTTAACAAGGAAAGGTGCAAAGAAATCCATAGCAGATGTTTATTATGTTCCAGGAATGAAGTGTAACCTCTTAAGTATTGGATAGATTTTCCATAAGGGGTATAATGTTTTCTTTGAGGATGATGTTTGTACCATCATGAATAAACCACCCAGCAAACAATGTATTGCTGAAATGAAGATGACAAAGAACAGAATGTTCCCTCTTAGAATGAGTGCGGACTTGAAGAATGAAGAAAAGATAGCAGTAGTGGCACAAGAGACTTTCCAAAGCGAACCAAAAGATGATAATTGGTTATGGCACTTGAGATTTGGACATCTCAACTTTGGAGGTCTTAATTTGTTAAACAGAAAAGGAATGGTAAATGGTTTACCATTGATAGAGAAACTGGACAGCCTTTGTGAAGGTTGTATCTTGAGGAAACAACACAGAGAAATTTTTCCTTCAGGGAAAAGCATAACGATAAAGGCACCCTTAGAGATTGTCCACTCAGATTTATGTGGACCGATGCAAACTCCATCGCTTGCAAGAAACCATTATGTGTTGACATTCATAGATGATTTTACAAGAAAAACTTGGGTTTACTTTTTCAAAAACAAAAGTGAAGTGTTTGAAAAATTTAGCAATTTCAAAGCACTTGTTGAAAACCAGAGTGGGTTGCATATCAAAGTCCTAAGGACTGATAGAGGAGGTGAGTATATCTCTAAAGATTTTCTACGTTTTTGTAGAGAAAATGGTATTCATAATTAGTTTACAACTAGATATACTCCACAGCAAAATGGAGTAGCCGAAAGGAAGAATATAACCATAATGGACATGGCAAGGAATATGTTAAAGGCAAAACATTTGCCTAATGATTATTGGGTTGAAGTTGTACATTGTGCAGCGTATATTTTGAATAGATTCCCTACAAAAGCAGTTATGAACAAAGTGTCGGAAGAGGCATGGAGTGGCACAAAGCAAGGTGTCACACACATGAAGGTTTTTGGATGTGTGGCTTATGCACACATTCTGGATCAGCTAAGAAAGAAGTTGGACAGCAAAGGGGAGAAATGTATTTTCATTGGATACAGTGAGGAATCCAAGGCCTATAGGTTGTATAACCCATCCACCAAGAAGTTTATTGTGAGCAGAGATGTTCAGTTTATTGAAGAGGAAGCTTGAGATGGAAGCATAGAGAAAACATTGAATGTAAAACATTGTTTATCTCATGATGAGAATAATGATGAGTTGGCTGAAATACATCCGCAAACAGCACCACCACCACAAGAGCAGCAGAGCACACCTTTGAAGAGAAATGACAGTGCTTCTCCAAGCACACCACAAGGAGGAAATTCAAGTGCTTCTTCAATCATTTGTACATCTAATGAAAAAGGTAAGAAATTTAGAAGTTTGAAAAATATTTATAAAAAAGATATAGAAAATGAAGGTATAAATTCTTTGTTTGCTTTATATTGTCATGTTGATGATCCTGTTCATTTCGAAGAAGCTATCAAGAATGAGAAATGGATAGAAGCTATGGATAAGGAAATAAATGTCATAGAAAGAAACAAGACTTGGGATTTTGTTGAACTCCCAAAAGGTAAAGATGTCATAGGTGTTAAATGGGTCTACAAGACCAAGAGTAATTTTGAAGGCAAAATAGAGAGACACAAGGCAAGACTTGTTGTCAAAGGTTATAAGCAGAAGCATGGGATAGATTATGAGGAAACTATCGCACCAGTTACTAAAATGGAAACCGTGAGAGCAGTGTTGTCTATAGCAGCACAAAACAAGTGGAAAGTTTACCAAATAGACGTGAAGTCAGCATTCCTAAACGGAGTGTTAATGGAAGAGGTATACATTGAACAACCTCTCGGTTATGAAAAGAAAGGCCAAGAGCACAAAGTGTGTAAGTTGAAGAAAGCTCTTTATGGGCTGAAGCAAGCGCCAAGAGCGTGGTACAGTAGGATAGATTCATATCTACTGGAAAATGGTTTTGAAAAGTGTGAGGGAGAACCCACCGTCTACATCAAAGAAAAATATGGAAAAATATTGATTATAGTTTTGTATGTTGATGATGTTATTTTTATAGATAATGATGATTGTCTTATTGAATATTTTAAAACAGTCATGAAGGAAGAATTTGAAATGACTGACATGGGTTTGTTGAGATACTTCTTAAGAATAGAAGTAGAACAAGATGAAAATGGGATTGTTATCTCACAGGCAAAGTATGTTAATGAGGTGCTTGAAAGATTTAACATGCAGGAAAGCAAAGCAGCGATCACTCCCACAGTGATGGGATTAAAACTCAGCAAAGAGGACAGCAGCAAGGATTTTGATCCTAGTCTATACAAGAGCATAGTTGGCAGCCTTATGTATTTCACTGCAACTAGGCCAGACATAATGCATGTTGTTAGTTTGATTTCCATATTCATGGAAAAGCCAAAGGATGCACATTGGCGGGCAGCAAAAAGAATTCTGGGGTATGTTAAAGGTACTAAAAGGTTTGGTATTTTATATACTGCTTCAGAATGTTCAGATTTAGTTGGATACACTGACAGTGATTGGGTTGGAAGTGTAGATGATCGAAAGAGCACTTCCGGTTATGTTTTTCACATGGGTTCAGGAGCCATTTCATGGGCTTCTAAGAAACAGCCCATTGTAGCATTGTCTACAGCAAAAGCAGAATATGTGGCAGCTACAGTAGCAGCGTGTCAAGTAGTTTGGATGAGAAAAATGTTGAGAAGTTTATGCCAAGAACAGGTAAAAGGGACAGTGATCTTTTGTGACAATAGCTCAGCTATTACATTGTCTAAAAATTCAGTTTTTCATAAAAGAACTAAGCACATTGACACCAATTTTCACTTCATACGTGAATTGGTTAACAATGGTGAGATAGTTTTGCAACATTGCAGAACTGAGGATCAATTTGCATATATCCTCGCAAATCCACTTGCGCAGAAAAGCTTTGAACATTTCAGGAAATGCCTGGGTATGCAGAAAAACCCAGCAGTTGAAATTAAGGGGGAGTGTTGGAAATTAATTCCAACTGCTGAAGTCAATCAGCAGTAATTGCAGAAGTGAAAGATCAACGACACATTGAAGCCTAGGCAAAGGCGATTGCCGCTGTATTAATGAAAATTGCAAAAGGATTGGAAAGCTGCACAGGAGCATTACAGAACAGATGGGAATAGACCCGTTTGATATTTTATTCAAGGCGGCAGCTGATTTCATAATGAGCAGAGTTTAATGCCAAGACTCAAAGTCTCGCCAGCAGGCATAGCTTTGATTACAGGATTGGATCAGGCTTTAAAGCCTTACCAATTTATTCGGCGGAATAAATGGAAGAGGCGGTAATCACAAGTTTTTACTTGCAAGTGTCTTGTTGATATGTCGAGTTCTGCAAAGCGGAACGAACATACAATATCACAGCTTTTTGTTAAGGCCCAATGCGATCATACAAATCGCATGTTTTAATAACAATCACCCTCCACTTTGAGCCGAGGCCCACGGGTGGTCCCACAGACCACGCGGCGTTGTTTTATTTGAATCAAAATTTTGAATCGGGGGAGTTTTATGTTATGCCCCGATTTCACATTCCAATGGCGGACCCAATCCAGACTTATGGTGCAGTTTATTTGAATGATCGCGTCTGATCCCAATCGGAGATCAGAACTCTTTTAAGTGTGGCCCAATGGAAAGTGTAAAGTGGCAGACCTGATGCCATTTGTTATTGGCGGAGTTTAATTGTTGTATCGCATCTGGATTCCAATCTCAATCAGAAGATCAGCAGGTCATGCGTTTTGGTTGAAAGTTCCGGACCCGACGCAGTTTATATGGTATGTTGTATATGTTACATCGCATCCGCGTTTGTAATCGCAATCGCAAATTTTATTCGGTCGTGTGTTTTGTTATAAGGCACGGACCCGATTTATATATAGGGTGGATTTAAAACAATGTAATCGCATCCATGGTTCAATCGACGATCGGAATTTTAAAAGGGGTCACATGTTATATGTTAAAACCAGACCCGATGCAAATATGTTTTATGTTTTAATATATGCACGGTGCATATATAATGAAAAGGCCCGTGAGGCAAATGTAATGTGTTTTCTTTTTTGTTTTACACAAAAGAGAGTCGTTTTTTTTTTGCACAGCAGTGCGTTGTTTATTAAAAATACACAGCAGCGTATTTTTCCAGAGAGACAGAGATTTGTTTTGAGAAGCACTGCGCCTGTAGTAGTCGATCATTTTTATTGTAAATCCCTCTGTGTGAGGAAGAATTTGTAACACATTTTTTATGAAATAGATGTTTGTTTTGTCTGAGTTGAAACTCTGTCTCCTGTGAGTGAAAATTTTTAAATTTCTCTGTGTTAAAGGGGAGAGTATTACTCTCTCCACTGTTTATTCTGGAATTTTCAATATTCCAACAATTTTTTGTTCATTATATCATGGAATAAGCTATGCTAAACTCGCTGACTTGCTCCAATAATAGGACTTTGTAAGCAATTTAACCTGCCCACTAAGCATCTTAATATTATTCTGGCTATTGATATGCATATAGAGTTTATTTATGATTTTGATCACTGTAATTGTTCATTCTGGCTATTAATATACACACATAGTTTATTTATTATTGTGATCACTGTAATGTTGTGTGTATATCACAGATTCGAGCTTCATGCCACCCATAATATATGTAATTTTGGGGAGCTCCAAAGACCTCGCAATGGGAACTATGGAAGTTGTCTCACTAATTCTAGCATCCAAGATTGGGAGTGAGGTGTCTCCAGAAGAGAATCCACACTTGTATATGCGTTTGGTTTTTACAGCTACATTTTTTGCTGGCGTTTTCCAAGCTTCATTAGGCCTCCTCAGGTACTCATTCATGCTGATCATTTCATGGAATTTATAAAATGGATCATCTTGCCCCTTCTGTTCTCAGTTAGGGGCAGCTTGTTCTTTTTAGGGTTTCTGAACTCTAAAAACTTCAGATTATTAATAACTTCATATTCTATGCTGCGGGTTGGGTTTCATTATAGATTTTCTTTCCCATGCAACGATAGTGGGATTCATGGCAGGAGCAGCCACTATTGTGTGTTTACAACAACTTAAAGTCATTCTCGGGCTAAGACACTTTACAGCCAAAACAGATGTAGTTTCGGTGTTGAGTTCAGTTTTTCAACAAGTTGACAAGGTAAATACATTTTATATTCCCTATGTAGATTATATATATCTATAGCTAAATTATATACTAGTCTAGATCTAATTTTCAGGTGTAAATATTTTGTCAAATTTTATATTCTAAGAATATTTAATTTTTTATTTGTATGGTTATTTAAATTTTGTTTAAATTTTTTTAATAAGTCCAAATTATTCAAATTTTTTATGTAATTATTTAAACTTTTATATTTTTAAAATTTTTTTTATTTTGATTTATATAAACAAAATTGAACAAAATTTCAACTTTGGTAACTGTTTGATAACTGATAGACACTCTTACAGATCATACTGTGCTCTAAAATGAGTGGATGCAATTAAGTATGTATGGTATATATATAAACCTCTAATGTGTGGTTTTAACTCTTGCTAAGTGGAGGTGGGAAAGCATTGTTATGGGAATCTGCTTTCTGAGCTTTCTTCTTCTTTCTCGTTACATCGTAAGTGTTGCTTTTCTCCTGCATTTGAGATTGTGAAAAAGGCGCTGAATTTGGAATCCACCTTGTCTAATAGCTTGGGATATTCACGTGATATTGATAGATCAAAAAAGCACCAAAAATCCTCCTGATAGTCGCCGGTGCTCCGCTTCTGTCAGTAGCTCTTGGAAGTATCTTGGTCTTTTGCACACGTGCAGAGAATCACGGAATCCAAATTGTATGGAATCTCAATATTATGATGAATGAGCTATATTATTAGCTTAATATGACTATAACATTCTAATGCTCACTTTTTATGTTGGAGGGGCATAGGTTGGTCATTTGAAAAGGGGTTTAAATCCCCTTTCCATGAATCTGCTAGTGTTCGAGAAAGAGTATCTGATGATCACTTTGAAGGCTGGAGTGATTTCTGATATCATTTCCCTAACTGTAAGGCCTGACATGTTCCCTTGGCCATCGCTGAGAATTATTTCAGTTTATGTCAGTCCTATTATATATAAATCAAATGGTTATTGCAGGAAGGGATTGCCGTTGGCAGAACGTTTTCCATGTTTAAGAATTACCATATAGATTGCAACAAGGAGATGATGGCTATTGGAATGATGAATATAGTGGGTTCCTGCACTTCTTGCTACATAACCACAGGTACTTTTCCACCTTATTTCCTGGAGTTGTAATCAGTCGTTCAGCGTATGTTTGTGTTTTAAAGTGTCAGTTGTTCAGCCTGTTCAAAGAAGGTGGGGTCAATGTAGTAAAAAGGCATAGAATTTCGGCTAAAGAGATTTTGAATGTTTATTCCATATAGAGTGACACTGTTTGTGTCATCTTTGTCGTTTTATATTTCCATCAAAAGAGAGATGAAAAAAAATTATTCGAGAGCTTGTGAATTTTCTACCTAAAAATCCAACTGTAAAATATAAACTAACTTATAGAGATCTTTTTAGTGTTTATTCCATATAAACTAAACGGACACTGTTTTTTTCATCTTTGTCGTTTTATATTTCCACCAAGAGAGACATTTAAAAAAAAAAAAATCGAGAACTTATGAATTTTCTCATTAAAAAAAAAAAAAATTAACTTAAAAATAAACTAATTTATTGAGATTTTTAAATGTTTATTCCATATAAAGTGACACTGATCGTGTCATCTTTGTCTTTTTATGTCTTTTTATAATCCCACCAAGAGAGACTTTGTTTGGTATCTTTGTTGGAAACTAGTAGATATTTACAGCAAAAGGGACATTGTTGGGTCATCTTGGTTGGAAACGAATATATATTTGAATCACAATAATTTAGAAGTCACTTCAATAAAATAGTTTCTATAATATTAATTATGGTTAATTATAGTTTATAATATTAAATTATAGTAGATGTTAATGTAATATTAATGTAATAATGAATTAATGGCCAATATTAATGTAATATTGTTAGATAGATGATTATGGTTAATTTTTGTTAACTTTTTTCAACCTTAATCACTCTCTTTAACTATGATCAAAGTTATCAATCCTCTTCAACCATGACAATGATCAATGATAGTGGATCCACACGGCAAATGTCCCTAAACAAATAACACAACCACATTTACCAATAAATTTAATATACACTAATGAAAGATATTTTCCACCTTACTATATTATGAAAACGAAACATATATCAACCACATTGTGCTAATATTTATTCTGTATAAAATTACACTCTTTGTATAATCTATGTTATTTTATATTTCCACCAAAGTTGATATTGTTTGGCCCTTTCTGTTGGAACTTGTAGGCTATTCAGTAAGAAACCATTCTGACAAATTCACAAAACATGTGCTCTGACTATCAGTGTATCCAATCAACTCAGAATTTTTTGAAGTAGTATACAAAATACCATACTTTTTAGTTCCTTTCACATACCTTAGAATTATTTTTGCTGCCTTCCAGTATGCTTCTTTTGGACTCTCCATAAATCTGGAAATCAAACTAACAGCATGCATAATATCAAACCTATTTGCAGTCAAATACATAAGGCTGCCAACTATGCTCTTGTACAAGCTAGGATCAAAATCCTTACTGTTGTCCTCTTTGCTGAGTTTCAATCCCATTACTGTGGGTGTTATTGCTGCCTTGCAATCCTGCATGTTAAATCTTTCTAAAACTTCATTAACATATTTTTCTTGTGAGATAAAAATCTCATTTTCATTTTGCTCTAATTCTATTCCTAAGAAGTATTTCAGCAATCTCATATCAGTCATTTCAAATTCATCTTTCATGACTGTTTTAAAATTTTCAATAAGATAATTATCATTACCTGTGAATATCACATCATCAACATATAAAACCACAATCAGCATCTTACCATATTTTTCTTTGATGTATAATGTGGGCTCTCCTTCATATTTTTCAAACCCATTCTCCAGTAAATAGGAATCTATACTACTGTACCATGCTCTTGGTGCTTGGCTTAGCCCATAAAGAGCTTTCTTCAATCTGCAAACCTTGTGCTCTTGGCCCTTTTTCTCATAGCCTAGAGGTTGTTCAACATAAACCTCTTCCATTAACACTCCATTTAAGAATGTTGACTTTACATCCATTTGGTATACTTTCCATTTGTTTTGTGCTGCTATGGAAAGCACTTCTCTCACTGTTTCCATTCTTGCAACTGGTGCAAAATTTTCCTCATAATCTCTTCCATGTTGCTGCTTATAACCTTTGACAACAAGTCTGCCCTTGTGCCTTTCAATTTTACCTTCAGCATTTCTTTTGGTCTTGTAGACCCATTTAACTCCAATGACTTCCTTACCTTTTGGGATTTCAACCAAATCCCATGTTTTGTTCTTCTCTATTGCATTAATTTATTCATCCATGGCTTCTATCCATTTTCTATCTTTTATAGCTTCCTCAAAATGAATAAGATCATCAACATTACAATACAAAGAAAATAACTAATTCATACCTTCATTTGTTGTCTCTTGCTCATAAATTTCATTTAAATTTCTAAATCTTGTTCCTCTTTCATTTGATGTACTTGTGCTTGAAGTAGCACTCAAATCTACTTCATTTGGTGTGCTTGGAGAAGCACTCTCATTTCTTCTCAAGGGTGTTATTACTCCTACTTGAGGTGTCCCTTGCTATCCTTGTGTTGGTGGAGGTTGTGCTACTGATGAGGTATTATTTTCAGCCACATATTCCTCATCTTCATTATGAGACAAACAGCTTTTAACATTGATTGTTTTTTCAATGCTTCCATCCCATGCTTCTTCTTCAATGAATTGCACATCTCTTCTTATAAAAAATTTATTTGTGGATGGATTATGTAATCTATATCCCTTGGAATCTTCACAATATCCAAGGAAGATGCACTTCTCCCCCTTACTTTCCAACTTCTTCCTCAACTGTTCTTGAATGTGTGCATAAGCCACACACCCAAAAACTCTCATGTGGGTGACTCCCTGTTTTTTGCCACTTCGCGCTTCTTTTGGAACTCTAATCATTCTAGCTTTTGTTGGGCATCTATTTAAAATATACACAGCACAATTTGTAGCTTCTGCCCAATACTCATTTGGAAAATGTTTTGCTTTTAGCATACTTCTCACCATTTCCATTATGGTTCGATTCTTTCTTTCAGAAAAACCATTTTGTTGTGGTGTGTATCTTGTAGTAAACTGTTTGTGTATGTTGTTTTCTCTGAAAAACACATAAATTATTTTAAGGTGTACTCACCTCCTCTATCAGTTCTAAGAACTTTGATATGCTGCCCACTTTGTTTCTCTACAAGAGCTTTAAAGTGGCAAAATTTTTCAAATACTTCATTTTTATATTTCAAGAAATAAACCCATACTTTCCTTGTGAAATCATCAATGAAGGTCAGCATGTAATTGTTTCCTGAAACTAATGATGTTTGCATTGGCCCACATAAATCTGAATGAATAATTTCTAAGGGTGCTTTCGTCCTTATGCTCTTTCCTGATGGAAAGTTTTCTCTGTGTTATTTTCCCAAGATGCAGCCTTCACATAGGCTGTCTGGTTTCTCAATCAATGGTAGTCCTCTTACCATTATTTTTTTGTGCATCAAATTCAGACCTCCAAAATTTAGATATCCAAATCTCAAGTGCCATAACCAATTCTCATCTTTCACTTCCTTCTGAAAGACCTCTTGAGTTACAACTGCTACATTTTTTTCTTTTCCCTTCAAGTCTGTATTGAGCTTGAATGGAAACATTTTATTGTTGGTCATTTGTATTTCAGCAATAATCTTCTTTCTTGGAGGTATTTCCATTATTTTCCACACATCATTTTTAAAAACTACATTGTAACCTTTGTTTATGAGTTGCCCAATGCTCAAAAGATTACACTTCAAGCCAGGAACATAGTACACGTATGGCACAAATTTATGCTCACCATTTCTTGCACGGATACTAACTCTGTCTTTTCCCTTGACAGAAATATTAGTATCAGTTCCTGTTGTTACTTATGATTTAACTTCTTCATCAAGATTGGCAAACATTGCTATGTTTCTAGTCATGTGATTACTGCAGCCTGAATCTAAGAACCATACATCATCCTATCTATCTTGTGCTACATTACATGTTAACAACACATTCTTTGGGTTCTTTTCTTCTCTTGCTACATTAGCATTCTGCCTATTATTCATGTCATTTTTCTTTTCCCTACACTCATTGGCATAGTGCCCATATTTTTTGCAATAATGACATTGGACATTGGATTTGTCATACCTTTGTCCTTGAGCATGTTGGTGTCCACCTTGCTGGCTGCTGCTTTGGCCATGGCTTTTATTCTGACTGTTGCTCCTTCCATGTGAATGTGAAGAGTTGTTTCTTCCTTCTCTGTTTTGGCTTCTCCCTCTTCCTCTTCCTCTGCCTTGACCTCTTCCTCTTCCAAAAGGCATCTGGGTCTTGAAGGCATGCTCTAGAGATGGGTTTACTAATCTTCCCAATCTCTGTTCATGAGTCATCAGTGATGCATGAAGTTCATCTACTGTGAACTTTGAGAGATCCTTTGTCTCGTCAATGGTGGTAACAATAACATCAAACCTTGAGGGTAGGCTCCTCAATAGTTTCTCCACTATCCTTATTTCTTCAAGTGTCTCTCCATGAGACCTTATCTGTGTGACCATCCCAATCACATGTGTGAAGAATGAGTCTATGTTATCAGACTCTTTCATACAGAGAGTTTCAAAATATCTCCTCAGCAATTGTAGTTTTGTTGTCTTCACTTTCTCCATATCTTGATAGGCTATCTTCAAAGTATCCCATGCATCCTTGGATCTCTTAGTTTCTGCTATCCTTGGAAACACACTCTCATGTACTGCTTGATAGAGATAGAAGATGGATTTAGAGTCCTTTATATTTCTCTTCAACAGATCCTTCTCTGCCTGTGTTAAGGTATTATACTCTTGTTCATCAACTGGTTCTTCAAAACCATCTTCTACAAATTCCTATAAGTCCTGGGAGGCAAACAGGGCTGTCATGGTAATGGCCCAATAATCATAGTTCTTCCCATTAAATTGGGGAAGCTGAGTATTTCCAATACTCATACTAGTGCTTGGTCCAGTCATTGCTTATAGACTAAACTTTGAAATAAACTTGACTGTGTTTTTCTAAACAAACTGTCTTTCCTTATTTAAAGGACAAAACTCTGTTTCTGAGGACTGCTCTTTTAAGCAACACAACAACTCTGTTTTTTGAGAAATCCTGGACTTTACTTCTGCTGGGCTTGCTGGAGTTCTGTTGGTGAACTGCTGCAACAAATCCTTCTTCCTTCAGCTTCTTTGACACCTTCAAAGAGCCTGGATAAGCTCTGATACCATGTTGGAATTTCTGATAATTCCGAACAGACAGGGAGAATAAATTTCTCCTCTTTTAACACAGAGAAATGCGAAAAAAAATTCACTCACTGGACAGAGATGGCAGAATAAGACATTTCTATTTCATTAACTATATAAAAAAAAAATATTACAAAACGATGGCTTCAATATTTAGAACTGGGTTTTGGTTACACAATGGTTAGCTACTATAGACGCAGTGTTATAACTGTTTCTCTCTGTCTCTCAAAAACACACCTACAGTGCTCTGTTACTTCACTATGCTTTTTCTTACCTGCGGGCTTTTCTTTACACAGAAAAGCATTTTTTTTTCAACTATGCTATCCAGCATAAATTAAAACAAAATCAAATTGACATACATTAAATTCCTAAGCCTAAGTTAAAACTTCAGTCACAACGAATAAATAAAGACTTAAACCAAAAAAAAAAAATCATACGCGCGATTTGCGAGTGGAGCCCCCATTGCAATCGGTGTTCAGCGGAATAGCGGAACAATGGTTTGAACATTTTGATATTTGCACTGGCGATGAGTGATGTGCGATGGACCCCACGGCGGAGATAGCATTGGCGCATCGGCGATGGACCGGCGGAACTGACATGTGAAGAACTTGTGATGAGCGATGATGCGCATCGGCGATCGGGTGAAACTGTTGTGGTGCGAAGGAACGGTTGAATGCGATGGTGCCATTGCGATTGTGGTAGGGACCACATCGCATCGCGGTGAAACAAATGTGCGGAGGGAGGCTTGCCTCTGTCCGTTGCGATATGTAATGTGTGATATCGCAACATCGCTTCACGACGGACTTCACATCAACAAGACACAAAACATAAAAATTGGCGATGGGCGATGAAGTGGGGACCACTAAAGGACTTGACCCACTTATAACTTAAAAATCCTTTGGTTCCCGTGTTAAAAGAAAAAATTGAACGGTCAGCCTGTTTAGATTGTGACGGCTTTTAAAAGACCGAAACAAAATTTTCATAAAAATATAAAGTGGTTGTTCTTGAAAACATGAAAACAAAATTGGAAAGCGGCTGTGTGCAGAATGATGAACTGCTCCTACATGGCTTCACCTGCAGATGTGCAAACCTGCAGTTGAAATTAACATTTCAACAAATTTGTGTATATCTTTTTTTTTTCTAGTTTATCTTAACCTTTTACTCTGGTTTTCTTTGATAATAACAAAATATTTTAACATCTTTGATGATTTTTTTTATATTTATGTTTCTTTTATGGTTGTTTTTATGTTTCTTTTATTATTATAGCTTTGTAGTTTTTCCATACTCATTTCCATATATATTATATTTGGACTTTGCAATCTGCTTCACAAGAAATGTTAATTGAGCTTCCTAATCAAATTCAACATTCATTGCTTTGTTCTTCTCACATATTGGTGTTGGTGATTTCGATTTCTATTTCAATTTCATCCTCCACATGTGTATTAACACAATGAACTTCACTCTCTTCACTATGTTCATGATTTGCATCTCATACGGATTTCTACAATTTCTTTAACAATTTTCATTGTATTGTTTGGAACAACTACACTCTCCACGTGTTATATATCTTCTTCTTTTGGAATCTCTTCTAGAACTTTTCCAATTATTTCCTAGATACTAGAATCTTTGAGTTCTTTCTCATAATAGTCACTTCACCAACTATGTCCAAGAGGGAAACTCAATTTCCTATCATTGTATATGAAGTATTATGTAAATTGTGAAATTTAAGGTTCAAATCTCCCAATTGATTTTTCTAATCTACATTAATTGCCTCGTAGGTTGATTGATTTAGAGGTTCTTCAAACTCATTCAATACAACATCCTATAACTTTTTTATCTAATTCTAATTTTAATAATCCAAAAATCATTATTTTTATCAATAAAGATAAAATATTATGAATGATAAGAATTATTTAAAAAAATATGTTTAAATAAACAATGGTTTTTAAAAAAAATATATTAAAAAATTAAAATTAATTAAGAATATTATTTTACTTTTCATCTTTTTATAAATTTAAATTTAATTATTAAAAAATTAACATACCTAAAATGATTTTATAAAACAAATTTAAAGTTTACGATTGTTTTCTATATATAGGCTAAGATTAAGAGAAATTGTAAATTTAATTATTATAATAATTAATTACAAATTATATATTTAATTGTTAATAATATTATAATATTCAATTATCATAGTAATAAGTAGATTATTTCTTATTTATATATTAATATTTAAAAATAAATAAAAATAAAAATTTAATTTTTAAATATATTACGAGGATCTCTATCTTATGTCTGAAAGCTACTGAAGATAGTATTCATCTATTCGTAAACTATCCCTACACAAGATATTCTTGGCATCAAGTTGAGAAGATCATCTCAACATCTTTGTGGGAATATCTCACTTCTGCTACACATTTTTTCTCTTAAAAAAGTTTATCACTGCACCGTAGTGACCGTTTGGGAGATATCAGAGGCTCAAAATAGAAGTTTTTTTTTTTTTTTATGACAGGTATACTACTCTTTATTTGGTAGCCATGCATGCATAAGCATAGATTAAGCCACATAAGGGTAGTACAATTCCTTGGGCATGTAACAATTCTAAAGGCCCGATCATCAACTTGTCAACCGGTCTCTTGACAGGAGAGCCACAACATTCTGGGATTGGATTTTTATTATTGTTTTCTAACCATTATAATATTCATGGTAAAGAAAATATTAGAATGAGAATTGATGATATAAGGGAATTGATTATTTTTTCCTTAAAATTTTTATTTTTGAAGTATCCTTTAAAGTCCTCGAAATTGAGCTTCAGTTATGAAATGTTATAAAATGAATGCAAGTTTCAGCCCAAGTTCTTATTTTGGATCTTAAAGTCTTAAAATATCCATTTAAGCAGACAATTAATTTATTTCATGTTACTCATATTTTAAAGGAGCACAATGGTTGAATGGATCTACTTTCGAAGACTTCAAAATATGAATTTAAGCCGATAATTAATTTATTTCATGTTACCTCTTTTCGACATATTTTAAAGGAGCACAATGGTTGAATGGATCTACTTTCGAAAGCAGTTATCAGTCTTCCTTTGCATTAATATTTTTGGAAAAATTTATAAACAAAATTCTCATGGTTTATAGAATAACATTTATTCTTAGTTTTTAGAATTATCTAAATTTTAAAATAAGGTTTCTTTTATAGCACGGTAAAAGTAAATATTTAGTTAGTTTTATTTGGTATTAGATGTAACTTAATAATTTTAATCTAAATAATATATTATGATGAAAAATAGAATATTGATTGGAGATATGAATTTTAATATTGTAAATTATATTTAAGTTTTAATTTTTATATTTTTATTTTTCAGTTTATAATATAAAATTTATAGATATGTTTAATATTACTTGAAAAAGGAAAACTAAATCGAAAGTACAAAAAATATTTTGCCTCGATTAAAGGAGATCAAATGATTAGAAGTCATTTATAATTAAGTATAGGTTTATGTCTATATATCAAGTAGGGATGGTACTTACAAATTTTACAGTAGTCTATGAAGTTGTACAAAGTTGAAATGATTATGATTCATGAAAGTTGAAATGATTATAATATCATAAGTTTTAATATTTATAAAATAAAAAATAAAAATAAAAATAAAAATAAACTAAATTAAAAATATAAAAAAAAAAAAAATTAGTCTAGATTAATGGGAAGTGAAATGATTAAAAACCATTTACAATGAAGTATGTGCTTATATGTATATATCAAGTATGAAAGGTACTTATTGATTTTGTAAAATTGATTTTGTAAGAGTAATCTATAAAAATGCATTTTATAAAATTAGAAAAAATATGAAGTCTATTTATTGATTTTGTAAAACTAATTTATAAAAATAAAAAAAAATAAAAAAAAATTATAAAATTAAAAAAGTTAAAATAATTATGATATTATAATTTTAAATATCAAATTTAGTGAAATTATTAAATATATAATTAGATAAAAATATTAACATATTATATATAAATTTATTATAATTTAATAATTAAAAAAATAAATTTAATTAAAATGAGTAAAATAATATGATTTTTTTATTCAATTAAAATATTGTAATTCAATATATATATATATATATATATATATATATATATATATATATATATATATATATATATATAAACCCTTATCCACACTACCCATCACGATGTGGTATGGATCTACCTTCATAATAAAATAATGTGTATGGGAAATATCAAAACATGCTTATTATCACCTCGAAGCTACTTGAAATTAATACCTATCAATTAGAATTCATATTTCTGACTCATGGAAACCGTAGAATCCTCATTCACGTGGTACTTGAACCTTTATCACAGTCCAAGCTTTACACCACACTTAGTTTATTTTATTTGTTTTTATATATGCGAGGTGAAATGCCAGCCACTAGGGTCATAGTTTAGCCACCTATCAAACTGAATATCAAGCCACCTGCATAGTAGCCTACGATGGATAGAATTGTGATGTTTCTGACCCCACCTTGAGTACCCTTGGTGTCCTTGGTTATGTGTCACACACGCGGTTTACTCCTTTGACCAATCCATGTGACAAGGTTACAATGGGCGGTTTAAATGTTCCATCTCATTTGGACGGCTATGATGGCTCGAGGTTTCATGCTCGATTGATTGACCACCATCCCTAACTTTTCCAGTTGACAATTAAACGTGTTCTCTCTACGGACTGAGGGTTTCTTGGTGACGGTTGGGATTTGAACAAAGATATTTGGTTTCCTAGAGATGGTGATTCCATTTCCACATAATGTTTTTACTTTTAAATTTGGAAAGGTATATAGTCTAATTGTTGCATTAGACCCTCTATAGTGGATTTTTCTTGCTTGTTATTCTCTCAAAGTTTCATTCAAAATTGACTAGATGGTTTCCTGATTAAATTAAATTATATCCAGGGTTTTTCCATTGGATTCATTATAAGGGACAAGGTTGGATGCATTATTACAATTATCTGTTGAAATACCCTTGTATGTTTGTGACGAGGTTGGCTATGAACGCAGATAACTAGTACCACATATTACACCACCCACCACCTTATTTTTCGTGTTATTATTCCTTGAATTTTTTGTTTTTATTTTTTGTTATTATTGATTTATAGAGTTGTTTTTAGCCCAATTTTTTGGAGTTTCAGGTGTCGAAATTCGTGAAAAAAATTGAGGTAAAATATTGATTTATGTTATTTAAAATAGTTTTTTACTGTTATTTAAATTGGTTTTTTACTGTATATATGGATTCAGCACCCTAAAAAACTTCTAGGGCACTTCCATTGTGCAACGTTACCCATGAAACTTCTATTTTCAATAAATTTCTATGGAAATTTAGAGAAAATAGACAGGAAAAAACTACCTTAAAAGCTTTCAAAAAGTCGCACTATAGACTACTACTTAATTTATTTAACAAAAAGGTGTTTCATATCCGAGAATCCTTATTTTTGGGGTTCAAAGTTATAGATATAATTGTATTCTTAATTCCTCAACAATCCATATCCTTTCAATAGGTCATTCCAAGCCATGGCTGGTCATTCCAAGCCATGGTTGATTAGAGATACAATTGTATTCTTAATTCCTTAACAATCCATATCCTTTCAATAGGTCATTCCAAGTCATGGCTGATCATTCCAAGCCATGGTTGATTAAAGATATTCAAAGTAAAATTTCTCATAAAATTTCTCAACTCAAGAATTTATTTTATAATTTATGTGTGTTGATAAAGATATTAATGGAAATTTGTATGATTACTTGTAATAGGCTTGTTCTTCAAACCATCACCTAGAGTTTTGTGAACAATATATTAGGATTACTTTTCCATGTAATAACCTCGCCTTAACATTGTGTTTCTTGTACATTTTCTTGAATGATAAAGAGAATGATGTTGATTGAGTAATTTATGTGTGTTGATAAAGATATTAATGGAAGTCTGTATGATTACTTGTAATACGTTTGTTCTTCAAACCATCACCTAGAGTTTTGTGAACAATATATTAGGATTACTTTTCCATGTAATAACCTCACCTTAACGTTTTGTTTCTTGTACATTTTCTTGAATGATAAAGAGAATGATGTTGATTGGTCTTTTTATGAGCTTTGATATTTAGGGTTTTCTACATATTTTGTCTCCAATTATGCTTCTAGTTTGAGGGTTCAATCTTCTTAAGTTTTTATTTTGTTTTCCAAACAATTTGTTTATCTACACTCCAAAGTAAACATACACAACTAGTTTTGGAAGTATTTATATACTAGTTTAGTTTAATATATACTAAATTATTTGTTACAAAGGCTACTAAACCCACACTTTATGTTTGATTAATCTAAATTTCTTAAGAAAATAATTTTAGTATACCATTCTATATTCATACATTTAATCTTTGTAAATTATTTTTATTCCATTATTATTTCAACATTATTTCTTAATTAAGAATATGAATGGTTATTATTTTCAATTTATTCAATATTTATTTTTTTTAATAACAGTTACTCTCTGTATCCATTAGTGAATAGTTTAATTCAGTCGGTCCTCCCTTATATACTTGACCAATATAGACTAGACTTAGTCTTTCTAAGCAATCTCTGAGTTTATGAACCTACATAACTAAATGGTACTACATGCATGACATGCTTAAATATTTTTGTCTATCTATCTCATAGCATACTTGTCCAAAATATTATCATATTCAAATTTGTTCCTTTATATTATTATTTTAGAAATTTTCCACCTCCTACATAAAATACATATATATATATTTACCATGCTCAAATATATTCATATATTTATATATTTTTGTTTTATCTATTATAAAATATACATGCATTTATGATTTGATTTGCTCATTGTCAATAGTTACATATATTCATGAGAATTATTATAACTTTATTATTTATTGTTCATCCTTGTTTATTTTTGGTATAGACACCTACATGTTCAATGATAATAATAATTACATATTTCAAAACCAAACTTTGTTAATAACATAACAACTACAAAAAGCTTATTGTATGAACATTGAACATTGGGAAATATTGTAGGAACCACCATGCTCCTCCCAGCCAAATATTGTAGGAATCATCATGTTCTTCCAACCAATGAATTGTTTTTGCAAAAATTACGTATCTTTATTGTTGATAATGATATTATTCCTCCATCTTGAAACTCTAGACTCTAGGAGTGTTTTGCTTTTGAATGTATACCTTCTTTTCTATACCTAAAATTTTGTTTTATAAAAAATACATTGTGCTTCCATTCACCATCTACCTTTCCAACTTCCAAATTTACCTGCCCACTATCTGAGAATATAAGTTCAATCTATACCTTCTTTTCTATACCTAAAATTTTTTTTTTTATAAAAAATTACACTTTACTTCCATCCGCCATCTACCTTTCCAACTTCCATCTTTACTGGAAAGAAAAACCACATAATTACTCACATGTTGGTTCTCATAATATTTCAAGATAAAAACAACATTTTATATATTATACATAATTATGTACATTTGTCATTATTATTCAAAATGTTTAAATTTAGTCTAGGCCACATAACCATATCTCTAAATTAAATATTTAGAAATAACATAAAACCATAAACTCCTACCGAAATAATTGCAACATAGTATTACAGAACCCTTGCAAAATAAATAATAACCGACTTAGGTATATCATAATCTTACACTTCTTTTAAAAGAAGATATTATTTTTTAAATTTCACTTTTTTTTTTTTTAAGAAGATGTTTTTTAAAATAATTTAAAATGGATCAACTTCGTTTTACTTTTACTTAGCAATTTAAAGTTAAGGTTTATAAATTATAACTTATATAAATATAAATATATTAAAAAATATTATTATGCAGTAAAATTTAGAAACAAATATTATATTTAATGTGTTTATGTAACTACGGAAAATTTGGATATAACTTTTTAATATGTTTTTTTAAATTTTATTGTAATAGTTTTTTTTAATATATATTTAGCACAATAAAATTATTAAATGTGGTTAATATATGTTAAAGACTTATGTCAATGACATGCACAACCACAGTAGTAATGTGCTCAATTATTATGATTATTATTATCAATTATTATTATTATTATTATTATTATTATTATTATTATTATTAATTAACATTACTATTATTACTTTATTAATTAATTCATTTATTCATTCATTATTAATAAAAAATCTAAGGGAATAAAATTAAACTCAAGGGATAAATAATTAATAAAAATCTATTCTAACTTATAGACAGAATAAACTTTTTCACCCTAATTAAGTAAAAAAAATTCAAGAAATAAAGTTTTTTTTGTTGTTTAGAATGTATTTTTGTACATGAATTCAACACCCCAAAACACCCTAGGGCAAACCAATTTTGATTAAAATCAATGAGAAAACATATAGTGAAAAAAAAACATTTCGTCTCTAAGTTAAACTATAACATTAATAAATAAATAAATAATACTAATAGTAATTAACTTCTTATTATTATTATTATTATTATTATTATTATTATTATTATTATTATTATTATTATTTATCAATTAATCAATCATAATAATAATTAAGCAATTGTTATTATTATTTAATAATATTATTTTAATAATAAACAATACGGTTAATCAATCCATTAAGTAATTAATTATTTAATTATTAATAATTAATTGATTCATAATTAATTAATAAATAATAGTGATAGATAATTAATGATTATTATTGTTTAACTAAATATTTTTTTTTTTACTAAATATTATTATTATTACTATTATTATAATTTAACTAAAGATTGTTTTTTTCCAATTTATATTAGTTATTATTAATTAATTAAATTCAAGGATGTATATTTAATTCAAGGACTAATATTAAAAAAATTATGAAAAACATTATACCTTATGAATATGAACCATTGGATAAATAAACCCAAGGGATTGATATATAAACTCAAGGAGATAATAAACCCAAAGGATTTATACAAAAAATCCAAAATATTATAAGCCCTTGGGTTATAACTATATTAAAGAGTCACATGTCTTCTCTTCTTAACTTATTAAGTCGTTCATCAAGTCAATTACCAAAAACACAAGAGACAAAGATTTAGGCTCTTCAAGCCACGGCCAAAACCTCTCCCTCTTGGAGAGGAAAACCCACAATAAATTATTCCTATAGAATTTCAATTGACAAGTACCATGACCATGGCTCAGACCCTTGACCCTTTGCCTCGAAGACCTTTTCACTGCTTATTCATTGACTCCTTGAGTTGGCCCTTCTTCTCTTCACCGTTCTACACCATCGTGCACCATCCTGCACCAAGACTAGAGAACTATTGGTACGTTGATGTGAAATAGCCTGTGCATACCTTGCACATTCAATCTTGGTATTCATTTAGATAATACCTAGGTCTTCTTGATATGAATATACTTTTCATACTATAATGATATCATTCCTTGGTCAGCTTATATATTAACATTTTCCTATCACAGCCTTATTCCAATACTTAACACAATCTTCTATAGTCATTCTTCTTCATATTGACTATAGTCTTATCTCCAGAAACATTACATTCTCTTTCACACTTGAGCACTGTCTTATTACGCACTTGAATATTGTTTCTTCCTCGCTGTATAACCCTACTCCTTTTGATTGTAATCCACAACCTTTACACTTGAACCTTATATTAAAATTCATACTACTCCTCAATGTTCTATCTCACACTTATCCGTGACATTTACCTCCAATGAGTTGCATTTCATCCTTATATATAGGACATATCTACCTTTTTGAGATGACACGAAGGACTACCTTTGAGTCAACTTGTGCAGAGGTATGGATGCCAACGTGAACACTTTCTTCAATGTTGATCTGAGCCATATTCTAAGCCATGACCTGAAGGTTTATGTGACAAGTTATTGAGGCATACAAGTGTGACTTTGACTCATCATGAATATAACTCTTTAATACATTTATATAACTAGAAAAAAAATCCCTAAAAGACATCAATAAGAAGTCTTTTGACCTATAATAAAACCTTGGTCATGAAACCCATGAAGCAAGCATATCAAAAATATATACTATATTATCAATTTCTTCTTCATAAATACGTAATTACATAGTCAATATGAAGATCGATCCTAGTTACACTTTCCAACACTCCCTCTTAACTAGGGAGGTATTCATAATGGTACATGGTCGCTTTGAATCCGAAGAATCACATTAGAAGAATCAGATTATTAATCGCATCTGTATAGCATCATATCAACCAAAATTTTCCTAGTGAAAATCATTGACTAATAGCCCCATATCTCTATGAGACAATGGGCTACAATTCTAGTGAGACACATGACTTATAGACACCACCGTCATCATCTTTCCAATGTACTTACTCCACCCGAGTGTTCCCAAAGTATGACCTTCTTGGACTATTCCTCTCTTGGGTAGCTAGCCATCAAATAATATCGTTCCATGACTACTCTTATCTTGAATGCCCTATCTCATTCTCAAAGAGTATCAGATGCTAGATGATTACCCAATCCTTCACTCTGTCTTCCAAGTTGAAGACCATAATGATGTGTCTATCTCTCCCTCCCAACCAAGGAGGACCTATTCCACAAGGGAATGTACTCATTCTTGTACAAGGAATGTAACTAAGATCATTCTTAGGAATTACACATTCTCTTCCAAGTAAGAAACTTACCACCAAGCTTCCTCTTAACTAGGGACCTACAGCAACAATGGTGAAACACCCAGTTTCTCATAAATAATTCATCCCCTCGATGTCATGGATTTCAATATTGAGGAATCTTTAACTTTTGATTTCAGAGGGCACAAATCATCCATCACTTTCATCCATGAGTCATGTCATACACCTAAAAGTGATTCATTATTCCTTATCATCTGGCTCATCTTTATGCCATGCTTCTTTCCTTAAAATCATCTCCCAAGAATATTACATCCTTCCACATGATTGGAAGCCCTGCATAAAATTATCCAGATAAACATATACATAAGAAATTTTAAATTAAAGGTTACCTCAGTGATGATATTTCACCATGACATATTCCTATAGGCATTGACATCCTCTTTTCGGATTGACACATCTTCTAAAGATATGTATTGTCAAGGGTATTCTTCTCTATCATACTTCTATCAGACTCCACATATATTCCCAGGAGATCTCGTAGTCACATCTTCTTCACTTCTGAATGATCACTGCCTCTTGACATGGGTGCACTTCATGATATCTTCCTCTCATTCTTGACACAACTTCGTTTCCTAGGAACTTCCAATTTCTAGTTTCTTGTTTATATACAACCACCTCATATTCCATATGAGGAAATATTATGTTGATTTAGTTTATTGACAACTTGTGTAATGGAAGAGATCCTCCTTTTTCTGATCATAATTCTAAAGGTAGAAGTCCATCACCTGCAACCATAAGACATGACTCCATAGCATCCACTGTCAGCATATAGATTTATATGTACCTCATTTTTTTTCTTTTGAGTCATCTTGCAACAATTTTACTAGAATGAATAACTTCAGTCCCTTGACCTACTTCATCAATATGTCATCATATCCTAATCTCACAACTTTGTTTCCATATCGATTATTGCATGATGACCCTTGATCTCGATAACTACCTTCCATCGATGTTGTCATTAGTGAGGTTTTAAGCTACTTCTTTCATAGTTGTGTTGCGGACATCTTCTTATGGAAAGCGATCCTTCCTTGCTCCTATAATAATGCCATTAATGTAAAATTATTTCTAACATACTATTTTGCAATTGATAGAAATCACTTAAAGAGAAAGATGATATCAATCATAGTAGAGATCTTTCGCTTCTTATTTCTTAGACTTATTTGTATTAGGTTCTTCCCTTACTTATGTGACATGGGCTTCTTCCTTTCTCCTCTTTTCCTTTCCAAATTTAGGAAAATTGTCCCTTTTATAATGGCCAAGTTCATTACATCCAAAGCACCGTACGTTTTCCATATTTCTTCTTTTATTCTGGGGACCAAATTTATCGAATATTTCTTTCTTCCTAGACATGGTTGCAAAGGCTTGATTCCCTTCACATGATCTTGTATCAGCTTTGGCTTTCAATATTGTTTCCTATATTTTACATAGATACCATAGATCATGGAATGGTGTTGCTTCTTTCTTCCCATATAATCTTGAAGTGAAGTTTCCCCATTCTACCGGTAGAGCATTCCGTACCATTGTGGTCATCTCATTATCAGACATTACTTCTCCCAATTCTTGTAGTAGGTCTCTTATTGCAGAAATCATCATAAAATATGAAGTGATACCTTCCTCTCTTGAAATTTTCATATTTTATAGTAAGAAGCAATGACGAGGTCATAGAGGCATACAAGGGTCATGTGGATAAGAACATCGGACAAGTCTCTGTTGAGAAACTTTTTAGGGCAGTGATTAGTTCAAATTATCTTCTTGATAATTACTTGTGAGCTTAATTATTTTACTTATGTCTTTTCTTGTCTTATTATGTCTTTAATCAATTCAATTACCAAAACACAAGAGACTCAAATTTAGGCTCTTCAAGCTAGGGCCAAGACCTCTCCCTTTTGGAGAGGAAAACCCACAATAAATTATTAGTATAGAATTTCAGTTGACAAGTACCATGACCATGACTCAGACACTTGACCTATGTATGCCTCCAAGACCTTGTCACCTCTCTATTATTTGATTCCTTAATCTAATCCTTCTTTTCGGCACTGTCCTACACCATTCTGCACCTTTCTACACCAAGACTAGAGAGTTTGATCTCTACTTGCATTCTTCCTTATTTATCTGAATGTGATTCGTACTCATCAATTTTTTAGACCTCCTATTATCCATTGCTTACATTGTTACATGAGAGACACTCAATTTATATACAACCTCCAACATTATTCCTATTTATTTCTCCATGAGACTCCTTTGATAACATCTTTCCTTCTCTTTTATACTTAGCTTACTATAGTACCAAACAACATTACTTCCTCATAATTCTCAGAATTTCTATGATTGCGTGTATATAGGATGAAAATAATCATATTACGTACCTTTCTTAATTAGTTTCTTTACAGTATAACCCTTTACTACTTATTTGTAAACCACACTGTAATACTTCAAACTTATCCTTGATAAACATGAGCACTTATTCGTGTTTATGTTTTCCTTTTCAACGTAGTCCTAAAATCACTGAAACATACTTATATTTATCCGAAATTCTTGTCTTTATTTTTCTCACACTTATATCAGATATATATCATCGAAGATCATAGAGACTTGTCTGATGCTCTTCTCCAAAAATGAGTTGCAAACATATCTTATATATACATGTGGACAGACCTTCTTCTAGGCCGACATGAGGGTCTACTTCTGAGTCAACTCCACTACTAACTTGGAGGAGATCTTCCAGCCGACTTGAACAGGATATTTAACACTGATCTTGAGGAACATATGTTCCTTGAATCCAAGGCTTGTGTGACAGGGTCTTGAGGCATATAAGTGTGTCTTTGACTCTTCATAAACATGACCCTTTAATTAGTACAATTATGACCAGAAGACAAATTCCTAGAAGATATCAAGAAGAAGTATTTTGACCTATAATAAAACCTTGCTCATGAAACCCATGAAGAAAGCATACCATAAATATATATTATCAATATTTGTCTTCTTCATTACATAGATACATAATTTAATATTCAATATGAAGACCGATCCTAGTCACATTTTCCAACACTCCTACTTAACTAGGGAGGTATTCATAATGGTACATCGTCACTTTCAATCAGAATAATCTCATAAGAAGAATCGGATTGGTAATTGCATCTCTATAGCATCATATCAACCAACATTGTCCTCATGAAAGGCCTTGACTAACAACCCCATCTCTCAATGAGAAAATGGACTACAATTTTTGTGAGACACGCAACTTGTAGACACCATAGTCATTGTCTCTCCAAGGTGCATACTCCACCCAAGTGTTCCCAGAGTATGACCTTCATGGAATATTCTTCTCTTCCGTATCCATACCTCAAATAATATCGGTCCCCAACTACTCTTATCTTGAATTCCCTATCTCATTCTCAAAGAGTATCGAATGCCAGATGATTACCCAATCCTCCATTTCGTCTTCCTAGGTGAACACCAAAATGATGTTTCTCTCCATTCTCTCCTCATGGCCTTCACTAAGACTCCCCAACTACTCTTATCTTGAATTCCCTATCTCATTCTCAAAGAGTATCGAATGCCAGATGATTACCCAATCCTCCATTTCGTCTTCCTAGGTGAACACCATAATGATGTTTCTCTCCATTCTCTCCTCATGGCCTTCACTAAGACTTACGGTTGTCAGTCCTCGTCTAGTGCATGACTAATGAATTAGAGAATCATATATGTCACTCCCTTTTAACTCAGGAAGGACATACTTCAAGTTTCTTTCAGGAAGGACATACTTCAAGTTTCTTCCATGTAAGAAACTTGCCACCAGGCTCTCTCTCAACTAGGAACCTGCAACAGCAATGGTGAGTCACTAAGTTTCTCGTGAATAATTCCTCCCCTCGATGTCATGGATTTCAATATTGAGGAATCTTAAACAGATCATCCATCACTTTCATCCATGAGTCATGTCATTCATCAGAAAGTGATTCATCAGTATTTCTCATCTGGTCCACCTTTATGCCACGTTTCTTTCCTTCAAACCATCTCCCAATGATCTTACATCCTTCCACATGATTTTCAACCCTACATAAACTCATCCACATAAACATATATATAAGAACTTTTAAATCAAAATTTACCTCAATGATGATCTTTCACCACGACATCTTCATGTAGGAATTGACATCCTCTATTCAGATTGACACATCTCCTAAAGATATGTATTTTCAAGGGTATTTTTCTTTACCATACATCTATCAGAGTCCACACATCTTCCCAAAAGATCTCCTAGTCACATATTCCTAGTTTCTGGATGATAACCACCTCTTTACATGGTTGCACTTCATGATCTCTTCCATTCTTTCTCGACAAAGCTTCATCCCTAGGAACTTCCAGTATTCAGTTTATTGTTTGTATATAACCACCTCATCTTTCATATCAGGACATATTTTATTTCATCTTTTAGTGGAAAAATATGCATCAGAAGAGATCCTTCTTCCATCATAATTTTAAAGATATAATTCCATCACTTGCATCCAGATGACATGACTTTACACCATCTAGTGTCATCATATAGATATGTGTACCTCATCCTTTTCCTTTTGATTTATCTTGTAGAATTTTTTCTAGAATGAAGAACTTCATTCCCTTGACTTGCTTCATCAATATGTCATATCCTAATCTTAGAATTTTGTAACATAGAATTCTCGATGAAAATTTTTCCTTTATTTCTAACTATAATCCATAGAGGACTCCATTATAAAATTTCAGCGCTTGTTTCCATATAGATTATTGTTGCACTAAAAACTGTCACCTTGACATTCTGCTGACTGTATGAGCTCATTAACACTCATACATGCCTCCTCTGCAAGTCTTACAACCTTTACTCCTCATGTCAATCCTTAAAACAGGAGAAAAACCCTAAAAAACTCAAAAACCCTGGGTACACAGGTAACATGAAGCCTGCTTGCCTTCCTGGCTTTGGTACACAGGTAATACACTGCTTATCTGCGTTCCAGAATGCATTTTTCCCTTGGAATGCCTGCGTACCCCCTCCAAAGTCAAAAAAGCGAGAAAATAAAGTTTAAAAATTGATTTGAGGTCAATTCTAGAAGGTTCTAGATGAGAATTTTTGGGGATGAGTACGCTTTACTAAGGTGCATGTATCCCACACCTTAAGGAACTAATCCCTTGATGTGAGGAGCCTATCCCTTTGAAGGAGGATTTTATCCCTTCAAAGGTGGAATCCTAACCTCCTCATCTGCTCTATAAAAAGAGGTATTGGGTAGCCTCAAAGGGAGTTCAAGCTTTATGGGTGATTGAGTTGAAGTGTTGTTGAGATTTAGACTTCTTTCTACTGAGCTTTCGAGAGGAAAGATCACATACCTCTATGTGCTCCTGGAGGAAGAGTGAAAGACTTATCAAAGTATAGGAGACTCCTATTTGGACCCCGGGAAGGCCTTTTCAAACATCAAGGCTAAGGTTGTAAGTTTCTTCTGTTATTTTAAGATTAATACAATCAAGTTTTGTTTTTCTCAATAAATTGTCGTTCGATTGTTTATTTCAATAAGCTATCGTTTGATCGTTTATTTCATAGATTCCTTGATCACTATGATAGGTATGTTTTATAATTATTTGTTATACAGGTGCTATTTAATATTTGCTTTTTTGTGATTGCAGGTCGAAAAAAGATGACACTTTGTTGCGACGGAAGAACTCTTGTTGTGACGGAAGAATTATCATTGCGACGAAAGAACTCTTGTTGCGACGGAAGGATTATTGATGTGACGGAAGCACTACGACCGCAAATAAGCATTTGGATCTAAGGTAGGATCGACACCTTCGTAGCATTTACTTGTAAAATGAATATGTTTAGAGAAAGAAAAACTTAGTTGTTCGTTTGTTGCAAGATTGTCTTCTGACACTAGGGAGATCGATCTTGTCCGCAAGATCAATTTATCCGGCCAAAAAATTGGCGACTCCACTGGGGAAAGATTCTTTTTTTTGTTTTCCTTTGTTTTGATTTGAGAAAATGATTTTTTTCTGATTTTTGATTGATTTTTACGGGCTTGGGTAACTTAGATTTACTTTTCTTTCAAAGTTTTGAAGTATTTTTTATTTTTCTTGAACTTTTCTAGGGACCACACATTATTGCCGACCCTGTTAAAAGTCTTGAAAAACTTTTTTTTTTCTTTTTTTTTTTTTCTTTTTTTTTTTCCAGTTTAGTTTAGATTTGATTTAGGATTATTAGTATCTACCCAAATCTGTATGTTTTCTGTTGAAAATCTCTTGTTTATGAGTTGTTTATGAGTTCCTTTTAGCAAATTTTTCATCTCATTAATCTCCATTAAGTTAATTGGGTGTTTTGAGTCTCTTTTTTGAGAAATTCTTAATTTGATTTCCTTTGGTCATTACTTGGAGGTTTGTCTCAGTCTTTTCACAATTTTGCATCTTTTTGCTTTTTTTTTGCTAAATTGTGTATGAGTGTTAATCGCCTTTGAGTTTTTTTTTATCTTTGGAACTCTCACCCGATTTTCTTGACTTGCACTTGATTGGTTATTATATTACATTAGAATCATCTTGTGTTTGAGAATTCTCTTGCATAGATCACATTTGCATAATTAGAATTCTCATTTTCAGAATATGAGTGAATTGTGCATAGATTACAATTGCATAGTTTACATTTTCAAAAATCAATCGTAGATTTAGATCAGTTTTCTTTGATTTGAATTTAGATGTTTTTATGCTTGTTTTAAAAACATAAAAATAAAAAAACTGTTTTGGAATTGATTTGCATTAGTTTTTCTTGATGAATTTAGTGCATTAGAGAATTTGTTATATTTTCTCTTAGTGATCAATTTTTTGCATTGTTGGAAGTGAATGGAAACTCTCTCCTTACTTTAGTTAGGATTCATTGAATTGAAAAGATTACATTATCATATTCAATTGCATTCAGTTTTGGGTCGGGTCATAACACCATTGGTTTCATATCCATTTACCCTTTTGAGTAATAACAGCCTAAATGACAAAGCGCTTAATTAAAATTCATCTAGTAATTTTTACATTTGTAGGGCTCTTTCCACCAGTCTAGCTCAGGATTAGTTCTTTGGAATAGGTTGTAGTTAACTTTCCAAAGCAAATAAAACAAACAAGTAGATAAATCTTGCGGTAGGAAATAAATCCAATTGTAATTGGTACATTCTGGGAAGCTTCTCTTAAAGGAGTTAATCACGAGATCATTTCTGAACCTTTGAGACAATCAATTCTGTTTCATCGGGGAAGATAGAAGATCTGTGTGCATTACAAACGGTAAAGCTCGGATTAACCATTTTCGAGGAGCCTGGGGTCACTTGTTGGTAAACCTTGGATTGACCATGTTGAGGAGCCTTCAAGGGGATTGAGCTTTGTTACTCTGCCCTTGCACCAGAATCGGATCGTAGACTGTTCCCCCAGTTGTATTTTTTGTTGTTGGTAACCTTAGTGTCCATAAACTTAAGATTATTTCCTAAGGTGACGGTGAAGGAAAGATCTCACTGTACCTGGAGCAGACGTCGACTATACTCACTTGGACTCTCTGGGGGGTTCTCTTCACTCGAGATGGTTTTGTGAAGGAACTTGTGCCAATCTGTTTCATTAAGCAGGTTGTCAAGGTAATTGTTCCAACCGCCATTTCTGCATTAAAATTCTACGATGTTGGATTTCATCACCAACTAGTGTTTTTAGTGCGGGAATCTACTGTTTGTGTGTGGTTTGACTCCTAGATTTGATAGCACGTGTTAATCTATTTGTTTTTACTTTTAGAGACCATAGATGTGAATTGTGAATTTTAATTTTTAGGTGTGAATTGTGAATTGTTAATTTTAGTTTTAAATTGTTAATAAAATTCACTGAAGTTGAATATAATGGCAACTATTCCAGAATTTACCAACCAAGGAACCCTTCACCCAATATCTCAGTACTCTTTCGCTCATTTTAAATGCTGGTCCTCCCTATATGGCTACTGTCAACACCGGATTTCCACCCTCCAGGCTTCCCCCCCTCCCCTCTCTCCCTCTTCGGTCGACATGGTTATTTTCAACTTCGTTGGCCTCGAATACTCCAATTTTTCCACCTCAACTAGATGCTTCACCTCAAGGAAGTTCACCATCTCAACATCACCAAACTCATGTTGACCCTTTACCTTCTTCACCCAACATGTCTTCCTCCCTTTCTTCCTCTTCGCTTGGTAAAAGCCTTAATGCTAGTAACCAGGTGGCTAAGAAGAAGAAGAAAGGGAAGAAGAAGAAGAAGCAAGATAAGAAAGAAGTCAACCAGTCAACTGTCGCTATAAGTGTTAGTAGTGTTGAGGAAAACTCCAACATGCATCGAAAACCAAAATACCCTTGCAAGCTTTGTAAGGGTGACCACTTCCTTATCAATTTTCCTAGTATTTGAAAGGTCTTGGAAGTATGGTTAGAAAAATCCCATCAACTTACTATTGATCCATCAACCAGTGATTGTCAAGTTCTTGGGAAAAAGGGTAAAGTTAGGTTTCCTTGTAGGTTATGCAAAGGGAGTCATCAAACTCACATTTTCCCTCACATGGATGAAGCCTCAAAATTATTGGAAAACCTTACTGTTCCACAACAAGAATTTCCAACTGGTTACCATAAAATTTCTCCCAACCTACCATCAACTAACGGAGTGATTGATCTAATTTCAAGTATAGTTGATCCCACTCTTCCATTGGAGAGTGAAACTCATATCACTCAAGTTGATGATCCATTAGTTGATCAAGTGGTTGATTCGATTTCACATTTGGTCGATCCCATTCTCCCTGTAGAGAATGAACTTCATACTGCTCAGGTTCTTCTTGTTACATCAGATTCTTCTACGCTAGGGGTATTCACCCTCGTTTCTTGCTGCAACTCCCTCCAAACACCGAGGTTTTTTCTTCGACGGAAGCTAGACCCATGCACTCGTCTTCCTTCCTCCATCCCTTTCCAAATCATTGTGAAGTTTGGTGATAGGGACATACACCGCACACAGGTAGATGAAGGTGCTTCTATTAGTATTTTATCCTCAACTGCTTGGAAAGCTTTAGGTTCCCCTAAGCTTGTGCCTATTACGCAGAATTTGAAAGCTTTTAACAGAACCATTAGTGAACCTTTAGTTTTCTATTACTTTGGAAGGTAAAACTGTTTGTATTGATCTTATGGTAGTTTGATGCCCCTTGGATTTCAATTTACTGCTTGGGCAAGACTATGTCTATGCAATGAAAGTTGTCGTATCGACACTCTTTCGCGTGATATCTTTCCCTCACAATGGAAACATTGTGACTGTTGACCAACTTTCATTCCCTAGTCTTGATTCGACTACCAATAATATGACACCCCTAAATGTTCTTGATTCTAAAGTGGCATCTACCCCGCCACGGGTTAATTATGTGGCAACTAGTCCCATGTTTTCAATTACCGATGTAAGTGAGCCTCTAACTTTTTTCTCGTCTTCCTTTGACTTAGATCCAGTAATTGACATGGAAAAATCTATGGGATTATTTTAACATGATTTTCTTATCCCTTTTGAGTCCCTTGACATGTGTTCCTTCCAGAGAACTATTCTTCCTTCTGATGAAGACCTCTTGGAAGCCATGATCAAGGTGTGTCCATTTACATGTGTTTCTTCCAGTTGGAAGCCATGATCAAGTTGGTGAGGATAGTTTCTTTTATTGTGTAAACCTCATTAAAAAATGAATCAGTGAGTGAGGATAGTTTCTTTTACTGTGTCAACCTCGTTAAAAAATGAATCAGTGAGTGAGGATAGTTTCTTTTATTGTGTCAACCTTGTTAAAAAATGATTCAGTGAATGTGAGGATATTTTCTTTTACTGTTTCAACCTCGTTAAAAAATGAATCAGTGACCAAGGATAGTTCCTTTTACTGTGTCAACCTCGTTAAAAAATGAATCAGTGAGTGTGAGGATAGTTCCTTTTACTGTGTCAAACTCGTTAAAAAATGAATCAGTTAGTCGAGAGCATAGTTCCTTTTCTTGTGTCAAGCTCGTCTAAAAAATGAAACAAACTTCCATGAGGACAGTTCTTTTCCTGTGTCAACCTCATTAAAAAATGAATCAGTAGGTAGATTGTAGAGAGTAGATTAATAGATTACAAATAAGTAGTTTCTGAGGATGGTTCCTTTTACTGAGTCAACCTCGTAAAATATGAATCAGTTGGTCAGAGGATAGTTCCTGTTACTGAGTCAACCTCGTTAAAAAATGAATCAGGTATGAGGACAGTTCTTTTCCTATGTCAACCTCATTAAAAAAAATGAATCAGTGGGTTATATAGGTAGATTGTAGAGAGTAGATACGAGGATAGTTTCTTTTACTGTGTTAACCTCGTTAAAAAATGAAACATTTAGGTGAGGATAGTTCCTGTTACTGTGTCAACCTCGTTAAAAAATGAAACACGTTGCCATGAGCATAGTTTTTCTTTGTGTCAAGCTCGTTAAAAACTGAAACAAATCCTCCCCTAATTGAGTCGAGTCTTTGACTAGATCTCGTAAATGTTAAATCATATATTTAGGTTAGTTATTTCAGTTTTTTGCATAATTTTCTTACAGTTTTAGGTCGGGTCTTTCATATGATCTCGTAAATGAACCTTCATTCCATCCATCTATTAATTACTAGTAGTGTACTTAGTTGAATGAAATGAAGGGGGGCACATGCGCTCTAGCAATTACGCTTAGGGGGCATCAAGTACAGTTTTCTCTCTGTTTCAAGCTTGTGTAAAAATGAAACCACTTTGAAGCATAGTTTTTATTTGTTTCAATATTTTGTAAAAATGAAACCTATCTTGAGTCAATTTCGGTTATTTTCAAGACTCCTTAAACTCATGAAAATCCCAAGATTATTTTTCTATCTTTCATTCTCGTAAAACACATGAAAATGCCGAGTTCTTTCCATCTTTTCCTGTTCGTAAATTAAATTGAAAGTCGGCCACAGGAGTATATTTTTATCCCTTTTTTGAACTCGTTAAAACTTATGAAAAAGTGAAACCCATAAGAGCATACTTTTATCACTTTTTCGGACTCTTTCAAAAATTTACGAAAAAGTAAAACATTGGAATCCTCTTTTAAGCCCTTTTTAGACTCTCTAAACATGAAAATATTGCTGAGCACTTGGTTATTCAAACTCATTAAAATCAATGAATGAGCGTCCCTTCAGTATAATTTTAACCCTTTTACGGACTGAAATGAACTATTTACGAAAAAGGTATACGTTGACTAATTATGGTCAATAGAGTTCTCTCCCGCATTATTTTATCCTTTTTTGGGCTCGAGAGACTAAATTTAAGAAAAATTACCCCCATGGAGTCTTCTTAAATTTTTTCTTCTGACTCTCTAAAATTGAAAAAACACCGAGTTTCTCCTATATTGGACTCGTTAAAATTTAACAGTAAAGGACCTGTTCAATTTTTAAGCAGGAACGAACCACTTTGTCTTAGGGTTCGAATCTTAAACTAAGTTGGACTCATCTGAAGGATGAGCTTATAAACAAGCAAATGTTATCCTCCTCAAGCTTGTCAAAAATAAAGAGGTACTTGCCAAAAATGGTGGGCGAAAAGAGATAAAAATGAACCTATTTTTTACATTTTGATTATTCGAAAAACCGTTAACCACTCTTGAACATGACACTTTTGTTCACCTAGGTTGAGAAAATCCTTTGCCTAACAGTTAATCAAACCATATTGAAAGTCTTTAGCCAGTTTCTGGGTATTAGCTTTGGGTCAACTATCACCAAACCATCTGTAGTGTCATTATGTGTTCAAGAGGACAGTTCAAACAAATTATTCATTTTCAAAATATTCGTCTTCCATTTTGACCATCCCTGAGTCATTCCTTGCCAATATATTTCTTCAAAACTTGATCTATGATTTCATGTTGTGGGCTTGCCTACGACGGATCGCTTTCTATCGACGACAGCTCATTATCTAGGAATTTGATCTAGAAATCGCCAGTACCTTGAAATCTGCATGTCTCAATGGCAGGTTTCTCGCCTTCGATGACAGGTTGCATCATTGACCTTCGATCGAATGATTCTGTGACATGTTCGACTTAAACTCATTCATTAACATTTCATGGATTGTACTAAGTACTTTGAGAGCCATTTAAATTACTGGTGGTTACTTTCACACTTGTTAACAGTTGACATTATTGATTGGTAATCAAGTGGTTTCTACCATGTTCGACTTCAACACATTTATTCACATGGATAGAATTGTACTGGTTCGAGAAACGTAAATCAAGACCCTGGATCTAGTTTCTACCATCCAGGCTGCAAGGAATTTTTTTATTCATTTATACAGTAGACTATTCATAAACAGATGGCTACGTCCATGCTGTGTCTACATATGTCTATACAGTTGATGAATTGAAAATCATTCCTGTATCAGAACAGTTTAAATCAGTTTTCTAGTTAGTTTTGATCTGAGTATGGGAATGCCTACCTCAGCAATGATATGTTTACATATATATGTTTTGCATTAAATTTTTTTACAGGTTCCGACTGGGGTGTCCACAGGATGATCCTTGAAATGATAAAGTACTTCACTCTTCATGTATGACAGACTTCATTTTCATCTATTCCAGACTTCGCACTTTATGGGGCAATATGTTGCACTAAAAACTATCACCTTGACATCCTGCTGACTGTATGAGCTCATTAACACTCATACATGCCTCCTCTGCAAGTCTTACAACCTTTACTCCTCATGTCAATCCTCAAAACAAGAGAAAAAATCCTAAAAATCTCAAAAACCCTGGGTACGCAGGTAACATGAAGCCTGCCTACATTCCTGGCTTGGGTACGCAGGTAATACACTGCTTACCTGCGTTCCAGAATGCATTTTTCCTTTGGAATGCCTGCGTACCCCCTCCAAAGTCAAAAAAGAGATAAAATAAAGTTAAAAAATTGATTTGAGGTCAATTATAGAAGGTTCTAGGTGAGAATTTTTGGGGATGAGTACGCTTTACTAAGGTGCATGTATCCCACACCTTAAGGAACTAATCCCTTGATGTGAGGAGCATATCCCTTTGAAGGAGGATTCTATCCCTTCAAAGGTGGAATCCTAACCTCTTCATCTGCTCTATAAAAAGAGGCATTGGGTAGCCTCAAAGGGAGTTAAAGCTTTATGGGTGATTGAGTTGAAGTGCTATTGAGATTTAGACTTCTTTCTGTTGAGCTTTCAAGAGGAAAGATCACATACCTCTATGTGCTCTTGGAGGAAGAGTGCAAGACTTATCAAAGTAGAGGAGATTCCTGCTTCAGACCCCGGGAAGGCCTTTTCAAACATCAAGGCTAAGGTTGTAAGGTTCTTCTGTTATTTTAATATTAGTACAATCAAGTTTTGTTTTTATCAATAAATTATCGTTCAATTTTTTATTTCAATAAGTTGTCGTTTGATCGTTTATTTCATAGATTCCTTGATCACTATGATAGGTATGTTTTATAATTATTTTTTATACAGGTGATATTTAACATTTTCTTTTTTGTGATTGCAGGTCGACAAAAGATGACACTTTGTTGTGAAGAAAGAACTCTTGTTGCGACGGAAGAATTATCGTTGTGACGAAAGAACTCTTGTTGTGACAGAAGGATTATTGATGCGACGGAAAAAATACGACCGCAAATAAGCATTTGGATCTAAGGTAGGATCGACACCTTCATAGCATTTACTTGTAAAATGAATATATTTAGAGAAAGACAAACTTAGTTGTTCGTTTGTTGCTAGATTGTCTTCTGACACTAGGGAGATCGATCTTGTCTGCAAGATCGATTTATCCGGCCAACAATTAGTTAATGATGACCCTTGATCTTGATGACTTCCTTCCATCAATGTTGTTATTAGTGAGGTTTCTAAGTGATGCTCCTTCAAGTGCTCCTTCCATGCTTCTATATTGATGCTATTAATATACATTTCTTCCTATCATACTATTTTACAACCAACAAAATTCTCTTAAAAGAGAAAGATGATCTCAATCATAGTAGATATCTTACACTTTCTTCTTTCTTAGATTTCTTTGCATCATGTTCTTCCCTTTCATGGTCTTATTCATTTTTCGTCTTGTCATTTCTAGATTTAGGACCAGTTTCATCATATATATATGTGTACCTCGTCCTTTTCCTTTTGAGTTATCTTGTAGAAATATTTCTAGAATGAAGAGCTTCATTCCCTTGACCTGCTTCATCAATATGTCATATCCTAATCTCAGAATTTAGTAACATAGAATTATCAATGAAAACTTTTCCTTTATTTCTAACTAGAGAATCCATAGAGGACTCCATTATAAAATTTTAGCGCCTATTTTCATATAGATTATTTAGTGATGACCCTTGATCTTGATGACTTCCTTCCATCAATGTTGTTATCAGTGAGGTTTCTAGGAGCTACTTCTTCAATTGCTCCTTCCATGCTTCTATCTTGATGCTATTAATATACATTTCTTCCTATCATACTATTTTACAACCAACAAAAATCTCTTAAAGAGAAAGATGATCTCAAGCATAATAGATATCTTACAATTTCTTTGCATCACGTTCTTCCCTTTCATGGGCTTCATCATTTTACCTCTTGTCCTTTCTAGATTTAGGAAAGTCTTGTTTATAATGCCCAAAATGATTACATCAAAAGCATAATTCTTTGCCCATATTCCTTCTTTTATTTTGAGGACCAAATTTACTAAATCTTCCTGATCCTATATCAGTTTTTCCTTTCAGCATTGTTTCTTATATCTTACATAGATCCTGGGATGGTATTGCTTCTTCTTTACCATCGATGCTATAAGTGAAACTTTCCCATTCTTTGGGTAGAGAATTTTTTACCATAGTGAGATTTTCTCCATCAGACATTACTTCTCCCAATTTCTATAGTTGATCTCGTATTGCAAAAATCTCCATCATATATGGAATTATTCCTTCCTTTCTTGATGTTCTCGATTTGTATAATTTTTGTCTCATGGATATTATTTCCCTGGAGAACGTTTTAAGAACAACTCCACCAATTTTTCATATATTTATTTTGATGATTCTAGATTTGATACATAGGGAATGAGAGAGCCCTTTATGGATTCTATAAGAATCCTTCAGGTTCTTATTTCTCCCTTCATGTATCTGATATATGCTATAATTTCTTATTTTGAAGGTTGAATCATAGATCCTTCTATTTAGCCCATAACTTCATTTTCAATTAGATGCAAACCTATCCTCTTCTTCCATGCACTAAATTTTGATGATCCAACCATTTTTTTTCTCTCTATAAAATAAGTCATTTTGAAATATTTTGATAAGTTCATATATACTTACATGAGTAACGTGACTTTCTCCTTCCAGTAGTTTCTTTGATGAAGATGAAGTTAGGAACTCCTCCTTAGATTGAATTCTTCAATGTATATATCTTCAATGGTGATGATGGAAAATATCTTCAATATAAATCTTTGATGGAAAACATTATCTTCTTGATGAGTGAATCCTTGATAATATTCCTTAAAAATTGAATTTATATTTCAATTTATACTTTGATTCTTTCTTATTTGAGTGTATCTTTGTCAAGTAACCCTCGTCTTCAACACCCTAGCTTTGATACAATGTTGAGAAATTTGGAGGGCAGTAATTAATTCAAATTCTCTTCTTGATAATTACTTGTGAGATTAATTCTTTTACTTATGTATTTTCTTCTTAGCTTATTATGTCTTTCATAAATTCAATTACCAAAACACAAGAGACACAAATTTAGGCTCTTCAAGCTAGGGCCAGAACCTCTCCCTCTTGGAGAGGAAAACCCACAAGAAATTCTTCATATAGACTCTCAGTTAAAAGTACCATGACCATGACTCAAACCCTTCGGGTATTTATGTCTCCAATACCTTTTCACTTCTCTCTTCTTTGATTCCTTAATTTGATCCTTTTTCTCTACATCATCCTGCACCGTTCCACACCTTTCTACACCAAGACTAGAGAGCTTGATCTCTACTTGTATTATTTCTTCTTCATATGAATGTGATTCGTACTCATCACTTTGTTAGACCTCCTATTATCCACTATTTAGTTTGTTACATGAGATAAACTCAGTTTCTATACAGCCTACAACAGTTTTCTCTCCACAAGACTCCTTTGATAATGTCTTTCTTTCTCTCTTATAATTAAATTATTATAGTATCGTACAACATTAATTTAGTATAGTTATATAAATTTATGTGACTACGTGGATATAGGATGACAAAAATCCTACTACGCACCTTTATTAATTACTATCTTTACATTAAACCATGTATTACCTATTTGTAAACCGCACTGTAATACTTTAGAATTATCCTTGATAAACATGGACACTTATTCATATTTATTTTTTCCCTTTCAACGCAGTCCTAAAATAACCAAAACATACTCATACTTATCCGAAGTTATTTTCTTCCTTTTTCTCACACGTGTATCAAATATATATCATCAAACATCACAGATATTTTTCTGATGTTCTTCTCCACAAATGATCCGCATACATATCTTATATATACATGTGGTAAATCCTTCTTTTGGGCCGACATGAGGGTCTATTTCTGAGCCAAATTCACTACTAACTTGGAGGAGATATTCCAGCCAACTTGAAGAGGATATTTAACACAGATCTTGAGGAACATATGTGTTATGAATCTAGGGCTTGTGTGACAAGGTCTCAAGGCATACAATTGTGTATTTGACTCTTCATAAGCATGACTCTTTAATTATTACATTGATGACCATAAGACAAATCCCTATAAGAAATCAAGATAAGTCTTTTGACCTTTAATAAAACCTTTCTCATGAAACCAATGAAGAAAGCATACCAAAAATATATACTATTAATCCTTTCCTTATTCATTACATAAATAAATAATTACATAATCAATATGAATACTAGTCCTAGTTACATTTTCCAACAAAACCCAAGGGATTAATATTATAAAACGAGGGTGTATAATCCCTAATAAAAATATGATAATCCCAAGGGATTGATACTAGAAACCCAAAGAATTATAAACACAAGGGAATAATATTAAACCCAAGGGATAAATATTACAAACCCAAGTTATATAAACCATAAGGTAAATATTATAAAACCTAAAGTAAGCATTGTTGACCATGGTTGACCATGTTTGATTTTCATATTGACACAGTCTTTGTCACAATGTGAAGTTGGACTATGGTTGACCATGATTGATTTTTATATTGAGGCAATATTTCACACAATTCAGCGTTGGACAATAGTTGGTGGTGGTTAACCATGGTTGCTTTTCTTATTGAGACAATCTTTGTCATAATGTAAAGTTGGACCATCGTTGACCATGGATGGCCATGGTTTTCAAAATGTGGCGTTGGACTGAGAGACAATATTTGTCACAATGTGGCCATGGTTATTGACCATGGTTCACCATTATTGACCATGGTTGATTTACATATTGAGATATTCTTTGAGACAATGCGATGTTGGAACATTTTTTACCATGTTTGATTTTCATTTTAGATAGTCCTTGTTAAAATACGACATTGGTTGGTTTTTGTATTGAGAAAATATTTGTCACAATGTGACATTGGACCATGGTAGACCATGATTATAAACCCAATATATTTATATTAAACCTAAAGAATAATATTGTAAACCCTTTGAATAATATTATACCAGAGGAATACACTAAAAACACAAGGGATCATAAACTGAAGGGAATCAAATTAAACCCACATTAGAGGAAATTTCACCCTAAAAGTGGTCTCCTAAGAAAAAATAATAAAATAATAGTTAAAATAATAAAATAAGAGTTATGAATTTTGGAGGGAAAAAATGAAAAACTACTTTTTTTTAATAGTATCTTTGGCTTATCTCCTTCTACGTTTACTCAAATTTCAAGTGTAGACACTTGTTGTGTGTGGAATTAAATTCCAAGTCCAATGGATACCAATTATTCATAATTTTGAGAAGACTCACATTGATAAAAAAAGGATTATAAATCAAAAAAATATGTTCAAAATTATTTTTTAATGTATCTTCAATTTTTATCAATGTATGTCTTCTCAAAAGTGTGCATAATGGGTACGCGTTTCATGTGGAATTTAATTCCACATCGAATGAGTGTCTACACTTGAAAATTTAGTAAACCTATAAGGATATAAGCCAAAAATAAAATAAAAAAGTATTTTTCCTCGTTTTCCCTCCAAAACATTTATATGTTTGCCTCTTTTTAAATTTAAAGTATTTTGATTGGTTTACATACTATGACATGGAAATTCTATGAACATTTCATGGGTACTTTAGTCTGAAATTTACATATTATAAACCCAAGGTATACAAACCCTAAGATAAATATTATAAACCCTAAAATAAACATGGTTGACCATAGTTGACCATGGTTGATTTTCATATTGACAAAATATTTGTCACAATGTGACGTTGGACTATAGTCGATCATGATTGATTTTCATATTGAGACAACCTTTCACACAATTCCAAGTTGGACAATGGTTGGACATGGTTGACCACGATTTTTTTCAATATTGAGATAATATTTGTCACAATGTGACCATAGTTGACCATGACTTACCATGTTTGATTTACATATTAAGACAAACTTTGACACAATGTGACATTGGAACATGGTTGACCATGGTTGATTTTCATATTGAGACAATCCTTGTCACAATGTGACATTGCTTAGTTTTCATATTGAGAGAATCTTTGTCACAATGTGGCGTTGGGTTGTGGTTGACCATGATTATAAACCCAGTGGATTTATATTAAACCCAAAGATTAATATTATAAACCCTATGAATAATATTATATGCTAGAAATATGAAACCTTAGATTAATAAAATGAAGGGATTAATACTAAAAACCAAAGGGATTATAAACTACATGGAATAATATTAAACCCAAGGGATAAATATTATATTTACCGAAGGTATAAAAACCCTAATATAAATATTATAAACCCTAAAATAAACATGGTAGACCATGGTTTACCATTTTTTATTTTCATAATGTGATCTTCTTTGTCACAATTCCACATTGGACCATGCATGACCATTATTGTCACAATGTGACGTTGGACAAAGAGACCATTTTTGTCACAATGTGACCATGATTATTGACCATGATTGACCATGGTTGATTTAAATATTAAGATAATATTTTACACGATACGATGTTCGAACATGGTTGACCATGGTCGATTTTCATATTGAGACAATCATTGTCATAATGCGACATTGGTTGGTTTTCATATTGAGAAAATATTTGTCACAATGTGATGTTGGACCATGGTTGACCATGATTATAATTCCAATGGATTAAAACCAAATATTAATATTTTAAACCATATGAATAATATTATACCCTAATAATATGAGCCCTTAGATTAATAAACCCAAAGAATTAATACTAAAAACCAAAGGGAATAATATTAAACCCAAGGGATAAATATTATAAACTCAAGGTATAAAAACCCTAAGATAAATATTATAAACATTAAACTAAACATGGTTTACAATGGTTAACGGTCGTTGATTTTCATACTGTGACAATCTTTGCTACAATGCGACATTGGACCATGGTTGTCACAATGTGATGTTGCACTAATTGGAAATATTTGTAACAATGTGACTATGGTTATTGACAATGGTTACCATGACTTACCAGGTTTTATTTACATATTGAGACAATGTTTGACACAATATGATGTTGGAACATGGTTGACCATGGTTGATTTTCATATTGAGACAATCCTTGTCACAATGCAACATTGGTCGGTTTTTGTATTGAGAAAATATTTGTCACAATGTGGCGTTGGGTCATGGTTGACCATGATTATAAACATAATGGATTTATATTAAACCCAAAGATTAATATTTTAAACCCTATTAATAATATTATACCCTAGGAATATCAACACTTAGATTAATAAACCCTAGGGATTAATACTAAAAACCCAAGGGAATAATATTAAACCCAAGGGATAAATATTATAAATCCAAGGTATAAATCCCTAAGATAAAGATTACAACAATAAAATAAACATTATTCACCATGTTTTCCCATTGTTGATTTTCATACTAAGACACTCTTTATCACAATGCGATGTTGTTGACCATGGTTGATTTTCATATGGAGACAATATTTGGCACAATGCTACATCACACCATTGTTGAACATGATTTAAATGCAAGGGATTTATATTAAGCCTTGGTGTTAATATTATAAACCCTATGAATAATAATATACCTTAGGAATATGGACCCTTAGATTAATAAGCTGAGGGGATTGATGTTATAAACCCAAGGGAATAATAAACCCAAGTGATTAATTATAAAATCCCAAGGTATTATAAAACTAAGAGAATAATATTAAACCAAAGGGATTAATATTATAAACGCGAGACATATAAACCAAAAGATAAAAATTACAAACCCTTAAATAAACATGGCTGACCATGGCTGACCATGGTTCATTTTCACATTGAGACACTCTTTGTCACAAAACGACATTGGAACATGGTTTATCATGGTTCATCATGATATATTTTCATACCAAGACAATTTTTGTAACATTGTGATTTTGTACCATGGTTGATTTTCATATTGAGAAAATATTTGTCACAATGTGACGTTGGACCATGATTGACCATGATTGACCATGATTATAAACCCAAGGATTTAGGCTATATACACCTTGGTTTTATAATATTAATCCCATGGATTTATTATTGTCCCTTGAGTTTATAATACCTTTGGTTCTTAGAATTAATCCCTTGGATTTATAATATTATTCATAAGGTTTGTAATATTAATCCCAGGGTTCAATATAAATCCTTTGGGTTTATAATCATGGTCAACCATGTGCAACCATGGTCTAATGTCAAATTGTGACAAATATTGTCTCAGTATGAAGATCAAACATGTTTATTTTATGGTTTATAATATTTATATTAGGTTTTATATACTTTGGGGTTATAATATTTATCCCTTGGAAATTTAGTATTAATCCATTGGGTTTATTAATCTGATGGTCCATATTCCTAGGGTATAATATTATTCATAGGGTTTATAATATTAATCTTTGTATTTTTATATAATTCCATTTGGTTTATAATTGTGTTCAGCCGTGGTCCAACATCACATTGTAACAAAGATTTTATCAATATAAAAATTAACCATCGTCCAAAGTTGCATCATTACAAATATTGTCTCGATATGAATATCAATCATGGTAAACCATGGTACAATATTTCATTGTGACAAAGATTGTCTCAATATGAAAATCAACCATGGTCAACCATGATTTTTTTAGGGTTTATAATATTTATCTTAGGGTTTATATACCTTGATTTTTTTTAATATTGATCCATTGGTTTTAATTTTATTTCCTTGTGTTTATAATCATGTTCAACCATGGTCAAATGTCTCATTGTGACAAATACTTTCTCAATATCAAATTCAACCATGGTCCAACATCCCATTTTTACAAAGATTTCCTCCATATGAAAATCAATCATGGTCAACCATGGTCCAACGTCTCATTGGAAAAAATATTGTCTCAATATGAAACAAACCATGGTCAACCATGATTTTTTTATGGATTAAAATATTTATCTTAGGTTTTATATACCTTGAGTTTATAATATTGAACCCTTGGGTTCAATATTATTTCCTTGCGTTCTATAATCCATTCGATTTTTAGTATAAATCTCTTTGGTATATTATTTCCTTTGATTTATAATATCAATCCCTTGGATTAATTAATGTAAGTGTTAATATTCGTGGGGTATAATGTTATTCATAGGGTTTTAAATATTACTCCTTGAGTCAAATATAAATACTTGAGTTTAATTAACTAATAATAATTAATTTATATATATATATATATATATATATACTAATAAATAATAATAATAATAATAATAATAATTTAATTGGTAGATCTTAAACTTTTGTGATCCATAATGATAATTAGATTGTCTTTCGGATTAATCACATCATCAATATTTGGTTGACATTCCAAACCATCTAATGCAATTCATCCTTAGGATGAAGGTGAACAAATCAATAAATCCAAATGTCTAAATAGCATAGATGTATCTGGTTCCAGAGTTAGGTGAAAGAAAATCTAATTATAATTAGTTAATTATTATCATTATTTATTAATTAATTATGAATTAATTAATTATTAATAATGAATGAATTAATTATTATTATTATTTATTAATTAATAGTATTATTAAATATAATTTACATTAAAAATAATAACAATAATTAAATAATATTAATTAATAATAATAATCATAATAATCAACCGCATTTACTAATGTGGTTGTGCTAGTCTTATCAATTTTTTAGTAAACTTTTTTTATTTCCTTTTCGTACCAAATCTAAAACTTAGATTGATTTTAATTTATTTATTTAGAAACAAATCATATTTTCTTCACAATATTTTGGTAAACCTTTTTTATTTTCTCTTTGCACTAAATTTAAAATGAGGTTGATTTTCATTTATTTATTTTTAAATAGAAAATTGAAAGAAATAGGTTGTAAGGTTTATTTTATGGGCATGCCTTCAATATATTAACATACCCTACTCACACCATGGCATTGAGTGGTGTAAAGGATTGTAAGTATGGGTTTTCAAAATGTTTTATAGGTCCAAAACCTAAGAATTAATTAAAGAGTGAAGCCACGATAAACCCTACCTCTCACCCACCAGAAACGAAAGGGATTGATCCGTTCGTTTCAATCACTTTTACTATGTTAAATATTGATGGACTATAAAAATAAATAAAGGGATTCTAGGTTAACAACATCATTTTCCGCCAAATTATTTGGCTTTCCTTGTTCATATTCATCGAAGCCATTTTCCTTTGATAACTCTATAAGTTGAATCATGCAAAACATAATGTACTTCGTAAAAAAATGTGCTTCACATTATTTATATGGCCATCAATTTATATGATTTTTACATTAAAAATAAACTACGAAGTCGAAACAACAAAGAAATTAATATATAAACTACGAAATCGAAACACCAAAGAAATTAATATATGGTCTACATAAAAATGTAAATGTAAGACCAGATTAAAAACAATATTGGAAGTTTCTAACACCCAAATCAATTAATGCTATATTTTTATTCAAATTCTTAGAATGCGATCCCTCTTCTCCTTACAAAATTGTTTCTTATATTTATTAGGTTTTGTTATTGCTAAAGTTTTGTGGTAAATGCTCAGTTATTGATTTAGTGTTTTTTTCATTTATATGATTCACCCAAACTATAAAAATAATTTCCTCTACCATTTCAATTATAAACAAACATCAATGATATGTGCAACGTAGAACTATTGAATGCTCCGGATGCGGGTGATAGCAGGAGTATGAATGATAAACGCCTCTTCCATGCCCATGTGGATGAAGATCTACAGCGCAGGTCCTCACCCGATGTGGATCCTCAAGCTAGTAATCATCTGCATGAGATGAATGAGATAAGGTACGATGAAGACATGCTTGGAAATCTTCACCCCCTCCAGGGTACCTCTCTACAACAATTGTCCTAAATGATTACCTAGATTGACACGTTAATCGAGCATAACTCTTCACTCTAGCCCACTCATGAAAACGGTTATGGCACATAGTTGTGTGCAAGGCACAATCATGTTCTACCCCTTCACATGTGTCACAGGCCTTTTAAAAGGAAGGCTCCTCAGCACAAAGAGACACACAGTCAGCTCCTTCAGTATTATTTGTTGATTCTGTTCTTGCCCTCTTGCGCACCAAGTCCACTGCGCAACCCTCTCCTTAGAGCTACATTGTGCAAAAATCCCTGGGTTGTGATTCATCCAGCCTGCGCATCTTACCCCAGCTCCATCTGTCCTACCAGTCTCATAAGTATGCACGCATCCATTACCCTACGCCTCTTGATGCACTTGTTGGAATCACAATTTTCGTTAGACCAAAACCTGCAGGCATTAGTCTCCACTACAATCGCTAGAGTTAGGATCCACGAGAGGCGGTTAGTCCATGTTGTGAAACACACAGGGAGCACTGAGCCCAATGTCCAACAATCTCCCCCCAGCACGAGTCGGGTGAGTTTCGAACTCGAGACCATTCGCTCTGATACCAATTGTTGAAATCATGATTTCCATTAGACCAAAACCTGTAGGAATTAGTCTCTGCTACGATCGCCAGAGTTAGGATCCATGAAAGGCGGTTAGTCGATGTCGCAAAACAAACAAGGAGCATTGAACCCAATGTCCAATAGCACTTTCCCCCTCAAATTTTCCCCCTATCTTCTTGTGCTTCTCCCCTACTTCGATCCTCCCCCCTAGTAATAACTCCCCCATCTCTGTCACACCTCTGCTTCGGCCGACCATGGTACCTAGGTTGTGCTAAAGAACCATCCATGGAGGGCATAGAGGGGCACTCCCTAGTCGTTACCACCGTAGGATGAATAATCACCTAGAGTCTGTTGAAGGCTCCTCCTCAATCAGTTACACTAGACAGAACCCCGAACCTGATCAGGAGGAGGAGGCCCCCATGCAGGCTTCGTAGAGAGGAAGATGTGTACCATGGAAGTCCACCATTTCACATCAAGTGCATCTCCTACCTCGCAAGACCAAGCCTCTTTCGACTTAGGAGGATGAGGGTGATGATACATATGTTTGGATTATGGATTCTGAAGGTACTCGGATGCACGTCTCTGATGTAGAGTACCCGATGGCTCCTATCCTCTGTGCACCGGTCCCCAAGCCTATGCGTCCACCCACTGGTACAGAGGAAGCAGCTGCGTAGGCGTACGTCTGCCCCATATTTGAGGAAGAGCCAGAAATTGATGATGAAGCCGAAGACTAAGGACTGCAAAGTTGCTTAGTTCTTCCTTTTTTTTTCATGCTTGCTATCACCACAGAATTTCAATTTATACTTATGCTTCTACATATTTTGTAATTTCTGGTTACACCAGCGCTTTTGCGCATTTTTTAATTTCATGTCTCAAGTATTTTCCGGGTTGGTTTCCTCCATGGAGGCAGCCCTGTAACCACGCAACAAAGGTTGGGATTGGTTAAGCGCAGCTTACCAACCCATCACGTAGCATATGTATTGTTTCTACTTTCGAATTAATATATATTAGCCTAATTTACCAAAAAAAAAAAACGTAGAAGTATTGAATGGCAACGACATAAAGGAAGAATAGAAAAAAAATTCCATCGTATAATTCCCTTTATAAAATTATTAAGCCATTTTTTCTAATCGGGTTTTTCATATGAATAGCTTTCTCTTCACATGCAATTTATATACAAGCCAAATATAAAATTTGATGTTATTTTCTCAAACAATTAACGTGAATACAACATTAAGTTGAACTAAAATACCAAAACTTTTCCTTCCACTGTGCAGAATTGATCAAGGCACAATTTCTTGTATGATTGTGTCCAATCTGTTCGAATTTATCTTTCATAGATTATACTCTCGTAAGGAAATCAAGTAATGTGTGGTAAGCACTCTACGATGCTTAGTACATGAATACTACTTCATTATTTTACTATGGACCATATCATGAGATATGAACAAACAAATAAAAACTACAAAAACTAATAAAAATGATAAAGCTTCAAGCTTACCAACTATTCCATGGTTTCCTCATGATTTTCCTTCAAGATCGACACAGCCTTGCTGGTCTCACTGACAAGATGGTGTTGATTCCAAACGACAACTATATAATACAAAAAAAAACAAAAAAAACAAAAAAACAAATAATCTCTTAATTCTTAAAGTTAAATAAACTATATAAATCATCATTTATCAATTTATATATTAATATCATTATAATTGCAACCTAGTTGCAAATTCAATTGTGGTTGGAAAAAAAACCTATAGGGCTAAAAGTAAAATTTTTAATAGAAAATAAGGCTATTGAATCAAACCCTTACCTTACCATGATGTCCAAGAGCTGAATATTTAGAAGGATGAATGGAGCCATGAATTTTTTGAAGACAAAATGGAGATTCTGGTTTCCTATTAATGAGATGAAAATAAAAGTTATGGATTGCAACGGCTCAATACTGCTAGCAACGACTCAATACTGTTGTGAAGTATCCACTTCTCTTCTTGCATACTAGCATGAATATCAAGCTAACGAACCGATACACCAAATGGCTTTGGTTGGTCACACCCGCGACACGTATTTCGCCAGCAAGAAATGGTGGAATTTCAATTCCTTAAATGAAACAACTCAAAATCCCATTGCGCCAGTTGATGAATCGTGATGGAATTCAAAACCTTGGATATTTTCATCACAATGAACACACCTCCTTGACAAAAAACTGAAATGAATATAATGCAGCTCTCAGGTGAGTACTGCACCTCGATACTGTGCACAAAATGGAGAGTACACTCTAAATTCATTAATCAAATGATAAAACTATAAGTACATCACAAAGGACTAGGAAGTTGTAAACAAACTCCTATATCCTGGGAACTAATCCTAACTTAAGGATCTACGTTACAACGGTGTAACCATTTCTTTAATACAAAATAATATTAATTATTTTCAACTCTCCCACTTAATGGAGAAAGGATTGTCCTTAATTCTTAACATCCCTCTAAACAATTCAAACTTAATTTTCCCAAGAGGCTTAGTAAAAATTTCTGCCATATTGTCCCAAGTTTTACAGTATTCAATAAATATTTCTTTTGACTGGACTTTTTCTTGAACAAAGTGAAACTGAGTATCTATGTGTTTCGTATTCTTGTGGAATACTAGATTTTATGATAGCTTGATGGTACTCTGGTTGTCACATTTGATGATGGTTACTTCTTTTTTCTTTTCTCCTGCATCATGGAGAAGCTTTCTCAACCAGATAGCTTCACATATAGCTACACACAATGCTTGGTACTCGGCTTCAGCTGAAGATAACGCCACAGTACTCTGCTTTTTAATGCTCCATGATATGACCCCAGATTCAATACTAAATGCATAACCTTGTGATGGACCTTCGGTCATCCATATTACCTACCCAATCCGAGCCTGAAATGCCTGCTAAAATAACATCAGATGTGTCAATGTATAAAATACCATAATTACTAGTACCACGAAGATACCTCAACACACTTTTTGCTGACGTCCAATGAATTTCAAGAGTATTAGACATGAATTGGCTCATCAAACTAACATATTATGCTAAGTCTAGTCTAGTTGTAGTTAGATATATCAGACAACCAACTAGTTGTGTATAAAAAGTGTCATCCACCTCCTTAGAGACATCGTCATTGCATAACGTCAAATTCTACTGCAAAGGTGTTGATGTTGTCTTACACTTCTCCATCCTGAACCTTGTGAGCATACTTCTGACATACTTCCCTTTAGTAAGAAAATTTTGTCCAAAGTCTCTCCATACCTCTAGACCCAAGAAATAATGTAGACTTCCGATATCTTTCATTTCAAAAACTTGTGACATCTGAAATTTGATTTCTTTTATCAAAGCATATTCATTACCTATTATAATCATGTCATCCACATAAAAAGAAATCAAAATAATCTGCCTCTGTTTATTATACATGGTATGCAGATTTGGATCATTCAGGCTCCTATGAAAACCATGTTATAAGAATAATGAATCAATCTTCTCCTACCAAGACCTGGGTGCTTGTTTTAAACAATATAGTTCCTTTTTCAACCTACACACTAGATCTTCTTGCCCTTATTTGAAGAACCCTTTAGGCTGGACTAAATAAATCTCTTCCTTTAAATCACCATTCAGAAATTCAGACTTAACATCTAGCTGATGTAGCTTCCATTGATATTTTATTGCTAATGAAATTAAAATTCTAATGGTATTCAGTTTGGCTACAGGAGCAAAGGTTTCTTCAAAGTATATTCCCTCTTGTTGTGAATAACCCTTTGCTACCAGTCTAGCTTTAAACTTTTCTATATTCCCATCTGCATTAACTTTAGGTTTGTAAAGACACTTACAACCTATGGGTGTTTTTCCTTCAAGCAGTTCAACTAGATCCCAATTATGGTTTCTAGTAATTGATTATATTTTTTCATTAATTCTAGCCCTCCATTCATCAGATTGACTTGCTTCTTTATAGTTTGTGGGCTCTATAACATTTAAAATGCTTAAAATTAAAGCATAGTCTTTCAATCTGGTTGGTAATTGAGTCTACCTATCTGATCTTCTCGATAGAGGACTCACCTCAAATATGTTTTCTTCAGACCTGTGCGGGCTTGCTTTGTTGACTACATCACTTGTTTCTTCATCTTTCTGCTCCTACTGCTAATTATAATCACAGCTTTCTTCCATCAAAAATGGAGTGTGCCATTCTTTATGACTACCCTCTTTTCCCTCCTCAACCTTCTCATGAAATATAACCTCTCGACTTGCAAATATTTTATGAGTCACAGGATTAAACAACTTCTAGGCTTTAAAATCAGTGCAATATCCTACAAAGATACATTTCATGGCCTTAGGATCTAACTTCTTTCTATCCTCCTTGGGTATATGGTAAAAGGTTTTTGACCCAAAATCTCTTAGATGACTCATTGCTAGTATAAATCCATAAAATTCTTCAAACGAAGTCTTAAAGTTAAGACATTTAGTAGGACTCCTATTCTTTAAATAAACAACAATTTTGATAGCTTCAGCCCAAAAACCATTTGATAGACCCTTACCTTGAAGCATACTTCGTGCGCACTCCACTAGGGTTTTGTTCTTTCGTTCTGCAACTCCATTTTTCTGTGGAGTGTGTGGAACTATGAACTGTTGAAAAATCCCATGATATCTGCAAAAAATCATGAACTCATCCAACCTGTATTCTCCCCCTTGATCAGAGCGAAGAACTTTTATGAATTTCCATGTTTGCTTCTCCACCAAAATCTTAAATTCTTTAAAACATTGAAAGGTATGACTCTTTTTACTAAAAATATATATCCAAGAGAATCTAGTGAAATCATCAATAAACAGTAGAAAATAATATGCATCACCTAGTGACCTAGTCTACATAGGTTCGCATATGTCTGTATGCACCAGTTCTAGAATATCTCTTTCCTTCCTATTAGCATGCAAAGTAAATTCTTCTCTATGCATTTTGCCTAATGCACATCCATCACAATCGAACTGAACACTAAGAAAAGCAGGGACTCCATCGACCATACCTTTTCTTTGAAGTAGCATGAGTTATTTTAAGTGAAGGTGACCGAATCTCTGGTGCCAGATATTTTCAGCTGTCAATCTTGTTGAAACCAAAGCTTGGTGTGGCATGCTCTTGACATTCAATATGTACAGGCTCCCCACACACACTCTTGATGCAACTAGTTCCATCTTGTTTTCCTTTATGACACAACATGTCTTGAAGAATTCAATTTGCGGGTCCTGATCAGTTATCATTGATACATAGATTAAGTTCTTCTTAATCCTGGGCACATACATCACATTCTTAATATGCCTGATGTTACCACTAGGAAAAATTACCAGAATATCGTCATACCCTTTGATCTCATAGCCTCTATCATTTCCTAGATAAATTTTAGATCTGCGAGAGGTTTCTTCAAAAAACTCAAACCAATTTCTCTTACCTTTCATATGTGACGATGCACCAAAATCAACATACCATATATCGTCCTCATCCTTCTCAAAAGTTGAAAGAGCACAATCAGCTACAAATAGTCGAAGATCATGACTCTAACCTTCATCAGCAAAATTTCTCATGTGCTTACTCTACTTATTCCTAGCCTCATCTATCTGCCTCTTAAAGCAGAACTCAGTTTGATGACCATTTTTCCCATAGTAGAAGCATTTAATGCTAGAAAAATTATTTGTATACATACCTCTAAATGGTCTCTTTTGAAAATTGCTTCTACCTTTCTATTGTTGTTGTGGCTATTTCCCTTTGTATGTCTTTTTCTTTGCCATCGGTGCAAGATCGACACTCTGAGGTATCAAATTCTATCGCCGCTCTTCTTCTTGTAATAAAATTGCTGTCAAATTTTCAAATGCAGGGGCTTTATCTCATGCTACCAAGCTTGTGATGAACATCTAATATCCATCCTTCATTATGTTCAACGTGATAATGACTAGATCGAAATTGGAAACCTTCTCCCTGATGTCACCCAAACTTTCCTTCAGGTCTTTAACCCTTGCACTGAATCCAGCATTGGATTCATTCTCCTCCATCCTCATTAAAAAAACTTTCCCTTAAGTGACAAGATGAGATTTGTGTTTTGCGTCTAGTATAATTTCTTGAGCGTCGTCTAGATCTCAATAGGCGATTTTCCATCTCTGATGTGTGGGATAATATTGTCTTTAACAAACATATTCATTAAAACTTTTTCCTTGTTCTCCCTTTGATCCCAATGTTGTATAAGTGTGGTTGTCCCTATTAGAATATTCAGTTTCTGCTCATCACCACTGACAATCAGCCATGCATTTTCTCCCTCGAGAAGTGTCTGTAGCCTGAATTTCTAATTGGTATAATTGGACCCATTAAGTTTTCTAGACTCATTGACATATGTGTCTATAAAGTTATTCATACTGGACTGATCGGATTGCTAATCCTCTGATTAATTCTAACCAATTGAATAATTATAAGCTATGCTAAAAAAAAACTCAATACATACCAGAACCTAATTACAGATCCTCCATCGATTCAGCACGATCTTTGTGATTGTAACTCAGATCCACTACCAATCTAAAGAGTTGTTGTGTCTTCAACTCAGATCCACCAAAAACGGGAAAATCCCATGTGCATAACCAACAAAAGATGTGTATGTGAATCATATCCACCACAAACGGGAAAATACCATGTGCAGAACCAACAAAAGATGTGTTTTCGACTCAGATCCACCACAAACAGCAAAATCCCATGTGTAGAACCAACAAGAGGAGGTCAATGCATTTCAAAGCACAAAATCTACCCTGAATTAAAAAATTTCTAAGTTTCCAATAATCAGCGCGGGTATGACCCTAATAGTTGTGTTGATCGCGCCTATCGGTGCAATTTTCATGCTTAAAACCACGCTGACCCACCTGTGCTTAGAAAACCAAAAAAAAAACTGAGACCTGTGAGTGAGGTGTTTTTTTCAATCCACCTACTCCTCTGTGAGCATTGAAGCTCTTATGTGCACCGTAGCCATGAAGGCTATGTAGCCGTGAAGGCTTTGTAGCCATGAAGGCTCTATTGCTACAAGGGCTCTGTAGCCACTTAGATCTCTAAAGGAAATCAGGCTCACCTGGTTTGAGCTTTGATACCATGATAAAAAACTGAATTGAATAGAAAGGCAACTCCTAAGTGAGTATTTCACATGGAGACTGCACACAATGTGGAGAGTACACTCTACATTCATTAATCAAATGATAAAACTATAAGTACAACACAAAGGAGTAGGAAGTTTTAAGCAAACTCCTATATGCTAGGAACTAATCCTAACTTAAGGATCTACGTTACAACAATGTAACCATTTCTCCATTAATACAAAAGAATATTAATTATTTTCAACTCTCCTAGCTATAGATAATCTTTAGACAAAGCATATTCACAGAATATCAAATCTCCTCCCTTGATTAAAAAGTCAACATCACCCGAGGTCGATGCTTTTAGCTAATTATTTAATTATTTTGTTATGCATAGCTTGAATAGGCATGATGATTAATAGTTTGTATTTTTTCTTACTAAACTATAAATTTAAATGGGGAAAATATTTTTAATCATAATCTTCATATCTCATTATAACACATTATTTAATTTTGAAATAAATCTATAATTAAGAGAACATGTATGCCCTATTTCAAAATAAAAATTCTAAAATGCAAATATTCTTAGTTTCCTTCCAAAATAGAGGGATGAAGTTACACTAAAACCAAATCTTGAGTGCTTTCCCATTTTTATTCAACTAGTGTGATTTAAAAATATATTGGTCACAACTCTATGACGATGTTTTCACTTCATCTAGCCACATGCTTTAAAAATTACTCTAATTTATTTTCTCACACAAAGAGAGGACTGTAAATTCCACTATGCAAATCACTTTAAACTGTGGGAAAATAACCAAAAATATTTGGGTGGAATATTTCATTTGGAGGTTGTAGTCGTGAAGTAGTGATAGGGTTGTGGTGGTCTTATTTAATGAGCTATAGTGGTTTGCTAAATCTTCCAAGGTTTAGTAGCTACATGGTAGTCGTGGTCTTGTGTTTTAGTGGAAAAAGGTAACAATGAGTTGATGGCGTAGACCATATGGTAAGAGAGTTATTGGCTTAATAATTATCTTCTCATTCATCTTTTACACTTCCTTACATACCTCATGGGATCACTTAGATCTATACAAGTGGATTCAAGATCCTAAACAAATTCCCACAATATCGCTCATGATCCATAAAAACTCTTACCTAATCCCTTATATCTAGATGTAATATAAATTACCCACAAATCTCTCAACTCTTCCAAAATACGCTCAATATTTCTCCTAATTATAATAATTCTCATTTTCTCGTAGAATTATCCTAAAAACATAGGTAAATATATTAAATAGTTAAATCCTCACTTAGGGAACCAACTCCTTTGGTAAACATGCAGCCCTAGGTTAGATGTTTTTGCCTCAGATTCCTTAGTTAAAATAAATTCATGGTCTTCCGAACATATGTCTTCATCAACTGTTTAAACTCTTCCTAGATTCCAAACTTTAGAGTGTTGTTGATCAATTGCTCTGTTATATTGTTGTCATTCATTTGTTTTATTTTTCCATCGTCAAGGCTTCCAAACTTTATGCTTTAGTTCTCCTCCTTCTTTGTTGTTGTATACTTTAGTAGTCAAATGCATCATGTTTTTTTCTCTCTCACATCTCACAATATTTCGGTTTTTGTAACTTTTTCATCATTTCCTTAGTTCCTCAATCTCATCCTGCAACTTAGTTTCTGATTGAAATTTACTATTTACTAGTTTGGAACAATAAGTTATCATCCTCAAAATTAAATTTTATCTCAGGTTCCACATTTTCAATGTTAAACATGCTTGAGCATTTATCTTATTCATTCTGCAATTTTGTTAGATTCAGGATCCATCAACATATTTTCTAGCAATTCTAATTATTTTCACATTTCATCAGCATTTTACGGACACTTTCAGAAATAATTTCAACATAATCATCTTCAACCTTGCATGGAACAGAATTAGTGCATGTTTCATCATATGCAACAGATCCTACATCCACACACCAATTATCAGATTCAAAAACATAAGGCGTTCTAGCCTCAACAAATTATTTTTTCCTCAAGTCTTTATGTTGATATCCCAAAACATCTTCATTCTTGTCGTCTTCTTTGTTGAAGATTGACCCTTTTTCAAGTTCACGATTTCAAATTGCTTCCTCATCATATTTTCCAAGCATCAATCCTTTCTTTGGTTCAAAAATGCATACATCCGTATCACTTATCCCAAGATTTTTCGCTTCCCTTAACAAAAATTTGAACTTGTGCTTTTGTCTTCTTTCAATCAACTGCTTGATTGACCATCTATTTTTCCTCTTCATTATCCATCCATGTTTATGACTCTCTAGCAGCTCCATTCATTTGATCAACGCTCTTGTAGCTCAATCACACTGGTGGATCCATAGGTCATAATGCTCTCAGCTTCAATGCAATTTTATCTTGAGCAACACAGATCGATAAGTCCCCAAGGCCCGCAGGTCTCATGTCTTCACAAAACTCCAACGTAGATCTCGAAAGAAGCTCATAAAAAACATTGCATATAACTACAATGACTTGTCACAATACGCTTTATAAACACTTTATAAATGTACACGTTGATAGAGCCGTTCGCAATGCTCTATAGATCCACAAAGTCTTATGATTGAAAAACTATTCTCACAGGTCCAACGCTTATACTCTTACAAGTTTCAACTGAGTCATCGCCCAAATCTACTGTGATACCATAATATGATGCTCAAGACCATAGGGAAAGAGAACTATTGGCTTAATAATTTTCTTCTCATTCCTCTCTCTCATTCCCTTACATGCCTCATGGGCTCACTTATATTTATACAAGTGGATCTCAACCCATAGTAGGTTCTAGATCCTAAACAAACTCCCACAATACCTCGCATGATTCATAAAAACTCTCACCTAATCCCTTATCTCTAGATGAGATCTAAAGAACCCTCAAATCTCTCAACTCTTCCAAAATACTCTAGAACTTTCTCCTAATTACAATAATTCTAATTTTCTCGTAGAATTATCCTAAAAGAATAAGAAAATACATTAAATAATTAAATCCTAGCTTAAGAAACCAACTCCTTTGATAAAGATGTAACCCTCATTTATATGCCCCTACATCATGAGCTCAAGCTCAAGCTCTAGCAAAGATAAAGTAGTGAAATAATAAGGATGAGGTTGAGCGACATGTTTGAGGCCAATATTTTCTGCGTGTAAAGAGGAAAGTATGGCATCCACACAAATCCCCTCGTCATGGAAGGTTTTCATACCTCTTACTAATTTGGTGTGATTTCTGAAAGGTTGAGTTCTTTTTAGAAATAATCTAAAAATACATTAAATTTTCTCATTAATACGATGTTTGTATTATGTACTATAGTTTGCAATATCTATAATTGGTCTTGTGAAGGATGGGTGATTTTGCCTTTCAGATTTTTTTAGTATAGTTTATATGTTTCAAAACTGAGGAAATCAATGCCAACCAAGTTCTATATTTTATATTTGTGTGAATGAATTTGTCGAGCAAAGAACTGATTATCATAATACTTAAAACTAAAATTTAACCAGCAATTCTAAATATAGTACCAATCTTCTATGGAGAGAATTTTACCCAACTACAAGCTAGCACCAATTTGCGGTTATCAAAATTTATTTCCAAGGCTGTGGTTACGTTCATAAGAACCTAGGTTTCGATTTAGTTGGATAAGTCCACCATTGACCCACCGCTTACATTGCAAATTGGTGATCATTAATTGAAGAATTCAATGAGATGGGAAACCTGAAGAGCAATCCTCAAGTCGTTTGTAATTATCCTAAGCTGTTTAGAAACATAATTCAAACTATAGCTATTAGATCTTTCAAACAACTACAAGAAACTGATAAAATTGAATCAGAGACTTGAGTGAATTCTCCCCGAAGATGTCAAGCCAATCAATTTGAGGTTGTGAACAATTATAATGAGATATGGTATACAAGCTTATTGTTTAGTTCTAGCTTTATAATAAGATCTACTATTTACTTTTAGTTTTACTTATAAATGAGATCATTATCTGATTTTAGTTTGGATTTTGACCGAGAAATATTTTTTATATTTTTTATTTAATTTAAGTACGAGTATTTTAAAAAATATTATTTAATTTTAATTTCTTTTTATTTAATTAAATATATTTGTATTTGGAAAATTAATTATTATTGTTTTACTCTAAACTCTAATTTCATAGTTAATGTGATAAATTATCATCATAACTTTAAATCTTTTATTATTATCATTAATCATTAATTTATAAAGATAACACTATAACATAAAGTATTGAATTATATTATTTGCTTATCATTTTTATCATAAGAGAATTTAAACTCTTGTTATTTAAAAATATATATATTGTTAATTTATTTTTATAAAGAAAATGTTATAATTATGAGAAATTAGAAGAGCATCCATTGCACCATATTAACACACAAAACAATAGATTGTATTACACATATACACAAGAGATACATATAGTTGGAGTGAGATCCAACCAATTCTAACCTTGGAGAGAGAGGTTGAGAGAATCTCTCAACAACCTCAACAAACCCAATCCAAGATCTACTAAAGTAAGCTTAATCTTATCACCCTCCCTTAATGCTTACTTTACAAATTACAATACAAGACAAGATTACAACACAATTACATCACTTGAACTTTCGTTTGTCTGTCTGGTCTTCCTCAGCACTGAAACTCACTCTACACTCACATGGCTTCCTCTCTTTCTCTTTCCTTTTCGTCGAGCTTTCCATCGACACATTTAAAGTCAAAATGCTTCTGACCATCTCTGACACTCTTTGTGAAACAGACGCTTCTCGACCTCCTGAAGGATAGTCTCGACACTGAACCATTTTATTGATACACTTCCATCTGTGAAATTCCCCCAAAGAGAAAATTTCGACAATTATATAGGACAACAATCTAAGTACGAAATGTTTTCAGCAATCAGTTAAACAACTAACCTTTCTACACACTTACAAACTCACAAGGTAAAGGTAACCTGTAATTGTTGATCTTGGAGCACCGAAGTACAACAAGAGTCTACAAATTATAACATACTGGACATAATTAAAATAGTAACATGCTCTTGTGGCACCGAAGAACATGCAAGAACTACAAGCTTGAACTACATCACTATGTTCAAAATTTGGTTCTTCTTTACAACTTAAACAATATAAAAATAAAAAATTTGACATAAAATATATCTAACAAATGCATAGGAGCTTCAATTTCTCCATCAGTATAGGCATGCCACAGGTGGCTCTATAGCACCTTCCTCATCCGCCCTTGTAATCGAAGAAGCCGTGAAACCAGGCTCAATAGAATCCCCAATATTCTGTCCATAGCACACTCCTCTGCATACCAGCAAAAGAATAATAATAAATCTATTCCATCTCAATGCTTCTCTTTGTATCGTCTTCATCCTCGCCATCAAAATTCTAATTGCTTGCCCAAATTAAGATATAATGCCATGGCTATTTGTTCAGAGAATGTGAATTTAATGCCAAAAATTCAAGCAACGTCACATGAAGGAGGTGGGCCGAGTAAGGGATAACAATCAATGATCCTCATTATTTTTCAGCAATATAGAATTGGCATGACTCATACAAAATCCTCGAAGGCTCCAAACAAGCACCAGGTCTCGGTTAGTTAACGAAAACTTGTAATCGCCAGACGAGAATTCTGTTTCCGCCGCGTTGCTAACAAGATTCAATCCCTGGACCAACCTCTGTCTCGGCAGAAGTGTATCTGTCGAAAAATAGAAACTTTCCCACAGGACCTCATTCTCGGCACCCATGTGGACTGGATGCATTCGCAGAGCATCGTTGTTGATGACCACCGCTCATTGAAACGGAAAATCATGACATGGCATTAATGATTAGTGATGAACTCAATCTGCAAATGTAACACCGGAATATCGTACCTTCAAAGCGATTCGCAGTTGGTGTACTGATCCACATGAAGCGAAAAACCCAACAGCAAATGCGGCTTCTTCACGGCAGCTATTGACAGTGACATCCTGTCACGCCTCCACCTATCTAAATTACCCCAGCTGGCAGTAGCACACGCAACTGGAATGGCTTGGAATCTCTCATCTATTTTGGCAATTAATGTTTCAGAGTTCGAATCATATAGCAGATATGAATGACGCCAATTTAGACCACCACAACTCTACAATCACGGACCTCCTTTTCTCCTGCTTCCCTTGTTGCGCCTCGGCCGACGAGCACTCACTCAGGCCCTTGCGGTTTAAGAAGGTCACGCGATCAAACCACAGGGTAGATTCCATGGACGGTGATTCTCAAAACTAGTGGCACAAGTATGATACCATTAACAGCAGTAGGTCCTCCTCTCTTTTTTTCACCGTAGGCAGCTCTACAGTTAAAAAATGAATACACAACACTCTCACAAAAAAATAATTCAACACTCCTAATCTATGTATGTACAGAGAACCTCTCCCAAACTATTTCATCTTCCTGGGCACTCCCGTGAGGGATTAAGCCCAGCTAGGCTTTGATACCATATGAGAAATTAGAAGAGCATCCATTGCACCATATTAACACACAAAACAATAGATTGTATTACACACATACACAAGAGATACATATAGTTGGAGTGAGATCCAACTAATTCTAATCTTGGAGAGAGAGGTTGAGAGAATCTCTCAACAACCTCAACAAACCCAATCCAAAATCTACTAAAGTAAGCTTAATATTATCAATAATTAGAATTATTGAACCATACTATTAGTTCTTGTATACCGAGGAAGCTAACAATGGGTTTGCATATTCACAATTATTCCATTAGCGTTGATTAATGTAATTTTTAATGCTTATTTAGAAAAAATATATATATTTTTTCAATGTTAATAAAAAAATGTTTTTAAAACATTTTATTGCACCATAATTTGAAAGTTTTATTACTCTTTTCTTTTCTTTTCTTTTTCTTCTTCTCTTTTTTTTGCGCTAATAATGGGTTTTCATATTCACATTTATTCCATTAGTATTGATTAATATAATTTTTAATGTTTAATTTAGAAAAATAATTATTTCTTTTTTAACATATGGTGTATTATTACTTTAGTAGTGATTAATATAATTTTAATGTTAATTTAGAAAAAGAAAATCAATGTTATTAAAAACTATAACTATTTTTTAAACATTTCATTGCACCATAATTTCGTAGTTTTATTACATTCTTTGCACATATTAGATATGGATAGGAAAACTCACATACTTTATTCCATAACCTATGGATATGAAATTTTTAATGTTTAATTTAAAAAAACAATTATTTTGTCTTTAACATATTGTGTATTTTTTATGATGATGATGATGATGGTTAACGTCCACTTAGACCAATCTTTGGTCTATCGAACCTAAAGAAAGGAGTTATTTAATTTGATTTAAGATTTTATTCCTATGCTCAAAAAGCGTGGAGAGAAGCCTTCCGAGCTCACTATAATTTTGACATCTTAAAAGGCTAGGAAGGTTAGTATTGCAACAAAGATTATGAAATTGAGCTCTAATGTGGTTGTACATGGGGCACTCTAAAAGGAATTGGTTTTCATCCTCGATGTTCATATTCTCACAGAGATGGCAGATCCTTTCCATCCATGGAGTTTTAGGAACTGTCCAACGACCTGTTTCACTATGTAGCAGTGCATGAGAGTTCGTTCTAATCTTGGTTGTATTAATTTTCTTCTTTGAGCTAGTTAAAACAGAGAGATACTTTTGATATTCTAAGGTGGGGTTGATTACCTCCTTATAATACCTTGATTTTCTTTTATCTGCTAGATCTTTCTCACACCACATTTTTTCTTTGAACTTACAAGTAACAATTTTTTTAATGTTATTGATGTTTTTCAATGCAACATTCTTGTTGATCTCCCAATGATTTAACCAAGCCCTGATGTCTTTATACCAACCTCTTTTAAGCCTTAGGTGGTTTTGGCTGGAATTTAAAGCTAGCTTAGTAAGTCTATGGTCTCCTATGTTATTGACCTTGTGCTTGTACAAGAAAAGCCTAGTCATAGCTAGGCTCTCGATAGTGGAAAGACCGAATTCTATAAGGAGAATAGGATAGGGTGTATTGCTTTTGATTTTAAGGTTATACGTTATAAAATGCTTCTAGATTTGTTCAATATTTCTCCAGGATTCTCTAGAGATGCTGCAACCCCAAACCTCACATCCATATAAGATAACAAGAGTAACTAAAGTTTCAAAGAGGAACTTCTTTCTATCCCACATTGCGAGGTTTGTGGTTTTACAATTATTTTCAAGACCAAAATAAGCTTTCCACCCCTCATTAATCCTTTTCTAAATGTTAACTTAGAAAACATATATATATATTTTTTCAATATTATTAAAAAACTATTTTTTAAACATTTTGTTGCACCATAATTGGAAATTCTTATTACATTTTTTGCACAGTTTGTGGATTAATGTAATTTTTAATGTTTAATTTAGAAAAAACAAATATATTTTTTTTAACATATTGTGTATTATTACTTTAGTATTGACTAATAAAAATTTTAATGTTAATTTACAAAAAAAAATCAATATTATTAAAAAACTATTTTTTAAACATTTTATTGAACCATAATTTGAATGTCTTGTTACATTCTTTGCACAATATAATTCCATAGAGATAAAAATCTCACATAGGCTTATGCCATAATCTATAGATATGAAACTCACATACTTTATGTCATAATCTATAGATATGTTTGTTGTGTTCCATATTCACATTTATTCTGTTAGTGTTGATTAATTTAATTTTTAATGTTTAATTTAGAATAAAATATTTTGTTTTTAACATATTTTGTATTATTATTTAGTATTGATTAATATAATTTTTAATGTTAATTTAGAAAAGAAAAAAATCAATATTATTAAAAATCTATTTTTTAAACGTTTTATTGCGCCATAGTTTGAAAGTCTTATTACATTATTTGCACAGTATAATTCTATATGGATAAAAAAAACTCACATAATTTCTGGCATAATCTATGGATGTGAAACTCACATGCTTTATGTCATAATCTATGAGTATGTTCATTATATGCATGCATGAATTTTAAATATTTTTTTATTCTTAGGATTTGCAAGAAAACCATATGTGAAAAAAGTAATTAATAATTAAGTTAAAATAAAAAAAAAAATATAACTAAAACTCCATATAGGTCAAAGAATGTAATAGGTTTCAATGCATTTGTAAATCATTTTGCAACAAATATTTTGATCTTGTCGTAAAGACAAATGGACTAAGAAAAATATAAATATTAAAAATGGAGTTGGCTTATTCATATAGTTATTTTTTGTTCGAATTAATAACCATTTTATAAAATTATACAATTAAGTTTGCAAAATTACATTTTTATTACTCTTATTTAAAAAACATAATGATAGGAAATAAAAACTTTATTTATATCTTGTTTTTATCCATTTTTTTCTACAAATACCTGCTTAAATTACAGAAGGTAGTAATTGATGGTAAATATGTTATTTACTTATTATTTATATTAAGTAAAATTATACAATTACAAATATTTGCTTAAATTACTGAGGGTAGCAATTGATGGTAAATATGTTATTTTCTTATTATTTATATTAAGTGAAATTATACAATTAAGTTTGCAAAATTACATTTTTACTAGTGTTGGAAAATCCATAATGGTTGGGAAATAAAAACTTTGTTTATATTTAAAGTGTTGGAAAAAACATACTGGTGAGAAATAAAAAATTAATTTATATCTTGTTGTATTTTTGGTTGTTTCCTAGTAAGCTTAACAATGAAAGAGTGGTGTGTTTATATTTAAAGTGTTGGGAAAACATAATGGTGGGAAATAAAAGCTTTGTTTATACCTTGTTGTATTTTTTGTGGTTTCCTAGTAAGCTTAACAATGAAAGAGTGGTGGGCAATAACAACTTTATTTATATCTTGTTTCTATCCAATTTTTCTTTGTTTATATTTAAAGTGTTGGAAAAAACATAAGGGTGGGAAATAAAAACTTTGTTTATATCTTCTTGTATTTTTGGTAGTTTCCTAGTAAGATTAACAATGAAAGAGTGGTGGGAAATAACAAATTTATTTATATCTTGTTGCTATCCATATTTTTCTAAAAATATTTGTTTAAATCAAGATGGTTAGTAATTGATGGTAAATATGTTATTTACCTAAATATTTATTATTGATATTAAGTAAAATTATACAATCAAGTTTGAAAATTTACATTTTTACTCCACCTATTAAAATGTTGGAAAAAAAATAATGGTGGGAAATAAAAACTTTGTTTATATCTTGTTGTATTTTTGGAAGTTGGGAAAAACATAATGGTGGAAAATACAAAATTTGTTTATATGTTGTTGTATTTTTGGTATGTTTATATCTGGTTGTATTTTTGGTGGTTTCCTAGTAAGCTTAACAATGAAAGAGTATTTAATTTTGTATCTTGTTGTATTTTTCAAAGAGTTGGAAAAAACATAACGGTGGGAAGTAAAAAATTTGTTTTTAACTTGTTGTATTTTCTATTTGTTTATATCTTGTTATATTTTTGGTGGTTTCCTAGTAAGTTTAACAATGAAAGAGTATTTTATTTTTGGTAGTTTCACCTTAACATTGAAAAATATAAAAGTACTAAAATCATGGCTTAAATATTGCAACGTCCTGTATATAGTTATTTTTTGTTTGAATATATTGCAACTTCTTGTATATAGTTATTTGTTCTTTGAATTAGGGTGGGTAGTAATTGATGGTAAATATTTTATTTCCGTGAGTATTTCTTATTGATATTAAGTAAAATTATACAATTAAGTTTGCAAATTTACATTTTTACTCTTCTTATTAAGTGTTGGAAAAAACATAATTGTGGGAAATAAAAAATTTGTTTATATCTTGTTGTATTTTTTATGGTTTTCTAGTAAGATGAAAGAGTATTTTATCCAAATTTTTTATGCAAATACTTGATGGTTAATATGTTATTTACGTTAGAATTTTAATTTTTGTTGGTTTTTAAAAGTATTTTATTTTTTTGGTGGTTTCTTAGTAAGAAAATCTAAAAGTATTTTAATTTTTGGTGGTTTCCTAGCTTAAATACTACATCCAACAAAAACTACAATATTTTGGTGGTTTTCTAGTAAAAAACTCTAAAAGTATTTTAATTTTTGGTGGTTTCCTAGCTTAACATTAAAAATATAAAAGTATTAAAATCATGACATAAATATTGCAACTACATCCAACAAAAACTACAATAATATTATAGAAATAGAATTATCAATAATGATTATAGGAATAGATTTTTTTTTTAATTATATTTTTTTAATATAATTTTTATATATGAAAATTCAATTTAAAACCCCATAAAAATAGTCCTTCATTTAGAAAAAAAAAATATTACATTTTAAAAATTTTAAAATTAATTTTTAATTTCAAAATATTCAATTTAATAATTGTTTTTTTCAAAACTTTAATAATGTTCATACAATCTACTATAATTTTTTTGAAATTAATAAACTTAGAAATTTTTTAAATTAATTAACTTCATAGAATCTAATAGAAATCTTTCAATTAAATTGTAATATAACTATTAAATTTTTAAAACATAATTGAAATATCATATTAAAGTTTCAAAATAACTCATAATAACATATTTAAAATTGTCTACTATAATTTAAGTAAGTCATTGATATGAATAAGATAATTTAAGTAAGTCATGGATATGAATAAGATATAAATAAATAAACTTACTAGGAGTTACTTCCCACCATCATTTATATTATATTTTCCTCAAGTGCTTATGTAGAGTAAAATTTTATTGTAAATGTAAAAATGGAAAAAATTTAATTTATCCAATTTGCAGCTCAATTTATTAGTTTCTACTAAACCAAGACTATAAGACTCAATTTTTCTATTAACCACTATTAATTTAGCATTGATAAATATAGATTATAATCATCTATACATTTTTTAAGAATCTAAAATTATAACAAGAACTATTGAAACATATTATTCACTTATTATATATATGTTGTGTGCGTGTGTGTGTGTGTGTGAAGCACTTTGTATTTATAATCAAAATAAAGAGTTAGATTTAGTTCATAAAAATCAATCTTAGACCCCTTCAAAAGTACTAGAGCAACTAAACTCCCTAAACACTTCCATTACAGTAATATAAACAGAAGATGTTCATTAGTATACCACTTACCACATCAATAGCTCATACCTAAATTATATTCAAGACTATAAAGGTAGTGTATGAGCCCACAACATCATCAAATGCATGCCATAAAATAAAAAATAAAAATACCACCATGCAGCCATGAAAGACTAGCCAATGAAATATATGGAACTTACTCCATGTTCGGCTACAATATTCCATAATAAACATTGCAAAGGATGCCAATATATGCTTCACTTTAGAGATCCACCAAGGCGTGTACATAGATGTCAAAAACTATGAGAAAAAAGTATTAAAAACATAAATCTCATCAACCAAACTTTGTATAAAAATGATCATCAACATACCCTAGAGTAGACACAATGCTCTACGGAGAAGATTTGAAAGCATATCAACAACAAAATAGTGATAGTCATCCACCTCTAAAGCATAAAAAAATGTCCACAGCAAGAGTCCCTCGAGAGTGCATAGAAGGCACAAGAAACCAAGTTCACTTCTCTTGAATCCATAAGATAGCAAGAAAGATCCCAAACGAGTGCTCAAGATCACATCAGGTAGATAATATGCATAATTTTAGCACAATCCAGTACATAATCAAATAAAAAACCAAATTGCTATAGAAACTATAGCTAAAGGAAACAATCAAAATTTGGTAAAAAATCTTTTGAAACCCACCATCACTAATCTAGATATGAGGAAATTATAGTATGGGTTTTCCCATGATTAACTTGAGGATCAATGAGATATCCAAAGAAAGATTCACTCGCCAAGAAGCCTTGTACATGAGCCAAGCAAGAGTGCACACTATCCAAACAATACCTAAGATTATGAATCATTTGTTTGACATCCTCTAGTGAGGAAAATAAATTATAGGTATAAAATTATTTGTCCTTTAATATCAAGTGCAACGAAGTGTCCATTTGTTGGTGTAAGGCAAGTGAATTCATAAAATGAACCCATTTTTTCCTAAATCTTCCATAGTCTAGTACTCATTTCATATCCTTCTGTGTCACGTGAGAGTGTGAGTGATAAAGGTGTTCCTTGGCCTCTTTACTTCCCAACATTAAAATCTCCTTCATAACTTCTAAAGGAACTACATCAAAAAATGTGGTAACAAAGTCATAAGAAAAAGGTCACCCTCATTTAGATCTGACATTGCCTCCTTCACCTCTCCTACTACACATCCTCTACCTAGGAGGCATGAGTGCAACAACCAAAGAACATTAGAAATAAGAAATAAAATAGCATTTTCCTTCAAAATAGGAAAAGGGGCAATGTACACCACCCTAATCCCCAACCTAAGATGTACCAAATCATCCCCCAAATACCATACAAAAAGAGAAAATTCAAGTAAATTTTCAATCAACCTAAAGCTCACAAACATGACATAACCCCACAACCAACAATAAAATTCTTCAACACATATTATGAATTCAAAAACTATGATGATACCCATAACCTTAAATTTTTCATTTGATACCCTACTATGAGAAAATTAACCAAATTAACAAAAGACAATTAACAAGGACCCCAGCATATAAGACTCAAACACTAAAGCATTTAGTTGGAAAGCACCATGAGTACAATTAAAAATTACCCACAAATCAACAATAACCTTTAAAGACCAAATAAATAGAAAATCGACCTTAAGTAAACCACACAAGGAGAATACAAAGACAAGCTAGCCTAAGGGTGAAAATGTGAATTTGGGTTACACTTTTGTGAGAATCAGGGGCGAAAAAGTTTTTTCGGAAATAGTTCGGCCGAACTTTTTGAGAAATTTCGGTCGAACTCGTTCTGCCATTTAGATTGACGGTGCACTAATGGCGTGGGCAAACAGATTTTTTTCCAGAGATGGGAAAACCGACAACAATAGATCGATTGAACTTTTAGTTTGGCGGAACTTTTAAAATAGTTCAGCCGAACTCATATTTTATAAATATATCGCCCACGAACTATGCTCATTTTCACGCGTTTATGTTTCTTCTGCTCTGTTTTTTATCATATTTTGTTGAATTTCTGCGGCGACGTTAAGCGAATTCTGTGGCACTATTTTTTCTCTGTTGCTGATCATATTTTGTTGAATTTCTGTGGCGACGTTAAGCGAATTTCTAGGTAAGTATAATCCACCAGTTTTCCTTCTCTGAAACTAGTGAATGTTATATGTTCCAAGAGAATTATTGGTTTTCTAAGCTACTCTTAGGGATGTAGTGAAGTGAAAAAGCGTTGCTTAGTTTTGATACTTTGATTTTTTACTTTTTACAACATTACAGTTGTAACTACACAATCATTACAAAAGCTCACTTAAATCTCTGTTTGTAGACATTGGTGATAAGGGGACTTGAAACTTATTTCTCAAGTGTGTTTTATAGGGAAAAATGTCCAAGTCTCAAAAACTGTTAATATTTCTGTATCAAGTAGCAATACACCCCAGTAAACCTTTTTGTTAGCAGGAAAAAATAGTAGATTTTCAATTGAAAGTAGAATGCCCCGGTTATACCTAAAAGGCCACTGATTCATGTTTTATATCTCTTTGAAGCTAAATTTAGGGTATTAGACAAAAACCCATAATTTTTGGTCAATCAGAAGTGGTGTAAATGAGGATTTTTGTTTTGTCTCAGCTTAAAGTCCCCTTTATGTTCAACCAAGAACTCAACCAAGCTGACCCTGATAGCTTAATCACTCCTAGAAACTTTTATTTTGTGACCTTTGTCGAAATAAAACTGAACATTATCATTACCCGTTGCTTTATTCTCTGCTTGAACTCACACAGTAGAATAAATCTGTTGAATCAAAGTAGAGACCCTAACAATGGATAAATCTTGTAAAGGATTGAACACTGCCCCAAGTGCATGAATCATTATTGCCTCTAGAGTATATTGACCCAACACATTAATATGTTTTAAATTCTAGCTGGATAGACGAGCCATATTCCACTGTAGATATTTCTTAGTGGTAATAAGCTCAGAACCAATTAAAAATTTAACCAAACCAAGAACACTTTTAAAAACACTTTTTTCATCGAAATGTGTAGTCATATCTTCTATTATTTTCTGTAAAATCAACAACTATTCCTAACTAAAATATTCACCATTAGATTTACATTCTTTCAAGCTAATCAACAACTTGATAACCTCATGGTGATAGAGAGAAACATTTGACTGTACAGAAGAACTAGATAAAGACTTATCAATCTTGATATAGAAAGTATTCCAGAATAACTCAATAGTTTTTTCCCAAGTTAAAGAATCTCCATGCTATGGTACCTCGCTACCATCACACATAGAATAATCCTTGTCAGATCCAAAATCATAATCACCAATAAAAGAAAATCCATTATTACTTGAACCACAAGAATAAGCATTTAGGAAAGATGAAAAGCCATATGAATAAGCATTTAGAAAAAGAAAAAAACCTTGATTAATATCTATCTAATCTCCTATGTAGATGCACCATTAATATAGAGCAATTCAACAGATATAGTACAGATGACAATAGACAAAAGCACCCGGATTTATAGTGCTAAAACCCACACAATGTATAAGCCCTAGGGGAAACATTAATATGGACATGAATTCCTGCAGAATATTATGAGAAACCAAGGTAAGAAATAAAAATCCATTTAAAGAAGCATTTCTTCTGCTTACCTTGGGGTGATTCATACAATAGCAGCAACAAAAAACACAGATTGTTGAGGAGCACAATTAGCCATTACTATTTTCAATTACAGAGAGGAATTTAAATAACTCTTCCTCTTGATTTAGATGGCAGTCCTTAGTTCAGCTCTCTGTATTGACAATTAGCCACTAATTCATACAATAGCAACAAAAAAAAATACAGATTATTGAGGACCACAATGTAATCAAATATGTTTTCAACTACAGAGAGGAATTGAAATAACTCTTCCTCTTGAGTTAGATGACAGTCCTTAGTTTAGCTCTCTATATTGACAGTTACCTCAACAGATTTAGTAGGGGAATACAGATCAGTTTAAGAAAAGGGAAACAAATCATCTGTTGTTAACTATCATTGGTACTTTACTTTAGTAATAATAGTAATGGTTACGTATTAGTTACTGAATAAGCTTAGTTTGTGGAAACTTGTAATCTAACCATTCATCCCATATTATAGAAACACTGCTTATCTCTACTAATTTCTTATCATGTAATTGTATTGACTTCTCATATTCACTGTGCTATAATTACATATTTATAGGCCTAATAAGTGGTTACAGAAGAATCTAGAATATACTTCAAAACCAAAAGTGATTTGATAAAAACACATTAGGCAATAAACAAACCATTGAAACCAAAAGTGATTTGATACAAAACATAGGTTTTAACCTTATATAGTTAATTGTTTCAAATAGATTCTTAATTTAAAATGAAAAATATTCAATGTAAAACACATGCATTCTTATACACCCTTATGTCTACATAAAGTAGTTTGAGTGATTCCACGGGTCCTCTACACCCTTCATAGGGTATAATTGGAACAAGTAGTGTTAAATTCTACAAGTTCTATAGGCAGAGTCTGTAAAGGGCTAGGTAGCCTCTGGATCTCATCTTTTATGAAAGGTGACATATCAAGTAAATGCCTCTACAGTCAATCTCTGGAATAGATCTGAATAGAATTTTTTCATTTTCATATCCATGGTCTCAAACAATGAGAGAGAGAAAAAAAACCTTGTATATCCAATGTAAAATAAAAATTAGCCATAAAAGTTTCCCATTGAAACCAAAAGTGATTTGATACAAAACATAGGTGATTTGATTCAATGGAAATGTGTATCTTGAATATCTAGCCCAATTATGTAATTGTTATGATATCCTTTTAGAAAAAACTTTTTTGTTGAAGCAAATATATCTGTAGTGATCCACTGATATTTTTTCACAAACAACTATTCCATTTTGGACTTTTATATCTCAAAACTATGCTCATTGAATTTATGCATCTATATTTTTAAACTACTTGAAACTATTTTATTACACCATAGGATTCATTTCAAAACTATGCTCATTGAATTTATGCATCTATATTTTTAAACTACTTGAAACTATTTTATGACACCATAGGATTCGTTTCGATATATCTCCCATTTTAATGGGGTGTATCACATTTCGAGAAAATCACATTAGCCTTAAAAGTTTCCCATTGAAACCAAAAGTAATTTGATACAAAATATAGGCTTTAACCTTATATAGTTAATGTTTCAAAAAAAAAATTTAATGAAATGAAAAATATTCAATGTAAAACACATGCACATTAACATATAATTGTGATACTTTCCCTTATTTCCAACTTAGTGGACATCATTCTAGAAAAATCCCTTTTAATGAAGCAGATATATATCCATAGTGGCATTGATATTTGTTCACAAACAACTCTTCCATTTTGGACTTTTATATCTCAAAAATATGCTCATTGAATTTATGCATCTATAATTTATTACAACATAGGAATCATTTCGATATATCTCCCATTTTAATGGGTTGTATCACATTTCGAGAAAAACACATTAGCCATAAAAGTTTCCCATTGAAACCAAAAGTGATTTGATATAAAACATATAGGTTTTAACCTTATATAGGTAATTTTTTCAAATAGATTATTAATTTAAAATGAAAAATATTCAATGTAAAACACATGCATTCTTATACACCCTTATGTCTACATAAAGTAGTTTGAGTGATTCCACGAGTCCTCTACACCCTTCATAGGGTATAATTGGGACAGGTAGTGTTAACTTCTACAAGTTCTATAGGTACAGTCTGTAAAGGGCCAGGTAGCCTCTGGATATCATCTTTTATGAAAGGTGACATATCCAGTAAATGCCCCTATATCTAAATAGAAGTTTTTCATTTTCATATCCATGGTTTCAAACAATGAGAGAGAGAAAAAACCTTTTATATTCAATGTAAAACACAAATTAGCCATAAAAGCTTTCCATTGAAACCAAAAGTGATTTGATACAAAAAATAGGTTTTAACCTTATATAGTTTAATTGTTTCAAATATATTTTTAATAAAATGAAAAATATTCAATGTAAAAAACATAGTATTTAGAAACAAAAAGTAATTTGATATAAAACATAGGTTTTAACCAAGTATATAGTTCATTGTTTTGAAAATAGATTCTTAACAAAATGAAAAATATTCAATGTAAAACAAATGCACATTAACATATGATTGTGATATTTTCCCTTCTTTCCAACTTAGTCCATCCTTCTAGAAATATCCTTTGAAAATAGATTCTTAACAAAATGAAAAATATTCAATGTAAAACACATGCACATTAACGTATAATTGTGATATTTTCCCTTCTTTCCAACTTAGTCCATCCTTCTAGAAATATCCCTTTTAATGAAGCAAATATATCCATAGTGATCCATTGATATTTGCTCACCAACAACTATCCCATTTTGGACTTATATACCTCAAAAATATGCTCATTGAATTTATGCATCTATATCTTTAAACAACTTGAAACTATTTTATCTCGCCATATGAATCATTTCGATATGTCTACCATTTTAATGCAGTGTATCACATTTCGAGAAAAAACACATTAGCCATATAAGTTTCCCATTGAAACCAAAAGCTCAATATGATAAAAAACATAGGTTTTAACCTTATCTTTAAACTACTTGAAACTATTTGATTTCACCATAGGAATCATTTTTATATGTCTACCATTTTAATGGGGTGTATCACATTTTGAGAAAAAACACATTAGCCATAAAAGATTCCCATTGAAACCAAAAGTTCAATTTGATACAAAATATAGGTTTTAACCTTATATAGGTAATTGTTTCAAATAGATTCTTAATTTAAAATGAAAAATATTCAATGTAAAACACATGCATTAACATATATAATTGCGATACTTTCCTTTCTTCCAAAATTAGCCGACATCCTTTTAGAAAAATATTTTTTAATGAAGCAAATATATCCATAGTGATCCACTAATATCTGTTCACAGACAACTATTCCATTTTGGACTTTAATACCTCAAAACTATGCTCATTGAATTTATGCATCTATATTTTTAAACTACTTGAAACTATTTTATTACACCATAGGATTCATTTCGATATATCTCCAATTTTAATGGGGTGTATCACCATTTCGAGAAAAACACATTAGCCATAAGAGTTTCCCATTGAATCCAAAAGTGATTTGATACGAAACATATAGGTTTTAACCTTATATATAGGTAATTGTTTCAAATAGATTTTTAATTTAAAATGAAAAATATTCAATGTAAAACACATGCACATTAACATATAATTTGGATACTTTCCCTTATTTCGAACTTAGTGGACATTATTCTAGAAAAATCCCTTTTAATGAAGCGAATATATATCCATAGTGGCATTGATATTTGTTCACAAACAACTCTTCCATTTTGGACTTTTATATCTCAAAACTATGCTCATTGAATTTATGCATCTATATTTTATTAAAACATAGGAATCATTTCGATATATCTCCCATTTTAATGGGGTGTATCACATTTTGAGAAAAAACACATTAGCCATAAAAGTTTCCCATTGAAACCAAAAGTTCAATTTGATACAAAACATATAGGTTTTAACATTATCTTTAAACTACTTGAAACTATTTTATTTCACCATAGGAATCATTTCTATATGTCTACCATTTTAATGGGGTGTATCACATTTCAAGGAAAAACACATTAGCCATAACAGTTTCTCATTGAAACAAAAAGTTCAATTTGATACAAAATATAGGTTTTAACCTTATATCTAGGTAATTGTTTCAAATAGGTTCTTAATTTAAAATGAAAAATATTCAATGTAAAACACATGCATTAACATATATATAATTGTGATACTTTCCCTTCTTCCAAACTTAGTGGACATCCTTTTAGAAAAATATTTTTAATGAAGCAAATATATCCATAATGATCCACTGATATTTGTTCAGAGACAACTATTCCATTTTGGACTTTTATATCTCAAAACCATGCTCATTGAATTTATGCATCTATATTTTTAAACTATTTGAAACTATTTTATTACACCAGGATTCGTTTCGACATATCTCCCATTTTAATGGGGTGTATCTCATTTCAAGAAAAACATTTGCTACAGTTTCCTAATAAAATCAAAAGTGATTTGATATGAAACATATAGGTTTTAACCCTTATATATGTGTAATTGTTTCAAATAGACTCTTAATTTAAAATGAAAAATATTCAATGTAAAACACATGCACATTAACATATAATTGTGATACTTTCCCTTCTTTCCAACTTAGTGGACATCATTCTAGAAAAATCCCTTTTAATGAAGCAGATATATATCCATAGTGGCATTGAAATTTGTTCACAAACAACTCTTCCATTTTGGACTTTTATATCTCAAAAATATGCTCATTGAATTTATGCATCTATATTTTATTACAACGTAGGAATCATTTCGATATATCTCCCATTTTAATGGGGTGTATCACATTTCGAGAAAAAACACATTAGCCATAAAAGTTTCCCATTGAAACCAAAAGTTCAATTTGATACAAAACATATAGGTTTTAACTTTATCTTTAAACTACTTGAAACTATTTTATTTCACCATAGAAATCATTCGATATGTCTACCATTTTAATGGGGTGTATCACATTTCGAGAAAAAACATATTAGCCATAAAAGTTTCCCATTGAAACCAAAAGTTCAATTTGATACAAAACATAGGTTTTAACCTTATATCTAGGTAATTGTTTCAAATAGATTCTTAATTTAAAATGAAAAATATTCAATGTAAAACACATGCATTAACATATATAACTGTGATACCTTCTCTTCTTCCAAACTTAGTCGACATCCTTTTAGAAAAATATTTTTTAATGAAGAAAATATATCCATAGTAATCCACTGATATTTGTTCACATAAAACTATTCCATTTTGGACTTTTGTATCTCAAAACTATGCTCATTTAGTTTATGCATCTATATTTTTAAACTACTGGAAATTATTTTACTACACCATAGGATTAATTCCGATATATCTCCCATTTTAATGGGGTGTATCACATTTCGAGAAAAACACATTAGCCATAAAAGTTTCCCATTGAAACCAAAAGTGATTTTATACGAAACATATAAGTTTTAACCTTATATATAGGTCATTGTTTCAAATAGATTCTTAATTTAAAATGAAAAATATTCAATGTAAAACACATACACATTAACATATAATTGTGATACTTTCCCTTCTTTCCAACTTAATGGACATCATTCTAGAAAAATCCCTTTTAATGAAGCAAATATATATCCATACTGGCATTGATATTTCTTCAAAAAAAACTCTTCTATTTTGGACTTTTATATCTCAAAACTATGCTCGTTGAATTTATGCATCTATATTTTATTACAACATAGGAATCATTTCGATATATCTCCCATTTTAATGGGGTGTATCACATTTCAATAAAAAGCACATTAACCATAAAAGTTTCCCATTGAAACCAAAAGTTCAATTTGATACAAAACATATAGGTTTTAAACCTTATATAGGTAATTGTTTCAAATAGATTCTTAATTTAAAATGAAAAATATTCAATGTAAAAAAAATGCAGTCTTATACACCCTTAGTCTACGTAAAGTAGTGTAAGTGATTCCACGGGTCCTCTACACCCTTCATAGGGTATAATTGGGATAGGTAGTAAAACTTCTACAAGTTCTATAGGCAGAGTCTGTAAAGGGCCAGGTAGCCTCTGGATATCATCTTTTATGAAAGGTGACATATCTAGTAAATGCCCCTACAATCAATCTCTAGAATATATCTAAATAGAAGTTCTTCATTTATCTCATGATCTTGTGTCATTTATCCCATGCATTTGCAATAAATGTCAATTTAATATAGATTTTTATTGATTTTGTTTTTTTTTTCAAGGATAAGAAAACCATTAAATATGATTGAAAAATGGAAATTATGCATAGAAGTTTCTTGCTATCCCAATCCAGGGAAAGCAGTGATTACATATCTGATTTCCAATATTGCAACTAGCAAATTCATCCAAAGGAAAATGAATATACTGGGAAGAACAACAAACAACAAGGCATATTATATTGGATTGATAAAAGGCTTGGGAACATCTATGCAGTATGGATTAAATGGAATTGTAGTTTTCACAAATTCTAAACTTGTGTGCAACCAGATGAATGGCGTGTGCCAAGTTAAGAATGAGAGGCTAAAAGAACTGCATGGAATAGCAAACAATATTGTTAGCCAATTTCAATTTTTTAGTATAAGACATTGAACAAATGTGAATAAGATGTATGCTGATCTATTGCATGGGACAATGCAAATTCAGGATTCATCTATCAAAGATGAATTAATAGATGAATTAGAATTATACAAGGCAATGTCAATGCCAGATTCATCTCTCATAGATGAATTAGTGTTGAGACGTTCTTCTTCAAAAATTCAAGATTCATCTCTCAAAGATGAATTAATTTTGAAACGCCCTTCTTAAAAAAATTCAAGATTCATCTCTCAAAGATGAATTAGTGTTGAGACACTCTCCTTCAAAATTTATTGATCGACATTGTAACATACCTTGGATATCTGTGTGATGTGTACTTATAAATGCGTCTTTTTTAATGACCATGTGATTTTTTCAATTATATACCAAATGTGCTCCCACCACACCATGTAAAGCGCAGCTTGATGAACTTCACATTTGCAACAAGTGGTGAACTTCACATTTTTATGAAATTAAAATGCGGGGACTTCAACAAATTTTGTTTAAATGGAGTTTCACTTCTTTTTTAATGAACTTATTATTTGGTGAACTTATTATTTTTATAATTTTGTTTTGCTTAAATTGAGTTTCACACATCAATTAGTGCTTTGAAAGTTGTGTTTTACATAATTTGTGTACACTAAATTACATTAATTTTCTAAAATTTATTTTGAATTTATTTTAAATCATTCATTTAAAAAAATAATTGTAAATGTCCACCGTAGATATATATATCATGAAGGATGAACGATGAAGAATATCAACAAAATCCCATATCTCCATGAGAGGGGGGGATTAGGGATTGAGGGATGTTCATGGTATTTAAATATAATCTTAAATCTCCATACATGTGTGTACATGTGGAATTGATTTTTTATCAACTTTGTGAGTTAAATTAGTTGTTAATAAGTTTCATTTTCTATTTTTTAGGAGCTAATAAGAGGAGAAGGGTCTGTACTCCATCCATGGAGCATGTCCATGGTTCACCCAGTCGTGGTATGGTTTGAACACAATTTAATCAATGAATATGTACGTGTGTAATTATATGTATGAGTGCATTTTTTAATTGATTATAAATTCATATTTATTTATGAATCTTATCTCTCGTCTCGAGAGGTTGGTGATGGTTCAAATCTCCTTAGATGGCCATCAATAATTGCTAGCAGGTTGTGTGAAGGTGGTGATATATATTCCTCGGAGGCCAATCAACGACTAGTGGTGCTGGTTCTTAGCAGGGTCATTATGGTTCTCAACAGTTTCAGGGTGGGGAAGATGCTAGCCAACCACGTCGAGGTTGCCATCAATTTCAATATTTTTTTCATTCAATTTGTACAAATTTGTTTACATGTGTTTTGTCTAATATACAAAATTTTATATATTGTTGCGGAGGTTGAAAATGCTCCAACTGTTGGTAAAAAAATATGCAGGGCAAAACGCTACATTCAAGAAGAAGGTTGTCCACCCACCACAACTTATCCGGCTGATATTTCTGATATACCTTGGGAAAGAAACATGGCGCAATGCACCTTAGAAAGGTTTCAAAAACTTCATGCAAAATTGCAGAGAGATCTTGTGGCTTTGACTCTACCTGCTGAGAGTCGACAAAGCTTGGAAATAGTTACACATTCTTTAGGTGAACTAGTAGCTGTGTACTGAAAGCTTGGGCCAATGACTGATACATTTATAGAAGTCATGAGAAAAATAAAGGAAACAATAATGGGTCTTGATAAATGGGAAGATGTAAAAAAAAGAGTTACAAAAGAAATAGCGAATTCAATGTTTAATTTCAAAGAAGGGTCGAAAAGAAAGATGCTAAAGGTGCAATATTTCAAGCACCCCAATATAGCTCACTATTTGTATGATAGACACCTTGTGGCCTATGGAAGACTCTCATGGAACGACAAGGTTCCTCTTTATTTTGCAAATTTTTTTTATGCATAGTTCTTTTTGAAAATTAAACCCACTTATAATGACCTTCCGTCTGAATTTTTTGGTCCTGGGAAAGGTCGATTATGTGACTGTAGAGGCACTAGGCATGATGTTGAGTTGCCTCGCCCTAAGCCACCATTGATTAGTCGACCTTTTTGGGTCGAAACTTTGTGGTCAAAGATGGATGCCACTTCTCAAATTAGTCAAGAAGCAAGGGATGCCATCATCGACAACGTTCACAGTGGATTGGGCGGAGTCGATGTTTGTCTGAATTGACAAAGAGCACGTGAGAATGCACATGCCAATTTTGTGTATTGTACAGATGAATATATTGACAACATGAGTGTTGAAGATCTCAAAATATATGCAAATAATTGTCGCAATGGTTGGAAAGACCTAATTCTTCATGAGGAAGAGGGCACAGGAACGGTATGTGTTAATGGTTAGGGTTCAATTATTTTAACACATACATGTACAATTTGTAATAAATACACATGTATAAGTATAAATTTATTTGTATGTACATTAATCTAACAAAAATGTATCATTATATGTTAAAACACCATTTGCAGTTGTCACGCATGATGAATGATGAAAATGTTAATATCACGTTCAGAGCCTCTAGTTCAAACAATCAAGACGGGTCTCACCATCAAGATATGTTGACAAATGTTAGTGTTTTTAAAGTGATATTTTAAAAATAATTGTGAACACATGTACATGTACATATATAATAGTCAGTGCACCCCACGTATTCTCGATTCTCGTCCGATGTTTTTTGGATGGCGTATCTTCTTCTTTTCCGGGGAGATGTACCTTTCACTTCCTTAGAGATGTCTATGTCCATTAACAAGTATGGACAATTTTTCACTTTTAAAATTTATGTTTTTAAGTTATATATATTCCACCTCAAAAAGTTCCATTAAAAAATGAGATATATCTATATCTCGAGTTATTTTAAATTTTTTGAATTCTCTTAGGTTTTGGAGATTTTCTTTTGGAGCCCTCTTTAGGAGATGTCCCAAATTCACCTCAGAAGTATATTTCTTTTTTCACTTTAAATATATATGTTTTTTAAAAGTTATAATTATAAATTGAAGTTTAAAATTTTTATTATAAATTGATATCTTCGACCTCGAGTTACTTTATGGCGTTTAAAATTTTGAATTTTAGGTTTATATAGAAGCAAATTTAATCTTACGTAGTTCAGGGATCTCATTAGGAACATCCACACTATTTCAACCATTTGGATTGAACAAGTTGTCTAATCTTTTTTTTTTAATATTATTGAAAATAATTTTATATACTTGCATTTTCATCTCGAAAATTCTTAATATATTACATAATACATGGTTATCATATACTTTACTATCGGAGAATGTCCCCATGGGGGAAGTTGTACAAGTTGTAGAAAAGTAGCAAGAATGAGAGGGAACCTCGTGAGGTATTGCATGATATATATATATATATATATATATATATATATATATATATATATATATATATATATATATATATATACATGAAGTTCTATATATTCTCACTCATTTTTAAAACATCAAATTTTAATGTTTGTATGTGCATTGTGTACATGTTCCCCATGCTTCGCAAGATAGCTCGCAGATTGAGACTCTACTAGGAAAGACACTACATCCATCTGTATTTGACGGACATGATTTCTAGATTTGATTGAGATTTCTAGTCTGAAATTTACTTTTTTATATATTATCTAGATGCACAATCATATATATATATATATATATATATATATATATATATATATACTTGTGAGATCTACAGTCTTCGGACATATTTTGTTGTGTTGATATAATTTTTTTTGTTTTTACAAGTTAAGTTTTGGATGGTTGAAGTGCTTTTGGGATGTGAACGTGAAGTAATGTTGTTATATAATTTGTTTGGTTTTTAAAACTTAAGTTTTGGATAGTTGAACTACTAGTAATGTTGTGATCTATAAATTAATGTTTTGCTTTTGAACTACATTTGGCATGTGAAGTAATGTTGTGTTATAATTTTTTTTATTTTTAAAACTTAAGTTTTGGATGGTTGAAGTACATTTGGCATGTGAATTATTGTTGTGATCTATAATATTTTGTTAAATTAAAGTTTAATTTTTGCATGGTTGATCTACATTTGGCATGTGATATAATGTTAAATGTTTTTATTGGATAGTTGAACTACAATTGGCATGACATGTGAAGCAATGTTGTGATATAATAAAAAAAAATTTAAAACTCAAGTTTTGGATTGTTGACGTACATTTGGCATGTGAAGTAATGTTGTGATCTATAATTTTTTGTTAAATTAAAAGTTAAGTTTTGGATGGTTGATCTACATTTGGCATGTGATATAATGTTAAATTTTTTTATTGGATAGTTGAACTACAATTTGCATGACATGTGAAGTAATGTTTTGATATAATCAAAAAGTTTTTAAAACTTAAGTTTTGGATGGTTGAAGTACATTTGGCATGTGAAGTAATGTTGTGATCTATAATTTTTTTTTAAATTAAAAAATTTAAGTTTTGGATGGTCGATCTACTTTTGGCATGTGATATAATGTTAAATGTTTTTATTGGATAGTTGAACTAAAATTTCCATGACATGTGAAGTAATGTTTTGATATAATCAAAAAGTTTTTAAAACTCAAGTTTTGGATGGTTGAAGTACATTCGGCATGTGAAGTAATGTTGTGATGTATAATTTTTTGTTAAATTAAAAGTTAAGTTTTGGATGGTTGATCTACATTTAGCATGTGATATTATGTTAAATTTTTTTATTGGATAGTTGAACTACAATTGGCATGACATGTGAAGTAATGTTTTTATATAGTCAAAAACTTTTTAAAACTCAAGTTTTGGATGGTTGAATTACATTTGGCATGTGAAGTAATGTTGTGATCTATAATTTTTTGTTAAATTAAAATTAAGTTTTGGATGGTTTATCTACATTTTCCATGTGATATAATGTTAAATGTTTTTATTGGATAGTTTAACTACAATTGGCATGACATGTGAGGTAATGCTTTGATATAATCAAAAAGTTTTTAAAAATCAAGTTTTGGATGGTTGAAGTACATTTGGCATCTTAAGATTGCTTTTGATCTCTACATACTATTATTTGAGTGAAAAAAATTCCACTGGGAAGAACATAGCTTTTCAATGCAACTAAACATATTAATTGAGCTTTAATTAAAAAAGAGTAAAGAAAAGTTAACATGTCAGAAAAATAACATTCGTGGTTGTCATTTTTATTGGAATAGATAAATCATATTTTAAGGATTCTCCATCCAAAAACAATTTCAATGAAGAGAATCCTTAATATGATTTAGTTATTCCAATAAAAATAACAACCAAGGATGTTATTTTGTTGGATTTGTGGTTTTTTTTTTAACTTTTTTTTCAAATAGAGCTCAATTGATATGGTTAGTTGGATTGAAAATCTATGTTCTCTTCACTGGAGATTTTTTCACTCAAACAAGAGTATGTAGAGATCAAAAAAAATATTAAGATTACTTTCAATTACAATCAAGTATTCCAAACATTTTCCCACATGATGACACCTTCATTGACCTCTAAAAAGTATTTCATGGGCTATATGTTCTGCCTCTTTCCCATATAAATCCCTTTAATTTTGATTGGAAATATAAGTAGATGTATTTTTGTTGAATTTGGGTCAATGTCATTAATGCACTCAACTAGGTAGCCTTGTTGATTTATAAATTGGTAAATTGATGACATTGAGTTAATTGCATTCTAGAACATATATATTCAAGACATGAAAATTTTTTCATCAATGCACATGGGAAAACCACTAACAATTAATTGCATTCTATAACATATATATATATATATATATATATATATATATATATATATATATATATATATATCCAATACGTGCAACATTTTTCATCAATGCACATAGAAAAGCTACTTTCAGTTAATTTCCTAGAACATATCTGACCATTGGACAGACAAATTTTGTACTAGATTTTCTATCAGGAATATAGATGTGGGTCAAATCCCACCAAATATTGGAGAAGTGCTCTGAGTCTCTTGTCCAAAAGGAATCTTCGTACAAAACTATAATGTGGATGATTTATTTACATTCCATACTTTTTACCAGAAAATACCATGAGAAAAACTGGTCACATTCAGTCCGAGTATATATCCAGTACATGCAACATTTTTCATCAATGCACATAGAAAAACTGCTTTCAGTTAATTGCATTCTAGAACATATATATTCAATACATGAAACATTTTTCATCAATTCACATATAGTAAAACTACTTGAACAGTTAATTGCATTCTAGAATATATATATATATATATATATATATATATATATATATATATTCAATACATGCAAGATTTTTCATCAATGCATGTATAGAAAAGCTACTTTCAGTTGATCCTAGTGTGCATGTACCAAAACAATTTGTACATGTGAAAACACTTGCACAGATAACATAACAAGGCAGCTCAATTTTTAGTTGAGTTATGGAAGCTCTAAAACACATTCCAAAGAGAAGAAATTGTTGGGCAGTTCAATCAAAAAAATTCCAATGGAATGCCATCTTCAATGATCCGTTCATGATCTGATTTTGATATTTTCCATTTATTAATTTTCGTTTTCTTCTTTGATTGAACCTCTATCAACTTTATGCGTGCTGCACACACCAAGTGACTATATTGACAACTTATGACATCGGGTTCATAGTCTTCAAAGTAAACAAAATCCCCACTTTGATTAGTTTGTCTGAAAAATATCCTTTCAGTATAATAGATCCTCTTTCATATGGAAACCCGTGATCATTATATTTTTTCTAATAATTTCATTTTTTGTTTAGTGCAATGCATCAAATAATACTTCACATTTTTATCATTGTCAACAGGTGAAATTACAAAAAAAACATCTCCTGCACAATAAAACAAACTTAATAAACCTATGTATTTAAATTTATTTCTAGACCTTTATCATTTGAAAGTAATTCAAATGTTACATTCTCTAACAAGATCATAAACTCGATCACCATCGGATGATATTGTAGTCTCCTCTGATTGCATTTCTTCAAACATTGCAACGGACATTTTTCCCTTTATATTTAGCTCAGTATGTTTCCAATCTTTTACATACATTTTGTTTTCACAAACGTCATTGGATTCTATGTTGTCTATGCAAACATGACAAAAATAAGAATATTTTCTTTTATCCAATGCAAACACATTTGTGGACGACTTTGTTTTAATTGAATGCAATTTTCAAGTCCCTTTTATTGTTTCAACGTCATTTCCAATTGATCTATATACTTCTTCGATCCCAATATGCGAAAAAACCTTTATATGGAAAATTCAAAGAAGAATGTAAATATGATATAAAATACAATCAAAGATAATCAATCAGAGATAATAAAATTGTGATAAATGTACACTATTTAAAATTAAATATCTAATAAAAAATAAAATGAATGTACCTTTTCACTTCCCTTGATCAGTTAGTTTCATGGCTTAGAGCAGCAATGCACTATTGAACAACTTCTTTAGTGTCCACAATTCGGCTTGCAGAGGGATTCATTTGATATCTTCGAAGTGCTCATTTTATGCATGCCCCTGCACCGTCATGTTCTCCTTTTCCATGACCAGTCTTGAAGAAATTCCAACAATGTTTAATGCAGGTTTTCTTATGAAGACAACACAACCAAAAGAATGATCGTGTAGATTTGAATTGAATTGCGCATCAATTTGACCATATCCAATGTTCATTGAATGTTATTCCCCTTATTTTCAAGGAATCATAAATATTTCCAAAACAGTGTTGTACAAAATATGTATCATGTATACGATCATCACTGATATAAAAGTGATATTCTTTAATAACATGTCGATTTTCACTAGTGCTTTCTATATGATCGACGTTTTTTTCAGCATATCTATATAAAATATGGACGAGCATGGAGACTTGGTCAGAAGGATAGTATTCACTCTAAATTTCTTTTTGTGGAACAAATGTGTAGTTTTATGAAAAATCAATTACTAACAAAATGGTCCCTGATGGAAAAAATTCACGGGAATTTTTGAATTGCAAGTCTTGCCATCGAGCTCTATGGGAATTCTTAGTGTATTTATAAATTTATGTCTCAAACTTTCTCAAAAAGTCTATCACAAAAATTTATTCTTCTCGTAATTCAATTCTTTTAGCACTATTTGCACCTTGAGAATATGTATGGATATATTCATATCTCTTCCATTTCACTTTCATGTTGGACAATGATTGATCATTTATATCAATACGATATTTGTTTTGAAATTTAGTCAAATTTCCACAATCATCGCATTTTTTACCACCAACACATTTATTTTCGTAAAATATATCATCGCTTTGTCTTTCACATAGAATTTGAGATATGAAATCATGGATAGTGGAAGGAGGAGGTGAATCCTTCCAAAATTTTCTACCAAAATTAAGGAATGTGTCATAATATAACTCAAATTCCACATGATAATGACAACAAAAAATGTCGTGTACGGTGATAGGTTTTACATACCATGGTTTTTGTTGAACAAAAGCATGATTGACACATGAATTTCACGATTCTCTTCTTTGAAATTTTTGAAAAACTCTATCTAAGTGGTTTCCAAGAAATTTTTTTCATGTTGTTCGTACTGATTTCGTGTTATTCTTTGCAGTTGGCGAAACATGCAAATTATTCTTCAAATATTTATATATTATTTTTTTAACATGTTCTCCAAGTCTATCTTTGTATGGTTGCCTACAAATAGCTCTCCAACAAGCGATTTCATCATTTACATCTATTTGCAACCGAAATTTTCAATGTTTGTGCAAAGTTTTTCGTGAGGTTCCTAATGCTCGTGCCATAAATTTTACCAAGCGATTCTCTTTAGTACTTGATGAAACCACTGCCATATGTATTGCTCTACGTACAATTGAAACATTTTTCTGTCTAGATCTTCTAATTGATTTATAGCACTATTTATATTTTGTATCACATTTTCCTTCATTTTTTTTTTATCTTTGGTTGATTTTCGAATTCCCAATAATGTCATAGCTTCTTTTAATTTCCTTAATGATAGGATACCTTTCAACTTTTGGGCTTGAACTATCACATGTTCATTTATGAAGTACGTATTAAAAATGCAGTTAACACGATATCATATATAATGGTCAGCTTTTTTATCTCCATATGTGTGAGTGTCAACATTTTCCAACATCTCATCATCGACATTGATTTCATCTATACATATTCGGATGAATAATACATAATAAGTTTACATATTCAATAAATTAATTAATTAATAAATATATGTATAATTTTAATAATACGTGCATGTGTTCAACATATATATATATATATATATATATACACCTTGTGATTCAATTTCTTCACTTGAATTTATTTCAACATTTTCACCATCCCCAGGTTCAATATCTCTTTCAAAATTTTGTATCTCATCATCAATGTTTTGAGGAATATCTCTCTATGTTTAAATTGCAAAATATTTTTCAAATTAGTTCATCAAATAAAAATTAAGCTTCACATTTTACACTAGGAAAATTTTAAATATATCAAAATCATAATATTTACATTTACATACCTGCTTCAACTTCTAGTTGAGGTTTATTTTCCACTTCAATATTCAAGAGTGCTTCTATATTTATTTTGTGAAATTGTCTCATCTCTTCTCTACGTTCCTCAAGGTTTCTTTTTCGATCATATTTTCTCGTACAATTCCTTCTATTTCCCATGATAATAAAGTATGAAGTTCTCCCAGATGTGGGTGATGACTAGCAGATTGTCGGTGGAAGGCGTGGATTGCAACAATCGTCCTAGCCACTTGTTGTCGCCCATTTGCAGTACCTCCGCCATTAAAGACCTGCAAGAGGCATGTTCGACACCACTCCTCCACTTTCTCAGCATTAATCTCGCGTGCTTGGAGCTATCAATGAGAATGTCGCATGCCCATTCCCTCGCTCTGGCTTTCAATTTTCCCAAACTGCTCAGATCTAGCCTTCCATTTTTCTTACGCCTTCATTTAGACTCTCCTTGCGATAAGAATGTGCAGTCGGCTCTAAGTAGCCTCAACATTCCATCACTTCATTCCACCTCTGAGCTCAATTCTTCTCTGCCTTCTTGTCCTCCTTTACCTCCCACGGTTTCGCATTCCTTCGGGCCTACTCAAGCTCCATCCTCAACCTCTCAGAGCTCCCACTCCCTTTTGACTGTTCACAAGAATAAAATGCAGTGACGTCAACGTATGAGATGTCGACGGGGTGGAGGCGGCAGAGGAGAAGGTGGAAGAAGTGGCTCGAGGCCGCCCCTCTTGGCTGGGGATGATGAAGCCAACCAGCGTTGCGCCATCAATGTTGTCAGCTTCATCTTCCGCTGCAAATTGAACAGACCACGGGTAACAGCAACAATCACAGTTGCATTCCAGGAGGAGGCTTCTGGTGATGTCGGTCAAGGCTCTGGAGCGCGAAAGAGGCAAAGCAAGTCCACTATCTTGAACAAGCCTCCCCAGGTTGTTCGGAAATAAATCGTCCTCCTAGTCAAGACCAGCTCTCAGACTTCCGGTAGTGATGGTTCGAGCTCTCAAACCTCCAGCAGTGACAACTCCATGCATGAGGACACAGCTTTGAAGAGCTCCAGCTCTCCTTCTTCCTCTGATATTTCTTCCCAGAACTCCAAAGAAAAGGCAGGCAACCTGGATGAAGGCTACAACTGCCCAATTATGGAAGAAAATCAACCCCACAATGACAGCTAGTCTCATGAAAGGTGCTTTTCTCTTTTTTTGGAGTTTTTGGTCTTGGAATCGGTGCATTTTTGAAAATTTTGAATGTACTCTCTATAGCACAGATAGTTCTAGTATTTTTATGCACATTCATTTCTAGAACAGTATCAGTAAGCTGGTTTCCCAGTCACGAGTGGCCTGTATTCTGATACAGTATGTTTCTTTTTATTCAGCTTCCCTCCAGCGTAGGCCAATTTTACCACCCTAGAGGTGATTGCTCACTTTGTACACTATGTTTTTATAAATAGATTAAACCAACTTAGAAAAAAAATAGAGTATGAAGTTCAAAAACTTTCTTTAAAAAATTTAGACAAAAACACAAATAAAAAAAACATCACAAAAGATTTAATTTTAAAAAAACTCATTTCAAAAAATTTTCAAAAAATACATACTCCAATCCAAAACACTTACTTTAAAAAATCCGAAAAAAAAAATGTCTTATAAAAATGAAACGAATCTCAAAATATTTACTTCCAAGTCCTACAAAAAAAAATTCATTTAAAAAATTAGACAAAAACTCATTTTAAAAAATCATTATAAAATATTTACTTCAACCCAAAACACGTACTCTAAAAAAATGTCACTTCAAAAAATGCCTCTAAAAACTGTCCATTGAAAATTAATTCCAACTTCTTAAAAAATGCCACTTTAAAAAATACTTCAAAAAATATCACTTTAAAAAATACTTCCAAAAAATTTCCTTTCGAAATTAAGCCCAAATCCATACTTTCAAAAAAAATGAAGCCCAAAAAACATCCAAAAAATGTATCACATACCTCCAAGAAATTTCCTTTGAATGTACCTCCAAGAAAAGTTCTTAAACCCAAAACAATCTTTAGCAAAATTGTTCTTTGAATGTACCTCCAAGAAAAGTCCTTAAACCCAAAATAATTCTTTGCAAAATCAGACCAAGACCTTTGTAAAATAAGACCAAATACCACTTTAAGAAATACTTCAAAAAATGTCACTTCCAAAAAATGTCCTTTCGAAATTAAGCCCAAATCCATGCTTTCAAAAAAAATGAAGTCCAAAAAACATCCAAAAAATGTATCACATACCTCCAAGAAATGTCCTTTGAATGTATTTCCAAGAAAAATCTTTAAACCCAAAACAATATTTTGCAAAAATGTTCTTTGAATGTACCTCCAAGAAAATTCTTTAAACCAAAACAATTCAATTCTTTGCAAAATCAGACCAAGACCTTTGTAAAATCAGACCAAATACACCTGTCCAAAACCAGAGAAGTGACGAACCTGACAAATAGTTTGAATCTCACATTAAAAATCTTGTGTGGCCTAATACACACTATTTTCGTGAGAAATTTAATATGCCACATAATATTCTCTCACGCCTGAATAACCCTCTGCCACTACATTAAGAAGACATGACACTTGTGAAGGATGGCACCATTCGACAACTATCCCATAGCGAGAAGCGCATCACATTGGGGTAGCAATTGAACCATATTAAAGAACAAGTATTTATTCAATTTTTATAAAAGAAAAAAAATATAACAATAACTATCAAAATATGTTATTTACTACCAATTTTTATAACAGGAGAAATTAAACCATATTGTTTTTTTTAGGGACAGTTACTTCAACGTCCATATTGATAAGGAGAACAACTATTGACCAATTTCTAACGAGAACATTAAACAATAACATTTTTAACGAGAATGGTATTATTTCAAATAAACCATATTAGTGTTAATGGAAATTTTTGATGATAATGAAAATACAATTTCAATTATTATTGGAAATAAAGTTAACAAGAACCATGTATGAGAACGATTATTTTGAATGACGAAAAACAATTGCTAGAAATTTTAAAGACAGAGGGACTAAAATTATTTTCCCTCAACATATGGATTTCACATAGAGTTGTGGAAATTACTTTAACCAAGACCGCACATTTACTGAAGTTTACACAGAGTTGCAGAATTCACTTAATCCATACCATACAATTGCGGAAATGAAATCATATGAATCCTCTTTTCAATACAGAGTGGCGGAGATTAAAATCGCAACTATAGAGGGGAGCTAATATAATCAACTAATTTTACTCACGGTGAAACAGAGTAAAATAGAGTGTTGTGGTAAAACACATACATGAAAATTCTAGAACTATATCGCAACTAACAAAACTTTATATTAAAACTTCAACACATGAAATATATTAACATGTGGAGATTGCAACTCCTTCACAAGTAAAATGGGACTTCTTACTTGGATTTACATTCACCAAGGTTGCGGAGTAACACACAGTAAAACTATTTTCACGCACCCACCAAAATTCGCTCCACGATTTTCTCCTCTTGTCTTTCCAGACTTACATCCACCACATTACACAACACTCTCTATATTGTGCTCACTCTTTTCCTCTCCCTTTGACTTAAATGTAAAATCTAAACATATATACTAAGACATTTAATTCATGATAGACCAAATTTAATACAAAGTATGGGCAGACATCATTTTCTAAACATTACAGAGGTTGCGTGAACTAAACAAAACTTGCGGATTAAATTTTTCCCATGCACATTTAATAACAATGTATTAACTTCTATTTGACTTTGATTTATTTAATCCTATTGCAAAATGGCTAATTGTCCTTTGCTTAGAACTTGTCCTTCTCTGCACACGCAATCCGCAACCTATAAAACACTAGCTGAGGTATGGTTGCTTCTAGTTCATTTATTGTGGTGGTTGAGATTAATTTCCAACACTCCCCCTTAATCACAACTACCGCCATTGACCATTTCCAAACAATCTTTGAGATAAACAAAATTTTCACATGCTAATGGCTTTATGAAGATATCTGCAAATTGTTCTTCTGGCCTGCAATGCTACAACACAATCTCACTGTTGTTAACCAATTCTCTTATGAAATGATATTTGGCATCAATATGTTTTGTCCTTTTGTGAAAGACAGAATTCTCTGATAGCGTAATTGATGAACTGTTATCACAGAAAATAGTGGTTTCTCCATCTTGTTCATGACATAAATCCTGCAACATCCTTCTCATCCAAACTGACTGACACACTACTGGTGTTGCGGCAACATACTCAGCTTCTGTTGTTGACAATGACACTATCGGTTGCTTCTTGGAAGCCCATGAAATGACTCCCGAACCCAAATGAAATACATATCCTGATGTGCTCTTTCTGTCATCAACACTTCCAGCCCAATCATTGTCAGTGTAACCAACCAACCTAAAATCATCATTTGCGAAGTACAAAACGCCATACTCCTTTGTCCCATTGACATACTTTAAAATTATTTTCTCTACTTGCCAATGTGTCTCCTTGGGTGTCTCCATGAACCTCGACACCAAACTCACTGCATACATTATATTAGGCCTAGTTGCGGTCAAATACATTAGGCTACCCACCATGCTCTTATATAGTGTCGGATTGACATTGCTGCTGCAATCTTCCTTGCTCAACTTCAACCCCATGAAAGTTGTAGTTGGTGATGGCTTGATTTTCTGCATATTAAACCTCTCCAAAATTTCTGCTACATACCTTATTTGAGAAATAAAAATTCCATTTTCTTTTTTGCTTTACTTCTATGCCCAAAAAATAACTTAACAACCCCAAGTCAGTCATTTCAAACTCACTTTTCATGACTTTTTTTAAATCAACGATGAGAAAATCATCATTGCCTGTAAAAATCAAATCATCTACATACAAAACGACAATAAGAATCTTACCGTCACTTTGTTTGATGTAGAGATTAGGTTCACCGTCACATTTGTCAAACCCATTGTCCATCAATTAAGCATCTATCCTATTGTACCATGCACGCGATGCTTGCTTCAGCCCATAGAGAGCTTTCCACAACCTACACACCTTGTGTTATTGGCCTTCTATTTCATAGCCATGAGGTTGCGCAACATACACCTCCTCTTTTAGCACTCCATTCAAGAACGCTGACTTTACATCCATCTGATATACTTTCCATTTCTATTGCGCTGCAATTGACAACACTGTAAGCATTGTCTCCATCCTCACGACTGGCGCAAATGTTTCCACATAGTCTCTTCCATGATGCTGCTTGTAACCTTTCACAATAATTATTTCTTTGTACCTTTCAATATTTCCTTCAGCATTTCTCTTGGTCTTATAGACCCACTTCACTCCAATTACTTCTTTACCTTGTGGGAGGTCCACTAACTCCCATGTGTCATTCTTTTCTATTTCTTCTATCTCTTCATTCATTTCCGCAACCCATTTCTCTTCCTTGACTGCATCTTTAAAATGGATTGGTTCATCTATATGACAAAATAATGAAAATAATGAATTTATACCAACGCTGCTATCAGCTTCATCTTGCTGATATATTTCACTTATATTTCTTAATTTGGGTCTTCTTGGTGTGCTTGGAGTTCCACTTGAACTCGAGGGAGTTTCTGATCCCTGTGGTGTGCTTGGAGAAGCACTTCATTGATTTCTCAAGGTTGTTTTGTTTCCAACTTGTGGTGTACTCTACTGTGCTTGTGTAGGTGGAGGAGGAACCACTGTGGAGGAATTTCTTTCTGTTGTGCATTCCTCTTGCTCTTCGTGAGACACACATTTCTTCACATTCACCATTTTCTCTAAGCTTCCATCCCAAGCTTCTTCTTTAATGAACTGCACATCTCTATTGATTATAACTTTCTTGGTGGATGGATTATAGAGTTTGTATGCCTTCGACTCATCACTGTATCCAACAAAGATACACTTCTCCCCCTTACTGTCCAATTTATTCCTTAGCTGATCTGTGACATGTGCATAAGCCACACATCCAAATACTTTCATGTGAGTGACAAACTGCTTTGTTCCACTCCATGCTTCTTCTGGAAATTTTTTCATAACATATTTGGTTGGGCATCTATTCAAAATATACGCTGCACAATTGACGGCTTCAACCCAATATTCATTTGGAAAATGTTTCATTAGGGGAATTTTAAGGTCTAAAATGGGCCTCCTAAGAAAAATGTACAACCAAAATAAACTTTATAAGAACCAATAGGATTCAATATGATGATGTCAACCATGGGATATGATTCACCATTTTTCAAGTAAAAGGGAAAAAAGATTAAAAAATAATAAAATAATAAAACTGCTTTTTCAACTCGTATTTTCAACTTATCTCCCAAAGGTTTTACTCAAATTTCGAGTGGGAGTACTTGTTGGATGAAAAATTTAATTCCTCATCCAAGGAGTACTCATGTTACATACTTTTGATGAACCCTGCTACACAAAACATGAGAAATACATGAAAAAAACATGATTCACCATTTTTTAAGTAAAAGGGAAAAAAGATTAAAAAATAATAAAATAATAAAATAACTTTTTCAACTCGTATTTTCAACTTATCTCCCAAAGGTTTTACTCAAATTTCGAGTGGGAGTACTCTTTGGATGCAAAATTTAATTCCTCATCCAATGAGTACTCATGTTGCATACTTTCGATGAACCCTACTACACAAAACATGAGAAATACATGAAAAAATGTGATTGCAATCACGTTTTTCATGTATTTCTCATTTTTCATGTAGCATGGTCCATAGAAAGTATACAACATGGGTACTCCTTGGATGAGGAATTAGATTTTTCATCCAACGCGTATTCTTGCTCAAAATTTGAGTAGTTACTTTGGGAGATAAGATGAAAATACAAGTTGAAAAAGTAGAATTTTCTTTTTTTCCCTCTAAAATTTGATGATGTAATCAAATATTATTTTATTATTTCCATCATTATTTTAAAATTTCCTTAGGAGGCCCATTTTAGACCTAAAAATTCCCCTAATGTGCCTTCAACATACTTCTGACCATGTCCATGATGGTCCTATTCTTCCTTTCTGCAACGCTGTTTTGCTGTGGTGTGTACCTTGTAGTAAACTACTTTTGTATGCCATTCTCCCTACAAAAACGTAGGAAATATTTGGAGATATATTCTCCACTTTTTTCAGTTCTCAAAAATTTGATGTAGTTCCCACTCTGCTTCTCAACAAGAGCTTTGAAGTGGTAGAACTGTTCAAAGACTTCACTCTTATGTTTCAAAAAATACACCCATGTTTTTCTAGTGTAATCATCTATGAATGTCAAAACATATTTGCTGCCAACTAAAAATGGCGTTTGCATTGGTCCACACAAATCTAAGTGGAAAATATCTAAGGGTGCCTTTGCCCTTATACTCTTCCTTGCTGGGAATGCTTCTCTGTGTTGTTTTCCTAAGATGCATCCTTCACATAGGTTGTCCGGTTTTTCTATGAGTGGTAATCCCTTTACCATTTCTTTTCTATGCAAGAGGTTCAACTCTCCAAATTTGAGATGTCCAAATCTCAAATGCCATAATCAGTTTTCTTTTTTCACTTCTTCTTGAAAGACCTCTTGTGTGACTGCTGCTACCACACCTCCTTCCTTCAAGTCTATTCTAAACTTGAGAGGAAACATCATATTCTTTGTCATGTGCACTTCTGCAATGACCCTTTTACTTGGAGGTATGTCCATGATAGTACACATGTCATTCTTAAAAAATACATTGTAGCCCTTGTTCACGAGCTATCCAATGCTTAGAAGGTTACATTTCAGGCCAGGTACATAATATACATCTGGCACAAATTTCTTTTCTCCCTTTCTTGTCAATATTGACACTCTTCCTTTTCCCATGAAAAAGACTTTGCTATCAGTCCCTGTTGTCACTTCAGACTTCACATTCTCATCAAGATTGGAAAACATTGTTATGTTTCCAGTCATGTGGTTACTACAACTTGAGTCTAAAAACCATACATCATCTTGTTTTTCCTGTGCTACATTACATGTTAGAAGCACATTACTCTGGTTCTTATCTTCTTTTGCAAAATGTGCATTTTGCCTATTATTCATGTCATTTTGTTTCTTTCTACATTCGTTCGCATAATGCCCATACTTTTTACAATAATGACATTGGACTTGGGATTTTTCATACCTTTTTCCTTGTGCTTGGTGTTGGCTTGAACCTTCACTTTGATTTTGATTGTTGCCCCTTCCACTTGTGCTTGCAAGTTTGTTTCTTCCACCTCTATGTGGGCTTCTTCCTCTTCCTCGGTAGTTTGATCTTCCTCGACCAAAAGACATATGTCTTGAGTGCATGCTCCAAAGAGGATTCCATTGTTTTGTTCAGTATATGTTCATGAAACATCAAGGATGCACAAAGCTCATCCACTGAAAATTGTGAGAAATCCTTTGTCTCTTCTATTGCCACTACTATGGCATCAAATCTTGAGGGTAGACTTCTCAAGTTTTTCTCCACTATTCTTATTTCCTCAAGTGTCTCTCCATGAGACCTTATCTGGGTAACCAAACCAATCACATGTGTGAATAATGAGTCTATGTTATTAGAATCTTTCATACAGAGAGTTTTAAAGTCTCTCCTCAGCATTTGTAGCGTTATTGTCTTCACCTTCTCCATGCCTTGATAGGTTGTCTTGAGAATATCCCACGCCTCCTTAGACCTTGTTGCTTTTTTAATCCTTGAGAATATAATCTCATGCACTGCTTGAAAAATATAGAAGAGGGTTTTTCTATCCTTCTTCTTGTTATCTCTCAACACATCTCTTTCTGTTGTTGTCAATGTAATAACTTTAGGAAAACAATATTAATTTTGCATTGTAACAAATATTTCTTGATTTTACAATAATATGAACATTAATTGATATTACAATGTGACAAACATTTTCTAAATTTGGAATGTGAAGAACATTACCCAAATTTGCAATTTGACAAAAAGTGTTGGATGCTGCAAATTGAAAAATATTCATTGAAATGCAATAAACATTGTTTTATGTCACATTGTGATGTAGTTTTCCTTAAATTTAAATGTGAAAAGCATAACTAATGTCACATTTTGATGAACATTACTATGTGTTGCAATGTGACTAACATATATAGCGGAATAATATAGCGGAATAATATTCGATGTTGCAATGTTATGAACATTTCTAGACATCATAATGTGTGAAACATTTCCCAATGTCAGAATGTCACAAACATTTCCCAGCCATTAGAATGTAACAAATATTTCTTTATCATAATGTGATGAACACTCCATGAAATTTGCAATGTGATGAACTTCACCCAACAACACAATGAAGTTACATGACATTACAATGTGACAAGCATTTCCTAAATGTTTCAATGTGATGAATATTTGCTAACATCACAATGTAATGAACATTTCCCAATAGTCACAATGTGATGAACATTCCCCAATGTCGCAATATCATGAGAATAATTAAATGTTCCAAAATCATAGACATTAACTAATGTTTTAATGTGATAGACATATCCATATGAATATTCCCTCATATCATATTTTAATGAACATTACCTAATCATGAATTGTGATGAACATTACCTAGTATCACAATGTGATGAGGAAATGTAGATGAACATTATGAATTTTATTTATGTAATGAACATTTCCCAACATAATAATGTGTCAAGAATTACTTATCCTTGCAATGTCATGAATATTTCCCAACGTTGCAAAGTGATGAGAATTACCTTAACATTGCAATGTTACAAACTTCACATGATGCCATGATATGATAAACATAACACAGCATTTAAATGGGATGAGGAAATATAGATGTTGAAAATGGAAAAAAAAATCTTTATGTATAAATGTGATGAACATGACCCAACACCCTAATGTGAGGAATGAAACTTGATATCTATGAAACATATGCTCATATTCCATTTATCTACAGTTAACCATCATCAACCATAGTTAAGAAACGTCAATCATTATCACCCATATTAAACCTATGTCTACCATACTCACCCATAATAAAAAATGGTTAATAATTTTCACACCTATAACAATTCAATAACAATGAAAAATATATATATTTTTCTATTTTAATTTCTAAGTTTTTATCACTACAACACTCTTAGTATCTGACAACTTCTCTATCGTTATGGTATTGATGATATAGTAAATACTATTTTAATCCTCAACTCTCAAAAATATTTCTTGTTCAAATTGAAAGAGTATATCTCCTTTGGTAGGCTAATACGAATTGTTTGTGGTAATAGGCTTATGAATTTTAATGTAATCGACCCTTAACAGTTTACCTTATGTATAAGTTGATCTAACCAAAGTAATGTTGGGATGTACCCCTTTTAAAATATTTCCCTATATTTATTATAGTAATAGTAATTACACCGAAGGTATTCTTTTATGGGATTGACTGGAAAACACTATTCATTCTCGCCAATCCCTATGCTCCACCTCTGCTCCTTTCTATCCCGTCAAAATTAAACACTTGGAAAATTCTAGAATGCAAAGAATCGTCGTACCAATGGTCTACATCAAGTCTACATCAAAAAAACACCGGAAAAATTAGTTGCTGGAAAGCGTCGGAGAAACACAGCGAAAACAGTTCCGGAAATTCACAGATGTCCGTGCCTGCTAGTTGGAGGAAGGCAAGATGTTTCAGATTTCTGATAGAAGGCGGCAGAGAAATTATCCTGACTTTCAATTACAATCGTGTGATTCCAGCAATGGTGATCCTGAATTTCAGTTACAGTCATGTGATTCTGAGGGCCACACTCTGATTTCTATTGGTGGGAACCAATATGACATATTGGAGTCCTCTTTCTTGCCTCCCACCAATGGAAATCAAAGTGTGGCCCTCAGAATCACACGACTGTAACTGAAAGTCAAGATCACCACAGTCGATGCCAGAATCACATGACTGTACGAAGATGGAGGACCCTCAGAGAGGGCAACTCGTTCATGAAGCTTCTAGGAACTTCTTTAATATCAATATTCTTTCTTAATAGGAGAACTGAGAGAGATGAGCGTGCAAAGGTTGTCGGCAGGGAGTGTAGATTATTTCGCATCAATCACAATTTTGCACCCCCCTTGCTGACGTCTTCCTCCAATGGAAAATTGATCATACCTTGCTTTAAAATAATAACTCGGCTCTTTTAAATTTCCTTCTTAGTTGATGGCAAAGTTTGGGAGCCTTAATTGAGAGGGCATCTCAGATGGAAGTCTTGCAGGGAGTTGGGGCTGCCGATTGATTGTGAGTAAGAATGGGGTCATTTGTCAGTCTATGCATTAAAAATCATGTGGTGCTTGGAGATCATGTTTTAGACACTCTTTATTGCACAAAAATATCCTCACATAGGTGCATTCACAGTGAAGGTCGGGTATAAATCTTGGTTTGAAAACTCTTTTTCTTAGTGCAAAATCTAGTGGTGGAAAGTGTTATGGGGGTGTTAATGCACCTTTGAAAGCTAATCTCTCAGCTTGGTTGGCTCTTAGCAGCAAATTTTTCACCTCGAATAAGCGCAACTCAGTTATGCCAAATTGATGCCCCATGATGTAAAATAAGGATAATGACATCCACACCTTTTCTTAAGATGTAGCTACATGGCACAAGTTTGCTAGATCTTCTGGAGAGATTGAAAGCTAAAATATTAGTGGATTGGGGCATTCTTTGCAATTCCTTTACAGTATGGTGGCTGGATAAACAAGTTGCTTCTTCTAGAGAAGAATTATGAACCTGACTAGGTTAGATTTTGACACTCCAAGAAAATGTCATCCTCTCGCTGTGGATTTGGGTGGTCCTTTGCTTCAACGTCTTCAAAAATGAAATTGGGCTATGTTTGGAGTTGTTAAAAAATTGTTCAACTACAAAATCCCAAAGTTAAATCTCCACAATCTACAATGTTCAAACATAATCAGCCAGTTAGTTCTCACGTTCTATAGAGTCAGGAGATTCAATCCAAAAGGAAACGCCAACTAACAGCCACAACATAATACAGGGACGTTTTTAATATTAACAAAACAACTTTAAAAATAAGCATGTTTTCGAATATAAATTTTAATTAAAACGATATATATATATATATATATATATATACTTTTATTACATTTTAAACATACAAATATTATAATTATTTTTTATTACATTTTAAATATATATGATAATTATTTTTAATTAAATTTTAAACATATATTTAATATTAATAATAAAAAATTCTAATTTTTTTTTTTTTTTTCCGAATATAAACATGTTTTAGATATCATTTTTAGGATTCAAGTGCGTTAAGTAAGTCATTCATGTATAACTATTTCCATGAGGGGAATTCGTAACTGACTAATTACTCATGATTTTTTAATAGTCCACTTAGTACTCATTACATCGGGTGATGCTCACAGGAGTGAAGAAGGGGGATTGAAACTAGTGAAATGAATCACATAGCATCAATCATCACTTCCAGTGTTTCCTGATTTTCCCAGTCCTTTAATTCCTTCGGTGTCTCGTTGCACCTTTAAGAGCAATTGCTAGTATAGCCATGGTTTAATGTTTAGAGATTTCATGGGTGCGCCTTTCCATACATTTGGTACATCTGTACATGGTGTTGTAATGTTATTAACTAACACATGGCCTTTCGAAATAACTCTATGCATGCCTGAACCATTTGGGATATGTGATAATACAAACTTCATGCATTTTATCTCAGTGTTATCTCTCGTGCTCTACCTTTGGATTTGAAGGGTTCACTCTGTTGTTGCTACGTTTGCGACCTTCACATGGGCGCATGTCACCTGGCATATTTTCAACAATGGTGATGGGCTTTGGTAAATCAAGGGTTGAGATCTATTTTCCTAAACCTAATATTTAAATTCGGTAAGTCTTTGGTCATTATGTCGCTCTCCTTGTCTCTTTGTCTGTTGATTTTTTTTCAACTCTGTTTTGGATTCATATCTCTGTGCATGGCTTCCAAGCATCTTAGACGGTTATGGAGGTAAAATAAATTCACTCGCGTCATTCTTCTACCCTTTAGGTCACATGTGTTTTTGTTTTCGTTTTTATTTAGTCATGGATTTTTTCTTATATGGAACACCTCAGAAGAATTCTAGATTCTTTTAACACTCTTTTTATCTTTTTTTTTCTGGGTCACTTTCTTTCTCAAGTTGTAGGCACCTTAGCTCTCTGTTTAATGGTTTTGGGACTACTTCTCGTAATGGTGTTTTCTTCTCCAGTTCGGTTTTCGCTCATTTTAGGTAATTTATTGTGGTTTGTTAAAACCATTTTTGTGCTATATGTTGGATTCTTTTTTATGGGAATGCCATGCTTCAATTCAAGGGATTCAACTCCATATTGGTTCCATTGATTATACAGTAGTTTTGAAAGGAGGTCGACAACATTCTTTAGAAAATATTTGCAATAATATTTTGGTGCAATCTATCACTGGTAATTTAATTAGGTTTGGACAATGCACTATGGCTTGTCTGCTCCATCATGTCAATTCTTACCGTTATAAGTTTCTACCTTTTTTTTAAATAATTTCCCTTTTTCTGCGTTTAAACAAAGTGGGATTTCATCTTCATATTGTAGTTTCAAATTGCACAAACAACCACAATTTCTTTCTTCCGATATGAACAGGTAAATTTTAATTCTCCCAAAGTTATTTCATCTTATTTTATGAATGTCACCCTTACATTTTTTATATATTAATTCATCCCCGATCTCCGTTGTTTGGTACGTATTTATTTGATAGAAATACTCTTATGATTACGTGTTCGAAATGTTATCATTGATGGCAAAGGAGATGGCAAAGGAGGAACACCTAGCAATAAGGAAAAGAGAGCAGGATAGAAGCAGAGAGATAGAAAAATAGGAAGCAAGATGTAGAGAGGGTGGAGCAGCAGAGACAGGGCCATTTAGAGAAGCAAGGCAGCAAAAAGAAGCAGCCCAAGTTGCAGAGAATACAGAGAATACAGAGGATGCAGAGAGAGAGAATATAGAGAGTACAGTAAAAAAGTGAAACAGTCATGCACAGAGATAGAGAATACACAGTACAGATAAATAGAGAAATGGTAGCAAACATCTGTCACAATTGTCTTGCACTGACATGCACTGACATGCACTACTTGTGCACTGTCATGCACAGTAACTAAATGCAGAAAAATGGTCATGCCAAATAGGATTTGTATGAGTGATGAAAGGGTTTGTAATATTGTATAAGAAGTGAATTTAAATATGGCTTGAGACGGAAGCGAAGACAGAACCCTAAGAAATGGAACCCTGATTAATGAACAGTGGGACAGTAATGGCGCTGCAATGAATTATAGTTACAATGTAAATCAAATTCTGTGTGTGTGGGCCATATAATATGGTGAGTTATAATGTAAAATAAATGAATGGTGAAGTTATAACGTAAATAAAGCAGTTTAACGCAAAATCAAAGTTAACAAGTATGAAATTCGAAAGACGGAACCTTGAGTCGGAAAGGAGCGAAACCATGACTTGTGAACAGTAGAAGTGGTTTTTGAACCAATAAACCAGTGGGATCACGTAATGTTTAAAGTGGTAAGTGGATTTCACATTTCGAACGCGATATATGTCTTTAGTCGACATGTGGCCATAATTGGTTTACGAAAACCATTTATATCGCGCAAAGTTTGAATTTTAACCCTCGAGCATTTTAATTGCGGGATATTGCGTGAGATTCATCGGATTCGATATTGGAGCGCGATAAGCCTGCGACCGTCGGATGTGAAGGGTAGTTTAAATACCGAGACCCACTTTGATCGCGCGAGTTAGATGTGTTAAAGCCTGAGTGTTCACATAACGCGATAACCGTTTGATTGGTTGATTGGAGGGCGATGATTTATTAACCGTCGATTCATGAGGTACGATAGTGCTAGGGCCCAAACATAGTTGTAAGTTGGTGCTTGGTGTTGTTATCAAAGTTGATTTTATACATATATGAATATTTCGTAAGTAGCCAATATATAACTCAATTTCCTGTAAAGACTGAAGGTTGAGGTTGATAAAATCCACGATTGTGAAAGGATTAACATCGAAGGTATGAAGAGAAATGTTTTGGGCACAACCCTAATCTATAATGGGTATTGATGTCGATTTTTATTGATACATGGGTGTTGCTGTGAAATATCAAAGCCGGGGATGTATAGTGTTAGTATGCTTAAGACAATTGTATAATGGGGTATTTCAAAGGTTTTATGACCATGGTTTAATTCATCGCATCAACAGATACAAAGAGGTTGATACTGCAGAACCTGACATGATATTAACTATGAATTGTATGTGGTTGAGTTCCGGTTTTAAGGGCAACAAAGTTGGCCAGTGTTTGTTTGATTAAAGATTGATGTGCATATTAATATGCGTAATTAAACTTATAAGCAAGGGTTGGGACCTCGTTAGCCCTTGCTTCGTATATATGCACCATTGTGTAATATTTACATTATTGATGTTGATATATTATATATATGAATGGGTAACCATGGCGGTATATATATCATGTTCGATATGGGTCAAATGAGCGTTGCAAAAGGAAAAATGATATGTTATGGAGTCCAGCTGTTTGGATGTTGAGTTTTGCACTATTATTCCAAAGTAAAATAAAACGCTTTCTGGGTTTATTAGAAAAGCGTATTATATGCTTTATGGTTTTATAACCTTGATTATAATAAGCATCCACCTTTTATTTAAGTTACCAGCAGATGATATGCAGGTTTTTTTTTACAATGAGATTTTGAGAGTTATTGGGGAGCTAAACTTGTGAAACAAGATATTTAACAAGCATGGAAAACAGAGGTATGCAGAACAGGTACATGGAAAAAACTGGAAAATACACAGGACATTTTACAGGCATAAAAATGCAGGAGAATATGCAGAACAGTTACACTACAGTAGCAGAAAAGAAAAACTCATATAGAGCCAAAAGCTGAATGGATTGAACTGAAATTATTATTGTAACTGAAAATGTAAATTTTTTAATTGTTTTATATTTTTTGTGATGCAAAGGAAAGTCTTCAGAGGAAAACAAAAATCCCACTGTAATATTGAAATTTGTACATATTGTTATAATTGTTTTTGAATGAGCTAGACAAAGAAATGAGAAGGCTGAAAGCAAAGAGTCAGGGCTATTCACCTCGAATTCCCTATGGAATACAAACAGTCATGAGGCAAACTCTATAAAGGATATCAAATTGATATGCAAACAGAGGTTAGAGAATGCAGAATTGAGGCAGAAAAGATAAGGAGAAGGAAGAGCAAAAAGAGATGTTGTGAAAATTCAAAGATGGTATAAGACAAATAAGAAAGCTGGAGGACAACAGTGAAGAAGGTACAGAACAAAGCTGATATCCAAGGTAAATCAGCAAGTGTTTTTCTTTTGAAAAGTGAGGAAGTTTGAGCTTCCCTATCAAGTTGTAGCTTGATATATGTTAGTTGTAGCTGACTGAGGTTGGAGCCTCCTATAGGTTGGTGCCTGCAAAAAATTGATGGGAGTTGGAGCTTCCTTCCAAGTTGTAGCTTGCATAATTGAGGTTGGATCCTCCTGTAGGTTGGTGCCTACAAAAAATTAGTGGTGAGAGGGAGTTGGAGCTTGCCTTTGCATCACAACAATAATAAGATGTGGTTTTCTCCATTTATGGGTTTCCACTTATATCTGCCGTCTCTGTGTGTGATGCTTATGTGTTGATATGGTTAATTCAATTTGCTTAATACTTTCTACTTTCATAATAAGTCTGCTGTCACATTATCTTAATACTTGCTACTCACATATTAAGATTGTTCACATATAAAGTTGATCATGCAATCAAGTTGTAAATAAGCTTAATGGAAAGTTTTAAAAGTTCATGAATGTGTTAAACTGATTCACCCCCCCTCTCAGTTTAACTAAGGGTTCAACAATTGGTATCAGAGGAGGTTCCTTTTGTATCAGTTTAACAACTGAAAGGAGATCCTAGGTCCCCAGGATGGCCAGTCAAGAAGGATGCTCAATTAACAAAGCCCCTTTTTTCACCGGTGAAAATTATGCCTTCTGGAAAATAAGAATGAGAGCATACATAATGTCTCTAGCAATAGAAGTTTGGGCTGATATGGAATTTGGATATGCCCCAAAGTCGATTGACTCAGAGAAAGAAGAAAAAAAATATTTTGTATCTAATGCAAAGGCCATGAATGCAATCTTAAATGGACTGTGTGAGGCAGAATTTATCAAAGTAATGCACAACAAGACTGCCAAAGATATGTGGGATACTCTAGAAAACATCCATGAGGGAAACAAAAAGGTGAAGACAGCCAAACTTCAAGTATATAGAGTTCAGTTTGAAAATTTAAAAATGAATGATGAGGAAGACATTGCCAGCTTCTTCTTAAGGGTTGCAAAAATTGTTAATAATATGAAAGCTCTTGGAGAAACCATACAAGAATGTGTAATTGTTAAAAATATTCTAAGATCTTTACCATCCAACTTTAACCCCAAGGTTTCTGCCATAGAAGAAATAGCTGATTGGGAAATGTTGACCATGAACTAACTACTTGGAAACCTAACAGCCTATGAGATGAGACTGCCATAGAGGAATTCAAATGTAAGGGAGGAAACCTTTAAGATAGAGAAGAAGAAAGAAGAAAAGTAAGAGATATGCTCTTTCTCTGATGAAAAAGAGGCCAAATTTGTCAGGAAATTGGATAGAGGCTCAGGTAAATATAAAGGTAAACTTCCATTTAAATGCTTTAATTGTGGAAGAGTTGGACACTATGCTACTAAGTGTCTTCATAAGAAAACAAAGAATCAAAGTCAAGAATTAGAGAAAACCATATCTAAGAAATGGAAGAGATTCAATAGAAAGTCTTTCTATGCTTAACAAGATAGCAGAGCATCTGAAGACTCAGATGAACCCTCAAGTGAAGAAGGAACCTCTGAATTTCTATTGATGGCTATAGAAGAGCTTGAACGATTCCTTCTAGAAGATGAAGAAGAAGGTGAAGTTGATCTTGAGGGGGAGCTAAGAAGTGCCCTGGAGGAAATTGACAGACACAAACTGAAGTGTAGAAAACAGAAAGACATTCTCCTCAAATATGTAAGAGAAGAACAAAATTCAGAAGTCCTCATTCAGTTGAAATTAGAGCTTGAAGAAGCCAAGAAGGTAGAAGACATTTACTTGAGCAAATTAAGGATAAAATTCAGGAACAAGAGAAATTGGAAGAAGAAATAGTATGCTTAAGGAAGAAATTAGAAAAAGTCCAAAGGAAAGTGTCAATAAATACTTCTCAAATGACAAGCTCTGGTAAGTTGAATGAAATTCTAGATGCTCAAAGATCTCCTCTGATAAAAACTGGGATAGGCTATGAAGGAGAATTAAGTAAAGGCAAAGAAAAGGAAAACAAAAATATCATTTTTGTAAAAGCAGCTCAGATGATTCCTACAAAAGAAGAAACCTGCAATGAAGTAGACAGAAACCAGAAGGAACCTCTAATGAAAAAGAATGAAATAAATAAATAGTCAACAGAAAAAGGCTCATATACTCCTGAGTATGTCAAATTTTGAAGCCATCAAAGGAGATTCTTCCCTCCATGAAAAATGCCACCTGTTATGCCTGCCACAAGCTGGGACATATTGCTGCTTACTGTCATACTAGGAGAATTAATTCAAACCAGCAAAGGATGCAAACAGTGAAAATATTATCTCAAGAAAACAAATGGAGAAGACAACCTTTCATCAGGTATGCAAATTGTTTTTATGGATACTGTTTTTACTGTAAGGAATTTGGCCATAAAATCATAGAATTCATAAGATATGGAAAAATACTAATGTTCAAAACCTCAAGGAGGCTTATGAATCATGGAGAGTCTACTCGGACTCATAATTCTACTAAAGATATGATCAAATGTTGTGTATGCAATAAAAGTGGACATATGTCTTCAAAATTTCCTCTCAGAGAATATGGTCCATCATCTCAGAAAAGGTACCAAACAAAAGGATGCTTGCAGTGGAAAAAAAAGGTAAATAAATGTGACATGGCTCTAATAGCTCAAGATCTGAAAAGCCAATGGTATTTAGACAGTGGATGCTCAAAGCATATGACTGAAGATAAAAGCAAGTTTATAACATTTGATGATAAGAAATATGGAAATGTTACTTTTGGCAATCATAAAGCAGGGAAAATCAAAGGAAAAGGCTCAGTCAGTCTGGATAATGGAAGAGGAAAGGCCCAAGATGTACTATTTTTGGATGGGCTGAAAGAAAATCTGCTGAGTGTCAGTCAAATGTGTGATAAAGGTTGTGAAGTTCTTTTTAGAGCACAAGACTGTGAAGTCAGACCAAGCACCACAGGGAAGACTCTGATCAAAGGTGTTCGAACAAAGAGTAATGTCTACATAGTGAAAGAAGAGAATGAAGCATGCCAACTTAGCAAAATTGAGGAGTCATGGTTATGGCATAGAAGATTGGGACATCTTAACTTCGACCATATCATCAGTCTGAGCAAGAAGAAAGCAATCAGAGATATGCCAGCAATAAAGAAGCCTTCAAATACCATATGTAAATCTTGCCAATTGGGCAAACAGACCCACACATCCTTTAAGACCAAAGATGAGCTATCAATAAGTAGGCCACTTCAGCTTGTACACATGGACCTGTGTGGACCTTCAAGAACTAAAACACCAAGTGGAAAATCCTATTTCATGCTGATAATAGATGATTTCTCCAGAATGACATGGGTTTCTTTTCTCAAATATAAATCGGAAGCACTTGAGAAATTCAAGATATTCAAGCATTGGCAGAAAATCAAACAAGATGCAAGCTGAAGTGCATCAGATCAGACAAAGGAGGTGAATTCACAGACTATGATTTTGCAGACCTATGCAATGAGCATGGGATAAAACAATAGTTTACAATTGCAGGTACACCTCAACAAAATGGAGTGGCAGAGAGACAAATTAGGTCTGTACAACAGATTTCTAGAGCTGTGATGCAAGAAAATAACATTCCCCAAACCTTCTGGGTAGAAGCACTACACACAGCTGTGCATATTCTAAACAAAGCTCATTTAAGACCAAATAGTGACAAGACTCCTTATGAACTATGGCATGGTAAACCAGCATCAATCAAGCAATTTAGAGTCTTTGGAAGCAAGTGTTTCATAAAAAATAATGATGAAAATCTGGGAAATTTTGATGCAAGAGCATATGAAGGAATATTTTTAGGATATGCGTCCAAGAGTAAAGGTTACAGGTGCTACAACAAAATACTTCGCAAAATTGTGGAAAGCATTGATGTAAGATTTGATGAAGAACTACCAAACAAGACAAGAAGTACAAGTTGCAGAAATCCTCTAGAAGATCATGAAGAAGAGAACCAAGATGATAATGAAATAAGAAAGACAACAGAAGATACTGAACTAAACTCAAAATTCCCCTCAAGATACACTCAAAAGAACCATCCAAAAGATCAAATCATTGGGGACAAGAGTGTAGGAGTCCAGACGAGAATACATTTAACTGAACAGACAGAAGAGGTATACCTAGCTATGTTATCACAAATAGAGACAAAGAAGTTTGAAGAAGCCAGCAAGGAAAAATATTGGGTGAATGCTATGAATGAAGAATTGGACCAAATTGAGAAGAACAATACCTGGGAATTAGTTCCAAGACCCACTGAGAAAAATTTCATAGGCTCAAAATGGGTATTCAAGAATAAGATGAATGAACAAGGACAGGTAATCAGGAATAAAGCCAGACTTGTATGCAAGGGATATTCACAAATTGAAGGTCTTGATTATGATGAAACATTTTCCCCTGTAGCCAGAATGGAAGCTATCAGAATGTTTTTGGCCTTTGCATGCTACCATGACTTCAAGGTATATCAAATGGATGTGAAATCTGCCTTCCTGAATGGAGATCTAGAAGAAGAAGTCTACATGGAACAACCTGAAGGATTCTCGTTAACAGATAAAGAAGACTATGTGTGCAGACTAAAGAAGGCCCTATATGGCTTGAAACAAGCTCCTCGTGCATGGTATTCAAGGCTGGACAAGTACTTGCAAAAACAAGGCTTTAAGAGAGGAGGAGTAGACAACAATTTATACATAAAGGCCAATGAAAATGAACTCTTGATTGTAGTAGTGTATGTAGATGACATCATGTTTGGAAGCAACAAAGATGAGTTAGCAAAAGGATTTGTTGAAGAGATGAAATCAGAGTTTGAGATATCTATGATTGGAGAGCTCACCTTCTACTTAGGACTTCAAATTCAGCAAAAGAACACAGTAACATTCATCTCACAAGAAAAATACTTAAGAGAAATGTTGAAAAGGTTCAAAATGGAAGACCGCAAACCTGTGTCAACTCCCATGATCACTGGATGCAAGCTACGTGCTGATGATGGATCTGCAGATATAGATCAAAGACATTACAAATCCATGATAGGAATTCTACTATACCTGACAGCTTCTAGACCAGACATTATGTTGGCAGTAGGACTTGTGGCTAGATATCAATCAACACCAAAACAAAATCACTTTCTAGCAATCAAAAGAATATTCAGATATATACAAGGAACTACACAGTATGGGCTATGGTATCCAAAAGGCAAGAGCTTCACTTTGACAGCATATACAGATGCAGATTGGGCCAGTTGTGTGGATGACAGGAAAAGCACAAGTGGAGGTGCATTCTATTTGGGAAAAAGTCTGGTGGCATGGCTAAGCAAGAAACAAACATCTATCTCTCTATCTACAGCAGAAGCAGAATACATAGCAGCAGCAGCATGTTGCACACAAGTCATGTGGATGAAACAAACCCTCCAAGACATGAAGGTAAGCATTGATGAACCTATCTCTATCAAATGTGATAATACAAGTGCAATAAGTATATCAAAAAATCCTGTACTTCATTCAAAGACTAAACATATCCCAATCAAGTACCATTTCCTAAGAGAACAAGTAGCACAGAAGGTAGTGAAGTTGGAATATGTGCCAACAAAAGAACAAACAGCAGATATATTCACAAAACCTCTTGCTAGAGAACCATTCGAATATCTGAGAGACAAACTAGGGGTAGTGTCTATAGATGCTACTCTCTGACAAAAAAAGAAAGCATCATTCCAGGGGGAGAACAGAAAAGAAAACATCATTCCAGGGGGAGATCAGTCAACAAAGAGAGTCACAAAAGAGCCAGAGCAAGTGAGCAGTGCATGAAACAGGTCCTCAAGATCAGAGTATAATGGACAAGATTTGAAAACATCACTAGGTAATGTGCAACCCTTTGCCATTGATGTCAAAGGGGGAGGAAAAGCAAGCAAAAGAAGATAGGCAGAGGAAGACTTGGAGGAAGCATTGGATTATTGGTGGATGCGTTGCCATCAATGCCAAAGGGGGAGACTGTTGGAAATGTTGTCATTGATAGAAAAGGAGATGGAAAAGGAGGAACACCTAGAAACAAGGCAAAGAGAGAAGCATAGAAGCAAAGAGATAGAAAAAGAGGCAGCAAGATGTAGAGAGGGTCGAGCAGCAGAGACAGGGCCATTTAAAGAAGCAAGGCAGCAAAAAGAAGCAGCCCAGGTTGCAGAGAATACAGAAGATGCAGAGACAGAGAATACAGAGAGTACAGTAAAACAGTGAAACAGTCATGCACAGAGACAGATAATACACAGTACAGAGAAACATAGAAATGGTAGCAAACATATGTCACAATTGTCTTGCACTTACATGCACTGACATGCACTACTTGTGCACTGTCATGCACAGTAACCGAATGCAGAAAAACAGTCATGCCGAATAGGATTTCTATGAGTGATGGAATGGTTTGTAATACTATATAAGCAGTGAATTTAAAGGTGGCTTGAGATGGAAGTGAAGACGGAACCCTGAGAAATGGAACCCTAATTAATTAACAGTGGGACAGTAATGGCGTTGCAATGAATTATAGTTACAATGTAAATCAAATGTCGTGTGTGTGGGCCATATAACATGGTGAGTTATAATGTAAAATCAATGAACAGTGAAGTTATAATGTAAATAAAGTAGTTCTAACACAAAATCAAAGTTAACAAGTATGAAACCCGAGAGACGGAACCTTGAGTCGGAAAGGAGCGAAACCATGACTTGTGAACAGTAGAAGTGGTTTTTGAACCAATAAACTAGTGGGATCACGTAATGTTTAAAGTGGTAAGTGGATTTCACATTTCAAACGCGATATATGTCTTTAGTTGACACGTGGCCATAAGTGGTTTACGAAAACCATTTATATCATGAAAACTTTGAATTTTAACCCTCGAGCATTTTAATTGCGCGATATTGCGCGAGATCCGTCAGATTCGGGATTGGAGCACAATAAGCCTGCAACCGTCGGATGTGAAGGGTAGTTTAACTACTGGGACCCACTTTGATCACGCTAGTTAGATGTGTTAAAGCCCGAGCATTCACATAACGCGATAACCATCGGATTGGTTGATTGGAGGGTGATGAGTTATTAACCGTTGATTCACGAGGTACGATAGTGCTGGGGCCCAAAAATAGTTGTAAGTTGGCACTTGGTGTTGTTATCAAAGTTGAGTTTATACATATATGAATATTTCATAAGTAGCCAATATATATTTCAATTTCCTATAAAGACTAAAGTTTGAGGTTAATAAAATCCACGATTGTGAAAGGATTAACATTGAAGTTACGAAGAGAAATGTTGTGGGCCCAACCCTAATCTATAATGGGTATTGATGTCGGTTTTTATTGATACATGGGTGTTGCTGTGAAATATCAAAGCCGGGAACATATAGTGTTAATATGCTTAAGAAAATTGTATAATGGGGTATTTCAAAGGTTTTATGACCATGGTTTAATTCATCGCATCAACAGATACAAAGAGGTTGATACTGTGGACCCGATATGATATGAACTGTGAATTGTATGTGGTTTAGTTCCGGTTTTAAGGGCAACAAAGTGGGCCAGTGTTCGTTTGATTAAAGATTGGTGTGCATATGAATATGCATAATTAAACTTATAAGCAAGGGTTGGGATCTCATTAGTCCTTGCTTCGTATATATGCACCATTGTGTAATATTTACATTATTGACGTTGATATATTATATATATGAATGGTAAACCGTGGCGGTATATATATCATGTTCGATATGGGTCAAATGAGCGTTGCAAAAGGAAAAATGATATGTTATGGAGTCCAGCTATTTGGAAGTTGAGTTTTTCACTATTATTCCGAAGTAGTCTGGGTTTATTAGAAAAGCGTATTATATGCTTTATGGTTTTATAACCTTGATTATAAGAAGCCTCCGCCTTTTATTTAAGTTACCAACAGATGATAAGTAGGTTTTTTTTTTACAATGAGAGTTTGAGAGTTATTGGGGAGCTAAACTTGTGAAACAAGATATTTAACAGGCATGGAAAACAGAGGTATGCAGAACAGGTACATGGCAAAAACTGGAAAAGACACAGGACATTTTACAGGCATAAAAATGCAGGAGAATATGCAGAACAGTTACACTACAACAGCAGAAAAGACAAACTCATAGAGAGCCAAAAGCTTAATGGATTGAACTGAAATTATTATTGTAACTGAAAATGTAAAGGTTTTAATTGTTTTATATTGTTTGTGATGCAAAGGCAAGTCTCCGGAGGAAAATAAAAATCCCACTGTAATATTGAAATTTGTACATATTGTTATAATTGTTTTTGAATGAGCTGGACAAAGAAATGAGAAGGCTGAAAGCAAAGAGTCAGGGCTATTCACTTCGAATTCCCTATGGAATACAAACAATCATGAGGCAAACTCTATAAAGGATATCACATTGATATGTAAACAGAGTTTAGAGAATGCAGAATTGAGGCAGAAAATATAAGGAGAAGGAAGAGCAGAAAGAGATGTTGTGAAAAGTCAAAGATGGTATAAGACAAGTAAGAAAGCTGGAGGACAGCAGTGAAGAAGGTACAGAATAGAGCTGATATCCAAGGTAAATCAGCAAGTGTTTTTCTTTTGAAAAGTGAGGAAGTTGGAGCTTCCCTGTCAAGTTGTAGCTTGATATATGTCGCCTGTAATGATCGAGGTTGAGCCCCGTGAGGTTGTTCTCAGAAAATTGATGGGAGTTGGAGCTTCCTTGCAAATTGTAGCTTGCAGAATTGAGGTTGGAACCTCCTATAGGTTGGTTCCTACAGAAAATCAGTGGTGAGAGGGAGTTGGAGCTTGCCTTTGCATCACAACAATAATAAGATGTGGTTTTCTCCCTTTATGGGTTTCCACTTATATCTGGTGTCTCTGTGCATGATGTTTATGTGTTGATATGGTTTATCTAATCTGCTTAATACTTGTTGCTGTCATATTAAGTTTGCCGTTACATTATCTTAATACTTGCTGCTCACATATTAAGATTGTTCACATATAAATTTGATCATAAAATTAAGTTGTAAATAAGCTTAATGAAAAGTTTTAAAAGTCTGTGAATGTGTTAAACTGATTCACCCCCCTCCCTCTCAGTTTAACTAAGGGTTCAACATTACATTGGTAGCGAGACCCTACAAATTTCCTATGATTGTTCCCCTCGTGGATTTTTGCTCCAGCTTGGTTAAATTTACCCTGTTGGGGTTTGGATTTGTACCCATTTCTGCTAGGATGGTTACAAATTTGGGTTTCATCCATAATACAAGCCTTTTTTTTTAATGTTGAAACACCTAGGGTCGAGAGAATTTCCATCTTGGAATTATCTTATTCTCATTTTTAATCCCTTACTCATATTCCAGTATTTACTTTGTTATTATTTTCCTCATTCATTAAATTCTTACGGCCCTAATGAATGAGGGTGCATACCCCTGGCTACTGCTTTTAGTGTTTAAATTCTCTCATGTTGTAAGATACTTATGTGGATTTTGTAAACTATAATGATTTATTGTGTCGATAATGTTGTTCCAAACGGCCTAGAGTTTTAAATGTTTTTTTTTGGGGACAAAGTTCATATAGTATAATATGTGCATGTATTCATATAATTCTTTCTCCCATTTTTTTTTAGATATCGAATTGATGTACACACTCTAGTTTCATATTATGTTTTTCCTGTTGTAATAGTTGCTTCATTATTCATCAATTCGTCATATGTATTTGTGTGAGATGAACAAAATAATTTTTTCTTCTTATTATTCTGCATATTACACGGTACTAGCATCTCTAATGGAAATTTCATTTGTTTTCTTACTTGATATGAATACTACTGTTGTGTATAGTATCTTCCTTTTTTGTTAATAACTCAGTTATTATTGTACTTGTTGGAAAAATATTGAAGAAAATAATTTAGTTGTCATTTGGCTAATGTATTGATTTAATTTTACATGTTATTACTATCCCCGTCTTAACAATTAATTCACATCTTAACATGGTCGAATCAATATTTCCAAAAGTCCATGATTTTGGTTTGGATTCGAGTAGTTAATTTACAATTGTCTTTGTTTAAAGAAATCACCTCTTTCTAAACGCTTTATTTATTTTTCCTTCACTTCTTCAGCTATGATATATAACACCTATAAGGTTTTCTTATGTCTGGTTCCCTTAACCTATTTAATTGTTTCTACTATAAGATAAATTCAAAAACTGCAAGTAATATATTTACTTTTACTTGCAATAATATTCTCGTCGTAGCTAGTAATTCCTTAGCTCTACCTTCCAATTTCACGCCATTAACATAAAATGACCAATTACATCATATTAACATCCTCGTCAATTTTCAAACACACTTATTTGAAGGTCACTATATTCATACAACATAGCATTCTGATCAACTTATAAACGTCTTATTCTATTATCTCAAAAGTACATGTGCCACCTTTACAAACTCAATATATAATTAAAGATTTAGAGAATTTATGTGATATTTAAAACTTCAGAGAACAAGAAATATCTAAAATCACAAGGAGAGTGTAATCTCTAACCAGTGAAATTCTAACCACAAAATCCCTTTCTCATATCTTTTTAATCAAAATATTAAATGACATAATCACCTAGGACCATAAATATAGAAAAAATAGCTACATATACCACTCGTGTATAGAAAAATAAGTTATGACATCAATATATTCATGAATCCAACCGCCTACATAAAAATAAGATGACATAGCAGATAATATAAAGGTGAACAAAGAAATAATATTACATAACAGATAATCTAATATTGAATCAGTCTCACTATTAGGAATTCACTTGAGAATTTTTCACGTGTTTGATCCACCCAACCTTGAACTGAGTTCCCCCAGTTCACCCCCGATTTGAGACATACTTTCCAGGGTATCAAAAACTTCTATTGATCCATTTAATAGGTATTTTATGTGTTTCTTCCATGATCAATTTTTCCTTTAGCAGCATCCGCTTTTGTGGTCCTCAACGTCCAATTTCCTAGGCTTTTTCTTAAAAGCCCGCTTTTGTCTGTTGTGACGCTCTATTCTTATCCAAGCTTAGCATCTTTCCCCAAATAAGATATTTAATGGATTTTATCTCCTATCTATTAAATCTTATCTAGAATCTTATCAATAATCTTCATCATGGAAGAGTTATCTCAATCTCATTCACTAATGAGATTTTTTTTTCTTTCCTTTGGCAAGCATCTCATATTCAAGTGTCTCATTCTCAAGTAATTTTAATTCCATTTATTTACTTATAAATTAATTATTTACTTATTTACATAAACATTTTAATTTACTTCATGCCTTTCTCTCCATTCCTACTAACATAAATTAGTCTGAATAAAGAAAACATATTACAACAACGGAGGGATATTACATTCTTCCCCCCTTTAGTTCACATTGTCCCCGATTTTTATTTCCAAGTTACTTACCTATGGAGATGTTAGGTCCTTATATTATTAGTATAGTCCCTTATTGTTGTTAATGCAACCACCTTGTTGTTATTGTTGTGTCCCTGTAACCCAAATATTGTTATTATTGTGCCCTTACATTATTATTGTTAGGTAGGCTAGGATTATATTGTGACCCCATGGACTCCTATATATAGAAGGAGGTTTGGTCATTTGTATCATTCAAGAATTGTTCATTTATGTAATGTAAAGGAGTTTTCCCCCTCGAAGTGGCTTATTTATAAGGCGTTGATCTCTCTTTTCTTCTATTTTTGGAGTTGGTTTCATAACATTTGGTATCAGAGCTTTGGATTCTAGGGTTTCGTTGCTCCAAACAAGCCATTGTGGCATGTTCGCTATAACATTTTTCTGTGAAGGTTCAAAAGCTGAAATTTTTACAAAGAGAAGCTGAAATCCTGAGGAACATTTTGTAGAAATTTCAAGTCTTGGTTCACAATATTTTTGGAGATATGATCTGTGGAATTTAGGGTTTTTCAGGCTCCCAAATTTCACCTAAAACATGTCATCGTGGCCTTTTCACTATAAATTTTTTTTACGAAGGTTAAAAAGTTAAAAATTATACAAAGAGAAGCTAAAATCCTAAGGAACATCCTGTAACAATTTCAGATCTTGGTTCGCAATATTTTCGGAGATATGATCTGTAGAAGTTAGTTTTTTTCAGGCTCCCGAATTTCATCTCAAAGAGGTGATCGTTGGAAAATCTTCATAACTCTCTCTTTGAGCATCAAATTAGAATTCTGTAAAAAGTGGTCATAATCACACGGACTATTATTTATTATATATCAATTTTATAGTCGAAGGAGGAAACAGCGACACGTGGTACATCGTAAAAGTTTGCTCTACTAAACTAGTCCATAATTAGGTCATTGTGGGAGATTGGGCATAACTTTTCCTTGAAGAATCCAAATCAGGTCAGACCTGTGGAATTTGAAATAAGATTTAGAGGGCTACTACAGGGCCAAATTTCAGATATTGAAGATCCGAAATCACAGAGATAATTCAGTTTCAATATTGAGCTCCTCAAAAGAAAGAAAAAGGTGTGTATTTTTTTTCGAATTGCATAAGTCTTGTGTGAAGAATTAGTTTGAAGTGATTTCAAGGGCATATTGAAGCATTGATATTAGTATTGGGTTCTAAAATTCCACCTAAAAAGAATTCAACACCCATTAAACCTTCATAAGGCTCTACAATGACTCATGAAGAGGAAGAAGCGCAACATGACATATCAAAATTACAAGAGCAAGTGCACCAAATTTTGATCTCGCAAAGAGCAAAAAAAAATGAAATGGAAGTTTTGAAGAAAGGCATGGAAGCTAAGATGGATGGCTTGAAGAATGGAATGGAAGCTAAGATGGATGACATGGAAGCTAAGATCGATGAAATGAAAGACAACATGGAAGACATGAAGAATGATCTAAAAGAAGACATGGAAGGTTTGATGACAAGGTTAATACAAGAAATGTTTCCTAATGACGGAAAGATATTAGAGGAAACTCATGATGAGAACAAAATAAATATTAATCGTGATTTCATAAAATCTAATGTTGGTTTGAAGAACCACCATATTCCAAAGATGGATATGAGGAAGTTTGATGGCAAGGATCCCGTAACATGGATACTACTAATGGATCAATATTTTGATCTCAAAAATGTGCAAAGCACACAAAATGTACACATTGCAACTTTACATTTAGAACACAATGCATTTTTAAGGTATCGATGGCTTTTCTCCTATAAAAAAAATTGTCACTTGGTCTATTTTTACGGAGGAAATGATATCACGTTATGAGGATACAAATAGAAACACCTTCTTTAGCCAATTAATAAATCTCAAACAAAAGGGTTCAGTGATGGAGCACATTGAGGAGTTCCAAAAATTCAAAATAAGGGAAACTGATATTCTAGAGGAACACAGGATTGATCTCTTCATATGGACTTTAAAGGGTAACATCCAACATGAAGTTCGCGTTTGGGAACGTGATTCATTGGAGAAGGCATTCAGGTTGGAAAAAAAAATTGAATGTAAAATTATGGTGACAAGGAATCCTACCACTCACATCTATAAAGATGGATGTGTTGCTACTCCTAGACTTCCACAACCTACAAGGTTGACACCACAACAATTTGAAGAAAAAAGAGAAAAAGGGCTTTGCTAAATTTGTGATAGCAAATACACGAAATTTTGTAAGTGTGCTGAGAAGAAATTATTTTACATAGATTGTGAAGAGGAAGAAGAAAATGAACAAGAAACTTCAAAAGAAGAGGATATACACTAGGAACCAACCCTAGAAGAAGAAATGAGTCTGACTATATAATGTAATGCATTGGTAGGAATTACCACTCCTCAAACTCTCAAGATAGAATAGCATAGCAAGAAGAAAAAGTTAATAGTGTTGATTGATTCAGGTAGTACCCATAATTTTATTCATTGTAAGGTAGCCAAGGAATTGAATTGTTTCCTATACCCAGCACAAAAATGTCAAGTGATGGTTGCAAATGGAGGAACTATAAATTTCTCTAGAAAATGCCATAATATCAAGCTAACCATGGGGGAATATGTATTGAATAGTCCCATGCTTTCCATTCCAATGGGAGGTGTTGATGTTGTACTAGGAGTACAATGGTTATAATCTTTCGGGACGATAGCTTTTAATTTTCAAGAAATTTTCTTGAAATTTTTTTCAGAAGGAAAGTAAATCGAATTTTAGGGTGTCGTGGGGAAGCCAGGAAAGATAATAAGATATAATGTCATGACAAAGCTTATGAAGAAATAACAATGAGGCGTAATTACACAATTATTCTCACTAGAAGTTCCAACATCAAAATCATCTATTTCTCCAGATCTCCAAAAATTCTTGGACAATCATTCCAAGGTGTTTGAAACTCCCAAAGGACTCCCACCTATTCATGATCATGATCATCCTATTCATTTGATTCCAGGAAGTTTTCCTCCAAACATTAGGCCTTATATATATCCTTATGTTCAAAAGAGCAAAATTGAATGTATGATTGCAGAAATGTTAGAGGCTCGTATAATTCAACCTAGTCAAAGTTCTTTCTCTACTCTAGTAGTATTGGTGCACAAGAAGGAAGGATCATGGCACATGTGTCCGGATTATAGGGAGATCAATAAACTCACTATTAAAGATAAATTTCCCATTCCTGTGATTGATGAATTACATGGAGCAATTTATTTTACCAAGTTGTATCTTCGTTCAGGATATCATCAAATTAGAATGAAGACTGAAGATATTCTTAAAACAACATTTCGGACTCATGAAGGAAATTATGAATTTTTTGTCATGCCTTTTGGCCTTACCAATGCGCCTTCTACATTTCAAGGGTTGATGAATTCCATTTTCAAATGCTTCCTTAGAAAATTTGTGCTAGTATTTTTTGATGACATACTAATCTACAGCAGGTCTTGGAAGGATCATGTTCAACATGTTGATAGGGTGCTCAAACTATTGGAGGAGAAACAATTATATGCAAAAATCCAAATGTTTCTTTGGAGTACAAGAGGTGGAATATCTGGGTCATATTTTATCTCACGAGGGTGTTAAGGTAGACCCTAACAAAATTAAAGCCATTAAGGAATGGAGTGTCCCCACAACCATAAATAAGTTGCGAGGATTTCTCAGGTTAACAGGGTATTATCGCAAGTTTTTTAAGAATTATGGGAAAATAGCAGCACCTCTAACAACATTATTGAAGAAAGATGTATTTTCATGGACTCCTGAAGCAACTAAGGCCTTTGAACATCTTAAAGAGGCAATTTTCTTAGCACTAGTCTTAGCTACGCCAGACTTCACAAAAACCTTTATTGTGGAATGTGATGCCTCAAGAAATGGAATTGGTGTTGTTTTAATGCAAGAATGAAGACCTGTTTCTTTTGAAATTCGTTGAATCAAATGAAAGTATTTACAGAAAGCTATTTATAATAAGGAAATGTTGGCAATACTACATGCACTAAAGAAATGGCAACCTTACCTAATGGGAAGATACTTCAAGGTAAAAATTGATCATGATAGTCTTAAACACTTTTTGGAACAAAGACTATCTTCAGAAGAGTAGCAAAAATGGGTCACAAATATGTTGGGTTATGAATTTGAAATCATATACAAAAAAAGGAAGATAAATTCTATTGTAGATGCACTCTCAAGAAAGGATAAAGAGGTGGAAGCATTATGTTGTGCCATTTCTATTATCAAAATAGATTGGATAACCGAAGTAAGGGATGAATGGAATAAGGATGAAGAAGTTTGGACACCCATTCAAAAGTTGCAGCAAGATCCTAGTACAATTGATACATTTAGTTGGAAAAATGATTCCTTATGGTACAAAGATCGTTTATATATTTGCAAGAATTCCCAACTAAAACAAAATATTCTTTTGGAATTGCACACTTCTCCTTTAGGAGGACACTAAGGATTTTTTAAAAATTACCACAGGGTGAAGAAATAATTTTTTGGGATGGCCTTACATCTGCTATTCAAAATTTTATGGCAGAATGTTTGGTTTTCCAGTAAAATAAAGTTGAGACAATTAAGACCCTGGGTCTTCTACAACCTTTATCCATTCCTAGTCAATGTTGGGAGGATATTTCAATGGATTTTATCACAGGTTTACCTAAGTTCGAAGGAAAGAGTGTCATCATGGTGGTAGTTGATAGAATTACAAAGTATGCACACTTTTGTGTATTATCTCATCCATTTAAAGCAAGTACAGTTGCTACTGCATTTATGGAAACAATTCAAAAGCTACATGGAAACCCAAAGATTATTGTAAGTGACAGAGATCCCATTTTACTGGAAATTTTTGGATGGAATTATTTTCTTGTTTGGGTACTCAACTAGCTCATAGCTCATCTTACCATCCTCAATCCGACGGTTAAACGGAGATAGTGAATAAATTTTTGGAAGGATATCTTCGTTTTTTTGTATCTTATAATAGAACACAATGGTTAAGTGGTTACCTCTCGCTGAATGGTGGTATAACACTTCCTTCCATACTGCAGCAAAAGTGACCCCATTTATGGCACTTTATGGATACCATCCATCGTCCATCACATCTTCTGTAAGAGAAAATTCTAAGGTTCAAGCAGTGGAATATCACATTGAGCATCAACAAAAATTTCTCCAACTCTTAAAGGATAACCTAAGTTTGGCACAAAATCGAATGAAACAACAGGCAGATCAACATCGCAGTGAGAGAAGTTTTGATGTAGGAGACTGGGTATTTTTACGGCTACAACCATACAAAAAAATGTCCCTTAAGAAAGCTAAGAAGGATAATAAATTATCACCAAATTACTATGGTTCTTACAAGGTGTTTCAAAAGATTGGTACTATGGCATACAAATTGGAGCCTCCTAGTTCTTCGCGGGTGCATCCAGTTTTCCAATTTTCATGCTTAAAGAAGGTTATAGGGGACAAACTTACAGTTACAAACAATATTACCAGAACTTGATGAGGAAGGAAAAATCATATTGTAACCTAAAGCAGTCACGGAAACAATAACTTGAGAGCTACGAAATTGATCAATTTCAGAGTATCTCATCAAATGGAAGAACTTACCCACTGAAGATTCGACATGCGAGGATGAGAATTCTATACAGAAGCATCCGGAGCTACTCAATCATTGAGGACAACATTTTTTTGAAGGAGATGGGCATTTTAGGTCCCTATATTACTTGTATAGTCCCTTATTATTGTTAGTGTAACCCCCTTATTGTTATTATTGTGCCCCTGTAACCCCAATATTTTTATTATTGTGCCCTTACATTATTATTGTTAGGTCAGCTAGGATTGTATTGTGACCCCATGGACTCCTATATATAGAAGGAGGTTTGGTCATTTGTATCATTCAAGGATTTTTCATTTATGTAATGTAAAGGAGGTTGCCCCCTCGAAGTGGCTTATTTCTAAGGTGTTGATCTCTCTTTTCTTCTATTTTTGGAGTTGGTTTCATAACATAGTGTTGGATAATTCCTCTGATATCATCTTCCCAGTCCCATGTAGCCTCTTTGGGAGTAAAATTTCTCCATTGTACTTTAACCCAAATGATGACTCAATTCTGGAGCCAAATCTCTTTCTAGTCTAGGGAACAGAGAGGTTCTGCCATAAAATATCCTTTGGGTTCCACCTATAGAATTTTCCAATAAATTATATGAGAGTTATCATGTACATATTTCTTAAGTAAAGATACATGAAAAGCATTATGAACTTTAATATGACTTGGTAATGCTAATTGATAAGCTAAGAGTCTCCTTTTGTCCAAAATTTCCAATGCTCCACAAAATTGCGGTGCTAATTTTGAAAAAGTTCCCGTTCTTAATGTACTTTTCCTTGGTTCACTACAAGGAAAATACCCTCTAACAGAGGTTATAATGGAGGTTTTTAGTGTTATAAAATTGGCCAAAATTTCCAAAAAAAAATTGCTACAACATCCATTTTTAGTAACTGAGGTTTTGGTGAACTTCTAACAACATTTCAACACAACTAAAAATAACAGGGTGACCAGATGTTATTACAGATGTTTTTCTCATTGGTACACTAATCAGATGTGTCAATGCACCGGTGTGTTTTAGACTGAATGCACTAGTACTGCAAACCTACCAAGCACCAAGACAAAAAAAAATATAGGATGCCCCAGGGCGTTTAGCAACATCCCAGTGCATGTCAACTAGATAGTCACCCCGAGGTGGTCGAAGGTGCATGCACCGGGCTGTTAAGGTCTAAAACTGAACCAGGCACACTGTAGGTGATACAACGCACCGGGCCATTCTAATTTGTATTGGGATTGTGTGGTGCCCATAGGTTGTATCAATGCACTGGTGCATAGTATTATACAAATGCATCGATGTGCAGTATCACACAAACGCACCGATCATTCTAATTGGTATTTGGATTTATGCGGTGCCCATAGGTCGTACCAATGCACTGATGTGTATTAGTATACAAACGCACCTACATGGAGTATCACATAAATGCACTGATCGTTCTAATTGGTATTGGTATTTGTGTGGTGCCCATAGGTTGTAGAAATGCACCGGTGAGCAGTCTCACATAAACACACTGGTGCATAGTATCGCACAAATGCACCGAGTTTTGTAATTGGTATTGGCATTTGTGAGGTGCCCATAGGTCGTAGAAATGCACCGATGCGCATTAGAATACAAACACACCGGTGTTAATTTTGTATTTTTTAGAAACATCGACCTATGATAGTGAAATTATTGTGATTTTTTTAAATTAATTACTCATCGAAATTTGACACATATCTTATAACTGTATTCATATCAATTAAATTTTTATTAGTGCATTTGAATGTGATGTTTGGATTAATTTTTTATATCATATCATAATTATTGTGATTTTTTAAAATTCGTTGTTCATCAAAAGACGACACGTATCTTATAACAATATTCATATCATTTAATTTTTATTAGTGCATTTGAATGTGATGTTTGGATTAATTTTTTATATCATATCATCATATTTCACATCTCTTCATTATAATATTTAATCATCCATATATTTAATCAGTGGTGTTACATTTTACAACGGCAATCGAGAATGCAATATAATAAATTAAAACATATTTTATTTTATATATATATGAATAAGACACTCTTTTTCATACAAAATGGGACAGCCATTGGTATCCCTTTGTCTTTCAATTGGGACACTATGTCCATTACATTAAACAAAATGTCTGATTTCACAGACAAATATTTCAAAACTACAACACATTGCTTTGGTATCCAAACATAATGATCATCATTCTTCGCTTGAAATGTTGTCACTACTCGAGCTACTTCCATGACTTGGGTTATTTTGAGGAATGTTTTGTTCACGGTGTTGATTGTTTTCTTCTTCTTCACCTTCCATCTACAAACATAAAAATAAATTGTAGTGACTATATATACATTGGTGAGAATAATGAAAATTTCAATATTAAATAATATACATCAATGTAAATCAAAAATAAATGATGTACCATAGCAACAATTGACTCATGAACTATACATATTCTTTCAAAACCAAATTTCATGCCATCTTTGAAGATTTCATTTGTTGGTGCAGTTCCATACTTTGTTTCCTGCAATTTTTATACCCCATAAAAAATCATATATTTAATATAAAAGATTTTTTTGTTCTATTAATTATAGACAGAGCTAAGTAAAACAAGATTGATTGATGCTTACAAATTCCACAATTAATTTCTGATATGCCAACATATACTGACAACCCATATTTAACACAATGTCAATCAATTCGTCTGATGTTTCTTCTTTGTATGTTAGCACCTATTTGAAGACATTCAATTATGATTGTTGTAAAACAACTTGAAATATACAAAAATGAAATCTAGCTAAGTTGTTATAAGGAAGTAAAAATTACTCACAAATTTAGATATCAACCCTTTCCTTCCTTGTCGTGCTATTTTATTTGCTAAATGGGTTCCATTTTATTTTCTTTTCTGCAAGAAAATAATTGAAAATTAATATTTAATACTAAATCGTTTATTTATTGTACCTAATCAAAAAATTCAATGATTACATATTACATTTGAATCACGTTGTTGTTGAGATGGCTCCTCGTGCAATGCAATTATATCCATTTCTTTGACCATATCCTTGTACACCTTTTTGGACATTCCTACTGGCATATTTCTGATATCAGCTCATTCATCCTTTGAGATTTTCATAATCTTCCTGAAAATGTAACATGACAATAAACTATATATTTTTTATATTGATATATGAAAAGTAAATATAACAAAAGTGATATTTATAAATGATTGATTTATAGTAATATATACATATAATTCTAGAAAAACATCTAAAGGAATATTACTTTTTCATTCCTTATTTTTTGTTGTTGTATGTTTCTGCTATTAAAAGTCTGACATGTCTCATTGACCAATTCTCTGGAAACTCCTCCTGTAGTTTAGATAAAATTTGGTTCTTGGAATCATTGGATTGATTTTTGTATTGTAAGTGGAAAGAACATCTATACATTCATTCCACTAGAACCCTCAAATTTTTGTAAAAGTTTTTCCCCTTTTGTTAACCTCTAGCACCACTCTAGATGAGCTAAGGAGAAATTCATTTTCATCTGCATGTTCTATTTTTTTTCTTTTCTTAGAACAACATTCCTTTTCTGAGTTGTTGGTACCTCTAGAACATTAAACATATGTGAATTAATATATTGTTTGAAACATGTTATCCAATAATTTTAAGTATATTATTAATGAAAAATAAAAAAAAGAAACTCATATTGGATCGATAGTATTTTTTTCATTCACCTGATTCATCCTTTTGCAATTTTTCCATCAAGATTTTACGTTCTTCTTGTCCTAGATCAGAAATAAGATGATCGAGTGTCGTCATTTTGTGGCTCTGCATCATACACAGTAAACAATACATATTAGTTAAACTTACATATAGTTCAAAAATAATAGTTTTTGTAAATAATTTACAAAGAACTTGCCTTTTTTTTCTTTTCTTGATGTGCTATCAGTATTTTTGTTACTTGATCTCTTATCAACCATTTATTTATCAATATGAAACACGTACCATATCATTCATTAATATATTTTATAAATAGATCATAGACTTTTCAAGTTAAAAAAAAAAAAGAAACAGCTGCGCCTTTAATGATGTACACGCTGACGTCAGTGCAGCATGTTCTTATAAACGCACCACCAAAACAATAGAAACACCGTACGATGCTCTATTTCAATAAGGAGCACCGATGCGTTATATGTTAACCATTGCATCAATTAACACAGAAAAATTAATAAAAATCCTCTAGTGTTATTTTTTGTAGCATATGATGTTGTGGAGGGGGCGGTGTGGCATATTCTTATAAACGCACCGCGAAAACAGGGAACCACCATACGGTGCTCTCTGTCAACAAGGAGACTCGATGCGTTATATTTTAAACTGTGCATTGATTAACACCAACATAAAATAAAAAATTGTTTTTGTCAAACAATATGTGTGCGGTGTGCTATAATGAAATAGGGCACTAATGCCTTATTTTACATATGGCACACGGATTAAAAAAATATATTTTTTTTTAATTTTTTTTATCAAACAGTACGTGTGTTGTGCCCTGTGATAAAACAGTGCACCGGTGCGCTAGTTTACACAAGGCGTACCGATTAAAAGAATTCTGTTTCTTTTTTAATTCACGCAAGGATCGACATGGATTGGGATCTGACTATGCAATCCGTCCCGTGGGTTAGATGTCATAGGCCTATTTATATAGCAATACAAACCCTATAAATCTAAAATGAAAAGCCCTAATTCTGAAATCACAGAATAGGAAGAAGCAAGGGTAGAAACAAAAAGAATCAAGGGCTTAGCATAAGAATGAAATTTTTTGTTTTTTTTTTTTTTAAAATGAACAGTAAATTTAAATTTTTTACTTACTGTGTAAAAAATACTACAGAAAATGTAAAAAAATAATAAAATTTAATCACTAGATGGTTTTAAATTCTATGCTACAGGGTTTGAATCACCAGAGGTTCGGAATTATGATTGTCTGAATAGTTATGTTTGAAAGTATTTCGCTACTCCACAATGCTCTCGTGCTTTCTTGCTCCAGTTATGTCTCGTGAAAATCTCTCCATGAATATTTTTGCAAAAAATAATGAAATAATGAAAAGTGTTTACTATTAAAAGAATTGTTTTATGAAATTAGATTTTCGAAAATATTTTTCCGCCCATTTTTCAATTTACGATTTTTTTCACTTAAAAAAATATAGTTGCACTTTTTTTATTTGCGGCTATTAAGCTCTGGTGCGTCAATTAATAACATCGCACCGGTGCATAGTAACTAAAATTCACTGGTGCAGTTATCTGTACATTAGCACCGACAATAAAGTCCATTTTTAAGGCACCAAAATCACTTTTAGGTATGTACACCAAAATTTATTGTTGATTTTGCTCAAATGCAGAGAGAAAATATCATAATTATATCGAATGGACAATTCTTCAAAATCCAACTCATTTCATAATATTTCTCAAATTCCATCGTGGATTTCTCCCTATCAATCTCGAGACATAATATTTACTTTAGATTTTATTTATATTTTCATTATCTAATTGAATTTATGTTTTTTATCCATGTCAATCAACTCAATAAAATTTATAATGTATACAAATTTGTAGGTTCATGTAGATTCATAATCGAGTTCATATGCACAAAAAATTCAAACAGCTCCAAAACATCGGAAACTCTTATCAGGAGCAACATACCGCAAGGCCCATTTGGTAGATGAAAATGGACAGCCGCTTCACCCTACCAATTGTAACAATATTGCATCTTCTAGCCACAATCCTAGGAAAATCATGGTAATAATAATTTTTTGGTATATTAATGTAATTATTTCAACGTCAAACCAATTAATCATGCACTGTCAACGTGCTTACTAATTGACATCATAGCTTTTGTACTAATCATGTTCAAATGTATTTTTTGAAATTACTAGGATTCTAGTGATGATAAGAGACCTACCTACCATCTTTCGTTGCACCCCACGACAAATTCAAATCGAGAGAAGTCTGAATTTAGAGAAAAAATCAGAGAGGAACGATACCAAGAATGGTTGAATCAACCACATATTCAATTCCCACTATGTCCAGATTCACCAATTAGGAATGAATATAGAAATAGTAGTTCTTCATAAGCTGGCAATGGAGGCAATCAAATATAAGTTAGTATGGATGATTACTTAAGGAATACAACTGCCATAGAGATAATGTTGTTAGATGAATTCCAGAACGATGATCAGCTAGGGGATGATGCTCATATCACTAACACCTTTTTCGAAAGCCTTAAATTTTCTTCCACCACCCCTCTCTTTGGACCTACCGGTCAGTCAAATTCTACCCAGTTGGGGAAAATGATGTTACTGTACATATTGAAAGAAAATTTTGGCTTGTCTAATGCATGTTTCTCAGAAATTTTGAGGTAAGTTACCATAAAGTCCTTCCTTATATTTTTAGAAATATAATCACACAATGAACGTTACAAATGGTCAATTTTATGAACGTTCATAATTATATCGGCATTAATGTACATTTAATATTGTCCATGATCACCAACTACAGCTTATCCAAAGATAAGGTTCTTCTTAGTGATAATGTCTTACCCGATAACTGCGAAGAGGTAAAGAAATTGTTGAAAATGTTGGGTTTTGAGTACATATCATATCATGCATGTCCAAATGATTGTATTCTATATAGAGGATAATATGCAGACAAAGATATATGTCTAAAATTTTGGCATGACAAGTATGATAAATCAAAAAAAAATGGTAAATCATGTGGTCCTCATTTTAATATATTAAGGCACATGCCTATAATCCCAAGGATTCAAAGGCTCTTTCGTTGCGAATAATTATCTATTTTGTAGGGATGGCATGCCTCACATAGAAGTGAGTTGGGAGTTATGTGAATCCCAACAGATTCAATATCCATGAAGCATACAGAGGATACATGGCCCTAAAAATTCAAGGATGAAGTGCGAAGTCTACAACTCAGCATAGCCATGGATGGCATCACTCATATGCCCTCCAGAACACCAACTATTATGTTTGGCCTGTAGTAGTGATCAATAACAATATCCTCCCATGGTTGTCCATGAAGAAGGAACATCTGATGTTGGTTGTCATAGTCCCTGGTAGAAGACAAGTGAAGAATATGGATGTCTACATACAATCACTGGTAGATGAATTGAAGGAATTATGGGATGGGATAAATGTATACGATGTATCAAGACCCATCACAACATAGAGGAGTTTTATGTTGTACGGCATATGTGCTTGTAAAACACATGATTATCCAGGCTTAGAAATTTTCTCTGGTAAATTACATGTTTATTGATTTGTTTATATATGTAGCAATATTCTTTTGCATATTAGTTATTTAATTCATTGTAATTGATATGATCTTCATGATATTCTTTAACGTGCCATGCATATATATTGTATACAATAATCTCGCAGGTCTTGTAACAAAAGTTTATTTTGGATGTAAATGTTGTGGAACTTATTTGAAATCTAGATGGTCCAAAGACCAATGAAAGCCAGTGTATGACTGCTACAGGGTATTCCTCCCATAAGAACACCCTTAAAGAAGAGCAGCATCTACTTTCAATGGTAAACGAGAGAGAACCCAAAGGCCTCCAATAACGACACCAGCTGAATGGCTTAGAGCATATGAGAGAGAAGGAGAATGAGTTCATAGAAATGTTCGATTCAAATGGGGATCCTATGTTCGATGATCCATAATTCTTCAACACCTATGTTGAGAAATTGTCCATTGGCATTAAAAGGAAATATATATTTTATAACCTCCCATATTGGGAGCATCTTAAGATTACCCACTTATTAGATCCCATGCATATATTTAAAAATGTTTCATATTCTTTATGGAGGCACATATCATCGAAACAAAGTGACACATTGGCTGTTAGGAAAGATCTTATTACTTCAAAAACTAAAAATAAACATTGGCCAAGACAATTAGAAAGTATAGGATCAGAGGCAGTTGTTGGTCCATATAATTCATGGTATTTCAAAGAAGGTGATGTCCCATCGATTTTTAAAAAATATGATCTTTCTTTAGCAAAGGAATTTATAATGGGTGTGAGGGTGCCATCTTCATACAAGTCTTCACTACGGTGTTGCTTCACCGTGGATGACCATTTGAATATTCTAAGAGTACGTATAATGTCAAAAGTATGATTTTATTATTTGTTATATTAATAAATTTTATCCCATGCGGGGATCATAAAACATAACTAATTTTGTATATTATTGCATGTGTTTATAACTTTGCAGTGTCATTATCCTTTGTTCGTGCGTGGGTGTGTGAAACATGAATTCCCCCAAGAACCAGGGCGTGCCATATCTAAATTATATGCATTTTTACGTTGCATCACATCAAAGGAGATTCATGTGGCTAGCATTCCACGGTGGCATCAAGAGATAGTTGAGATTGTTTGTAGGTTTGAGAAGGAACTGCCGACGAGTTTCATGGACTTGCAGGTTCATCTTATAATCCACCTAGTAGATGAGGTTAAATTAGTTGGGGTGGTTTTTTGTCATTAGATGTTCTTCTTAGAGAGGTAAATGAAGAAATTGAAAGGTTTTGTTTAACAAAGGGAAAAACCTGAGGGGTCTATGGCAGAGGGGTACATATTGTATGAGTCTTTCTATTATGCCAGTGAGTGCATCAAGCGAATCAAAAACATACTAGGTGTGGTGATTTGGGACAATGAAAGGGATGAAGACAAAAGAGAAGGGGAGCTGCTCCAAACGAATGGAAAAAGGTGCTTGATAAAGAGTAAGCGACTTATAATTTTTTAAATTTACAAAAAGTAAATATTCATGTTGAACTTCGATATAATGTACATTTTGATCTCATATGTATTATATGTCGGTTTGATTTCATCAACGAATGCAGAATTTGAAGAAATCAATAAATTTGTTCTTTACAATTCTGAAGCGACACAATTGTGGGTCGCATTGTATGAACAAAAGAGGATGAAATGGGATAGTGAAAGTAAATAATTCAGATGGTTGAATGGTATAAGTGTGCCTTATCTCGATCATTTAAAAGAAAATATGCCAAAAATATGCCCCAACAGTTGGGTTTTTGACCAAGTCAGAGAGAAATATAGTGCAATCGGTGATTACTCGCGTGCTGAAGAAGATGTGCTAAACGTAGGGATTGGGTGAACCCACTCATTAATAATCCATTTATTTACATTTAAAACTTAATAATTCACCTTTGAAATGTAATTACATCTATATTTCATATTTTAACTATTGGGTTATTCTAAGACACACGACACTATGATTTTTTAACATTTTTATAGGTGCATTTGTTCTCATCTATGTGGGCATATGGACACCATTTTCGCACAGAAAATGCCAATGATGGAAATATGACACAATACTGTGGAGTGGAAGTCAAGTTCGATCAATCTAGTCGATCTAGCCACCATGATCAAAACCTACTACGATGGATGTTAGGTTACGTCGGAAAGATACAAGAGATCATTGAAGTGGATTTCTCCTCTTTCTAATGTGTTATTTTTAATTGCAAGTGGTGGGACACCTTTGAGTGGAATAATGTAAAGTAAGATCGGGATAATAGGTTGATATGTATCAACTCTAGAAAGATGTGGGATGAAGCTAAGGAGCCCTATGTTTTCCCCAAACACTACAACTAGGTGTTTTTTTACCCAGATGTGTTGGATAGGGATTGGTGGTTCGTATTGAGACATGACCCTAGATCAAAACATATTTTTGAGAACAATATTGTTATCATTCCAAGCAAGCTGGAAGATAATGAGGGTGATCATGAGAACCAAGAGTGATATGGTACATGTGATATCTCATCATTTATACTTTTTTAGATGGGTTTTTATAAAGAATAGGACTTAATTACCTTATAACTAAGACTTTTTTTGAAACATTATAATATGTATTTTGAATTAATTGGTAATTTTCATTGTGTTAATGTTAAAATCATTCCACTTGATAATTTGCAATTATTTTGATCTCGAAAACAATGGCGTACTATATAAAGTTTTTTTTTTTTGTATGTAAGATCATAATAAAATAATGATAATTCTAAAGTACATGAATTTATTTGCATTATTTTCTAAACTTTATTATGTTACAAAAATTCATATTATTCTAGATTTATTATTTTACAATTATTTATATTCATACAAATTTACAATTTTACAATTATGGTAATTTAACAATATTTACGGTATACATTTTACTTACGGTAGTTATGGTTCAAAATTGATAATTAATTTACAATTTTACAATTTTACAAAGTTAAAAATTTTAATAAAATCATTTCACATTAATACATTTAAAATTTTCACATTAACACAATTAAAACTTTACAAATATTTTACATACAATTACAATTTTACATTTCACATACATTTACAATTAAAATTACAATTACAATTTTAGAATTTTACATATAGTTACAATTACAATCATTTCACATTAATACAATTAAAATTTTACAAATATTTTACATACAATTACAACTACAATTTTACAATTTCACATATAATTAAAATTAAAATTACAACTACAATTTTAGAATTTTACATACAATTACAATTACAATTTTAGAATTTTACGTAAAATTACAATTACAATTACAATTTTACATATATACAATTACAATCATTTCACATTAATACAATTAAAATTTTACAAATATTTACATACAATTACAATTACAATTTTACAATTTCACATACAATTATAATTATAATTACAGTGTTTACAATTACAACTTTAGAATTTTACATACAATTAAAATCATTTCATGTTAATACAATTAAAATTTTACAAATATTTTACATACAATTACAATTAAAATTACAATTAGAATTAGATTTAGAATTACAATTTCACAATTTCACATACAATTACAATTACAATTTTTAAAATTTTACATTCAATTACAATTACAATTTTACAATTACAATAATTTCACATTAATACAATTAAAATTTTACAAATAGTTTACATGCAATAATTACAATTAAAATTAGAATTAGAATTGCAATTTTATAATTTCACATACAATTACAATTACAATTAAAATTAAAATTACAATTACAATTTTAGAATTTTACATACAATTACAATTACAATAACAATTTTACAATTTTACATATATACAATTACAATTAAAATTACAATTACAATCATTTCACAATAAAATAAATATTACAATTACAATTACAATTTTACAAATATTTTACATACAATTACAATTTTACAATTTTACATACAATTAAAATTAAAATTTCAATTACAATCACGGCATAATATTTAATAAATATCATGATTTAATACTAAAAATAAACATCACAACCATGATAACCATCGTACAAACATCATATTCGACTAAAAAACACATTCAAAATCGCTAACATCATCTAATCATCGTGATCATGATCATCTAACAAAACACAAGCATTATATAACATCATCACAACACAATCCTCAAATATACATCTCATGTCAAATAACTGTTATCACATACACATATATCTGCAAGTTGCACATTAAATGAACATATCTAACATGACCTAACAATATACACATCATGATGATCACCAACATGTAAATTAAGTACAACTGAAACACAAAATACATGGACCATATATATATATATAATGTCAAAAATTTACAACTGTAATATAAATGTCAAATATCAGCTGGTGGTACATCAATAGTAGTACTAGTCGAGGCCTGCTTAGTCAATGTTGTAGCCTTGACAAGCTCAGATAGATGCCAATCATCACGTGCCTGCTGATCTGGAGGTGCCTCATGCTTACCAGGATCAACTGCCTTCTCATGATGATTCAGCATGGATGGTCCAGCCTGCTCATGATCATGACGGCTGGATGCTGCAGGTTTCTCATGATGACTCAACGGGGATGGTCCAGCGTGCTCATGATGATCATGACTACTGGATGCTATAGGCTTCTCATGATGACTCGACGTGGATGGTCCATCCTGCTCATGATCATGACTGCTGGTCAATGCTGCAGGTTGTTCATATCCAGCGAGAGGTGAACGATGATCACTACCCTAATCATGATCATTACTAGATGATGCATTGTTTCTCGACTGTCGACATACTGCATCTCGACCACTCCTATGTTGGACAACCCTCCTCAACCACACCACTAAGCTGATAGATCCAACGATATGTCGTATCAAGGTCAACATATAACGTGGCATGCCTCTCCATATCATTGTCAGCCTAACTCCCTCCTCCACTAGGAGTCAACAGAGTTGGTTTCCCAACTCCATCCTAAATCTAATGTTAGGCCTATGCCTCACACCCACCGGTACTGCGCATGATCATGAGGACCAGGTTTGTCTGCACCGGCCTGATCCTCTGCATCTTCCATCTCTTGATCGTCATCAGGATCTACACCTGGATCATTTGGTGGTAGTGGCATCTCATCGCTAACAAATGACCCAATATAGACAAAATATATATAAGTACACAACAATAATTAGTCAATTTCATTAAATAATTTAATAAAAACAAGTTAAATAATGTGTTAGTTTAAATTTAAATAATTAAACACTAATATTACCTCTATCATCCGGCGGCTCATCATCTATCAAGAGGATGTTGGAACACCCTCTCCAATCCAAACCAGCATACAAATAGGGGATCAGAATGAAGGCATGATCATCAACACTCAATAGCAACTCCAGTGCATCATGAGATATCCTTGTGGAAAATTCTGACTCGCCCCTCTTGGGCATCATCTATCCCCACATCTGCATCTGTACATGCAACATCAGCCTACGAGGCTTCTGAACAAAAGTAAGCCTCATCTTGGGAAACCTCTCAAAAAATAAACAAAATATCTCTGAAGCAAAATGGAATTTCACCCTCCTTGTGCCTAAGCACGACATCTATCTAAAGTTGTATAGAATTGCCACAAAAAAATCATAGAACACCTCACAAGTTGTGGTGCCTGTAATAAAGAATCAACATAAAATCAAAGCAAGCAACTAATGTGTTTCCTATCACTGGTATGGTGTGAAATGGTTGAAATCAATAGTGAGAGGCACCTCACCTCCTCTCCACTAAATGAAGCAATACATAACTGACCACCGGAGACCTAAAAATCTGCAGGAGACAATATATCGGCGCTAATGTATCTCTAGGAGTGCACCAACTGACTCCCTGCGACATAGTGTATGGGGACCTCTGGGAACAAGGGAAAATATCACCCTCTCCTCGATAGGCCAGTAATAAAATATATTTCCTCCTCAATGGGCACGTACCACTAGTTAGGACCAACCCGGAAAGCTTGTCGGTGAGCATTCCACCTGAAGATAAATTGCCACAATAACCCACTATGGCCCTTAAGGGATGTAGCCTCCTCATAGAACTTCAGGAGGCCTACCTCCCTTAGGAGCATCTGGGTGGCTGCCATAATAGGGTGAGGGTACAGAATTATCTCTCTCTCTCATTCCTCCCACAGGCGAACCACGTTTTACTGGTCCGCCATATCTTCCTGCTATTCCCTCTCTTCTCTCCTTTGATGTCGCTGAATGATTCACATATTAAATACATTTTTTTTATTAAATGAGACATTTATATATATATATATATATATATATATATATATATATATATATATATATATATATATATATATATAAAAAAAAATAGTCGTTGCACCAAAAAAATATTCATGCACTGGTACTAGTGTGTATCTTTTTATCGCACACCGTCTACGGTGCGCCTGCAACTTTTCACCATGAAAAATAATTTCTCAAGTGGTGCATTGATGAAAATATACATCCTAGTGTGGATAATACTGTCAATGCACCGCCAAATATTAGTTAATGGTCAACGGTGTGGTCATTTAACCGATCGCACCATTGACTATGTAAAAATTCGAGAGGGTAGTGTGCTCACCAAACTACTCACCCTGAGGTGGAAATTTTCGTCAGTGCACCGCCCTCTTGACATCATTACATGGTAAATGGTGTAGTGGTATAACCAACAACACCGTTGACTATGTACTAGTATCGGGAGGGCAGTGCGCTGACCAAAAGATGCGCCCCGGGGTGTATAGTTTAGTCAGTACACCGCCCTCCTCACATCAGTACATGGTCAACGGTGTGGTCGTTTACATGACCGCACCATTGACTATGTCCAAGTTCAAGAGGGTGGTGCACTAACCAAAATATCCGCCCCAAGGCACATATTTTGGTCAATGCACCGCCCTCCCAAACTTGGATATAGTCAACGATGTGGTTAGTTAACTGACCGCACTGCAATTTATGTATTTTTTTTAAAACACGGTGCGTCGTTTCGGTACCGCACACAAACCGGTGCAGTTATCGTTAGCATCGGTCATGGTGCGGCCTGTAAATTTACAGGCAGCACTACAAACTAATGCGAGCCAAACGGCTCAAGCACACCATGCTGGAAATTTTCTTCTTTTTTTAAAAAAGGGTGAATTTTAATTTTTTTTACAAAACTAATCCGCTAAAAATTTTAATTATGGAGAAACAAGTAAAATACAACATTGTATGATAGGAATAGTTCAATAATATTGGTATTCTTTTCATTAGTGTAAATAATAAGTGTTTGTGTGCATTTAGATCATAACTCTGGCTCCTAAAAGAGACTACACTAGACCTCATCTTGATCCAAAGCCTGTAAAAATTGTAGATGACCCTGAGAAAATATTGAAAAGAAATAGAATAGTAGAAATCCAAGGAAGTAGCAGTCCCCCTCAAAGCAGATTCACTCCCAAAAGACTTTGTAACTTTGCAAGACATTGAGTTTGACTTACCCTTTGAACAAATCCTATTTAGAAAAAAGTCAGTCGATTGGGCAGATCAAATAGTAGTATACCAAGATACATTAAGAATAAATTCATCTGAAGCTCAGTCTGCTCCTGCTAATATAGACCTTCAAATTATCCAAGACATTGATAAATTGCAGGGTTTAGTCTTAGGTCTAGACCTATCTGTTCATGAGGCTTATGTCCAAAAATATGTATAACTTTTTTCTCTGACTCCTTATGTAGAATCATCCACTTCATCACAATCTGTTCATCCCAGATCATCAAGACCTACTCTTTTTTTATTTTCCACAACTACTCCAGTACTTTCTCACCAAGCAACTCAAACTCCTTCTTCTCCCCAATCCTCAACTACAATCTAACCTTCATCTCCACCAAAACCCCAAGTTTCAGCTCAGCCTTTACCTTCCATTCAGTCTTTACCTTCCATTCAGCCTCCACCTTTCATCCAACATCCACACCATATTGTTCATCCTAATATCCCTATAATGGCAGCTATATATTCTCCCCTTTTCCTTCAAGATCCTTTGGAAAACATGCCACAGGATTATCAAACAAGAATTCCTCAATTTTATGTAACTTGACCTATCACCGCCCAACTGCATGTAGACAGGATGAATGATAGTTTTGACCTTCAGGAGGTAGATGATGAAAGTGTAAAACTTAGGTTATTTTCAAAAAGGTGAGGAAATGGTTTAAAGCATTACTTTACTGCTAGTATTAATGAATTACCTGGATTCCATCAAACATTCCTTACTAGGTGGGAAATTAAAAATAACCCTCTTCAGATTTTATCTGGATATGAAAGCATTAGGAGGGGACCAGGGGAAAGTGTTCAGGACTATTGCACTATATTTAAGAGTGTATACAACACAATTCCTGCTAACATTAAACCACCACAAGGCTTAGCCTTAATCAAATTCCCAGATGGATTTGAGGCAGACATGGCTTACTAGCTTAGATAAAGGAATTCATCCACACTAGAAGAAATGAGAAGGGATGTAGTGAGTGTAGAAGCAAATCTGTTAGCAAAGAGAGCTAGAATTAGGAATGAAAGGAGGGTAACCATAAAATAGGAACCCTCTACTTCTTCTGTTGATGCTAAAATTGATTCCTTAGTTAGAATAGTAGAAATAATGATGGGGAGGATTAATTTGAATGAGAGAGATTCTCCTAGGTAAAATCAACCTGCACCTCAAAATCGAAATTGAAATCCAAGGAGAAATCCTCCCCAAATCAAACAAAGAGAGCAGAGGGATCCTGATCAGCAAATTAGACCTCCTTTTCAGGAGAATTATGATGATGATCATGGAGAGGTAGTAGAAGAAGTAGAAAACAACTAGATAAATCTAATGGGTATCAATGATAATGAAATTGTGTTTCTTACTTAGGAAGAACAAGAGTTGTTCCAATTATCCCAAACTGAACTCAATTATGAGGAATCAGATGACTATAAGCAGGGATTTGAAAATGCTGTCATAGAATTCCATAGACAGTATAATCTTGGGAGTAAGAAAACATTAGATGCTCCAAACAAAAATAATAATGAAAACCCTATCAATAAAACTTCTAACACCACTTCAAAGAAAACTCTATAAAATGTTGCTAAAAAAAATGTTGATAGTTCTAGAAAAAAGAAAGTTGACATTCTTGCTAAAAATATGGTTGAGAGTCCCTCCAAAACTAATCAAACAGATATTCCCACCACTAGTCACCAAAAAGAACATGTGTCAAAATAAATTTCTAATAAATCTGACTTTCTGAACTTAAATAAATTTCAAACATCATTCAATATTGAAAATGAACTAGCAAAGCTAAAAATTCATATCCCTTTGATTGAGTTAATGAATAAAAATTTGTACATAACTCAAGTTATGAAAGCTCTGAACATAGGGAAAAACAATGATACTGTCAATTTGAATGATGATCAACCGAAATTACTATTTGGTCAAGAGGTAGATGGTAAACCACAGGAAGGAGGAGTCCCTCCATTTTATGTCAGTCTTAATGTTCATGATAATATTCTCCACAATTTTATGTTAGATTCAGGTGCTTCACACAATTTGATGCCAAAATATGTTATGGAGAAACTTGGTCTTGACATTACTAGGCCTTACAAAGACTTGTATTCATTTGACTCAAGCAAAGTAAGATGTTGAGGTCTCATTAAGGATCTATGTTTCACTTTAGCCCAAATCCCAGCTAAGAGCCTATTAATGTACATAGTGGTTTTAGATATTCCCCCAAAGTATGGCATGTTGTTGCCATGCTCTTGGGAGAAAAATTACAAGGTACCCTACAAATGGATATGATTTATGAAACCATCCCAATGTTTGGTCAACAGAGAATACTGTATATGGAAACATTAATGAAATACACAGTGAGTAGTCTGGAGAAACCACATAACTACACCCTTTACTCTATTCATTCTGATTTAGACTCCTTCATTCTTTGTAATGATGGCGATATTGATGCTCAGGTCACTAGTGCTGAAAATGACATTTGTGGAACACATGAAAATCAAACCCAAATTGTACAAAAAAACACTAAAACTAAACATTTTTGGAACATGAGTTTTGATGGCTCTTGTAGTAGAGCAGGGTCAGGAGTAGGTGTGTGGGTCTCAAATTCAGGAAATAATCATGCAGAAGGTCATTCATATGAACTGAATTTTCAATGTACCAATTGCATAGCAGAATATGAAGCACTCCTTGTAGGCTTGCAATTATTGAAGATTCTGTTCATGGAGATTCTGAATTGATTATAAAATAGATTGAAGGAGAATATGCTACAAAACATTCTAGATTTAGAGCACAAAAATGATGTGTTTGATTTCTTACACACTTTTGTAGAATATGATCTTGTTATTATACCTAGAAATTGGAATGTCATTGCTAATGGTATGGCTTTTTCACCGAGCATATGCAAAATGTCTCATCCCAATAGACAATATATAGTAGGGGTTAAACACCATCCAGTTGTACCAGATAACATGAGGTATTGGCAGGTATTTGGAAATGATAAACAAATAGAAAAAAATTTATAGTCCAAGGATGAGTATGAGGAAAATAATATAGACTTAGATTGTGAAGTAGAAAATCAGTTAGTTGTACATACTAATGTAGAAGAATAGTTTGATGAATTAGATGTATATATCTCTGTAGATTAAGTTGTACATAAATTATAATTGCATGAAATTGATCCAGAAAAAGAATAATTTGAAGTACTTAAGCTTAAATATAATATTTTTCCTATAGGTCTAGTTCCATTAGAAGAGCTTTTTGATTCAATGATGTAGCAAAAAAGCCAAAAATAGAGCCCACAGGGGCAGATGTAGAAGAATGTGATATAGGTAGTCAATAGAATCCTAAAATTATAAAACTCTCAAAATCATTGTCTACTGTCAAAAAACAAGAATACATAGGTTTATTAAAAGAATTTTTTGGTGTCTTTTCTTGGACCTATGAGGATCTTAAAGCATATGACACTAGTATCATACAACATAAAATCCCAATCAAGGAAGATCAGAAACCATTCAAACAAAATCTTTGTAGAATAAATCATGTTTTGATGCCTTCGGTTGAGAAAGAGGTCAAAAATATATACAATGCTAAAATAATTGTCCCTCTCAAATTCTCTAAATGGGTGTCTAATATAGTGCCTACTAGGAAGAAAACTGGAGAAATCTGGTTATGTACTGATTTTAGAAACCTTAACAAGGTCTCCCTAAAATACAAATACCCTTTCCAAAAATGGACCATATATTACAAAAGGTACTAGGGTCTAGTAGGATTTCCTTGTTAGATGGTTTCTCGGGTTATAGCTAGGTCTTAGTACATCCTAATGATCAGGATAAAATAGCTTTCACTACTCCATGGGGGACCTTCATGTATGTGAATATTCCCTTTAGGTTAATGAATGTTGGGCCACATTTCAAAGATCAATGGATATTTCCTTTGCTAATGAGACTGGAAATTTTCTTGTGATTTATCTTGATGACATTATTGTCTATTCAACGGTTGATGAGGAACATTTGAGGCATCTAAGAATATTGTTTGAAAATTGTAGAAGGTTTGTTATCTCGTTAAATCTTAAGAAAACATTGTTTGGCCTTGAAGAAGGTAAGCTTCTTGGTCATATTATTTCAAAGGATGGTATTAGGATTGATCCAGTAGAATTGAAGCCATATTAAAAACCAGTCACCCTAGAAACATCAAAGAGCTTCAGTCTTTTATTGGTAAAATTAATTTCTTAAGGAGATTCATTCATAACCTTGCAAAGATTCTTAGAAATATAACAAACATGCGTAAAAAGGATTCAAAAATTAGATGGAGTATTAAGGCTATACAATCCTTTGATTTAGTTAAATAGGAATTGACAAAATCACCAGTGTTGATTAGTCCATATTTTACCAAAGATTTTATTATCTTTTCTTTTTCTTCTGAACACATTGTTGCAGTTGTTTTGTTGCAAAAAAATGAGGAAGGATTTGAACAGCCTATTGCATTTTTCAGTAAGGCTTTAAGAGATGCATCTTTGTAATATAATATTATGGAAAAATAGGCCTTTTCATTGGTTAAATAAATAAAAGACTTTAGAGAATATGTTTTTCATTCTCATATTATTGCATATGTACCTAATTCAGTTGTCAAGGATATTTTGACACAGAACGGACCTAATGGCAAACGAGGAAAATGGATTGTTTCCATCCTTGAGTATGAATTAGAAATCAAACCCACCAAGTTGATCAAAGGACAAGGACTAGAAAAACTGATGGAAGAGTCAAATTTCCATGCATTGGACATCAACTTTGTTGCTGCACTAGATGATCAAGAGGAACAGGCGACTCCATAGATCGATGAAGAATTTTTGAACTCACCCTAGAATGTAAAATTATTGTATGATTTATTCAATTTAAATGCTCCTCCTATTCTAACAAAAACAAAAGGAAAGATTTCTAAAGTTAAAAGAAGTTAAGTTTTGCATCATAGAAAATGTTTTATATTGGAAATATGTTGGTGGTATTTTACTAAGTGCTTGTTAAAGGATGATGCGGAAAGAAACAAGCAGGAGTTCCATGAAGGTGATTTTGGTGGACATCTCTACTCGAAAACCACTAACAATAAAATCCTCAGGGTTGGTTTTTATTGGCCTACCCTTTTCCCTGATATTCATAAGAAAGTAACTTCTTGCCATAAATGACATATTTTTGAAGGAAAAAGAAATCTTTTGCCCTTACCATTAAATCCTATTTCAGTTGAGAACCCTTTCCAATGGTGGGGACTGGATTTCATTGGTGAAATTCATCCTCATTCCTTTGCCCAACATAAGTGGATTCTCACAGCCACATATTACTTTACTAAATGGATGGATGCCACCCCTTCCAGATCTGCTACTGATGTTTTCATTATTAAATTTCTTGAGACCAATATCCTTTCTAGATTTGGATGTCCTAGAAAACAAATTACTGATGATGCAGCAGATTTTAAATCTAATAAAATGATTGAATTATGTAATAAATACCACATTATTTTGGGACATTCAACATCTTATTACCCTCAAGGTAATGGGTTGGTTGAATCCTCAAATAATAGCCTAGTAAATATCATTAAAAGGTTGTTGGAAGACAACAATAAGTCTTGGCACAAAAAATTAGTTAATGCACATTGGGCTGATAGAATTACTACAAATAATTCAATTGGTATGTCACCATACCAATTGGTATATGGAATGGATGCTATGTTTCCATTCTCTTTAGGAGTACCAGTAATGAAGATAATACAATAATTACAGGTTGAGCCAAATGACTTACAGAGAAGAATAAATCAAATCATTCAGTTGCAGCAGTCAAGGGAGGAGGTACACAACAAAACTCAAGTAATTCAAGAAAATGTCAAAAATATTTTTGACATAAGGACTAAATATGATGACTTCAACATTGGAGACAAAATTCTAAGGTGCGATACCAGGAGATAAGACAAAGGTAAACATGGTAAATTCGATAACCTTTGGAAAGGGCCATACATCATTTATGCTTTCAGGGGAAACAATGCATTCTTCCTCAAGGACTTGGATGGAGAAGAGTTACCTGGTGGTCCTGTCAATGGCAAGATGTTGAAGCACTAATTTTATTAGCATAAAGAGTTTTTCTTACATCATTGTAAAAATCACAGTCTCTATTGATTCGATTGGGTAACTTACTGATTGGATTTGAATCCCACAGAGAATGCCCTAAGCCCTGATTGACAAGCTACCATAAGTACCTTAACAGCAAAATAAATTATATGCAGAAAATACAGACATTGGATACTCAAGGCTACTGATCATATGTTCTTGACACTTCACATGGAGAAGTGACATCCCCAGCTAGAGCCACTTTTAGGGTCCTATATTTTATAGGATCTCAAGTTGATTGAATATTTCATATTTGTAATTTTACACTATAAATAATTTTCAAAATGCAAGTGATTTCCAAAAAATATATATATATATATAAGTTAAATAATAAAGAGAGATCCCTCTCTGAAGCTAGCAGGGATAGATCCAAACTTCCCAAATGGTTTTGATGTTGTCTTATGTTTTTATTCTTCCAATATTTTAAATTACATAATGATAGCAAGAGCTACAGTATCAATGTTGTTTTATCGGAAGGGAGAATTGTGAGGTTCAGCTATGATTAATCCAGCGGTGACAGAAATATGAGTATCATTGCCATGAATTTTGCTCGTTTGAATTTTTTTTTTAAAAAGTGATATGAGTTCTATTTTGATATGTTTGGTTTAGGATCTAAGTAAATTCATTATGTTCTACGAGAAAGTTATCTTTGTTGGTGTATTTTGTTGGCATGTGATGAAAAGGTATTATATTTTTGTTTGAATACTTAACGAAGAAAAAATGTTTGATGTCCAATCTAGTGGAAGCGAAGTCCAATCTTGGTAGAGTTCAAAATCCTGGAGATTACCACTTGTTTTGAAAAGTATAGAAAATTCCAGTCTTGGTCGACCATGTTCTACAAGATACATAGCACGATCTAGTTCTAGATCTAGGTTGACCATGTTCTATTGGGCAGAAAACATATAAAAGTGAATCAAGTATCAAATCTCAGTCTATGATTCAGCCCTAGCACGTATATCAAGTGCGATGAAAATGTATGATTATATTGTAATTTTCCCTGTTGCGATGGTGTAATTTTCCGATGGTGTGATTTTCTTGTTACTTGATGTGATATGGTGAGTTGTTTTATTAGTAATGGTGTGATGGTATACTTGATAGCAGTGCTTTTCTTTGGTGTGTTTTAGATTTTATCTGATGTAATATAAATCTATTGGTGGATGTATTACCTTGGTCTGTAATAATAATATCAGGCATACAGGATAAATTATAATGGTTTCATCGGAGTCTAACTATCGTGTACAAGACAAAGTGGCAGAGCTTATTTATCTCCATTTTTTTATGCAAATCCTTGAGTTTAAATATAAAAAATTATTATTTGTGCTTAATTTCTTTCACTACACAGGGTCTTGTATGGTTAATTGTTCAAATTTGCTAGTTCTGATATAAACCTTGCAATCAAAAGACTAATGTGTGCATACCTATGAAGGGTTCATAGATGGATATTGTAATGAAATATTGTCTTAATAAATCTAAGATCTGCTAATTTGTAGTGTTGTTAGAGTTACCTTTGTAATAGGATTTGAGACAATACTTTTATCTGAAAGATTGATCTCTAGAGGCTTTATTCATTAATAATTTGTGTGATAGAGTTAATAATGATTATAGTGTTTCTATATTTCTACTGCGACAGAACATGCATCGAGCTCTTCGATTTTTTTATGCAATATTTATTTAAGTGACTGAAGTAAGATTGGTGTTATTGAGAAATCACACCAACAATTGTTGACTACAACAGAGGAATGCTCCTAGTTTATTTTGTGGCTAAGTTGAATTACTTATGTGAAGTGTTGGAAAAAAGTTAATGTCAGTCTTCATAAGAAAATAAAAAGTTATTATTGAAATTATTTTTATTTATCTTTTGATTTAGAATTTTCTTCATGCTCATTTGATTCAAAAAGAGTCAAAGAAATTTGTAGAAGAATCGTGTAAAATTTGTCATTTGTAAAAGAGAGAAAGAATTATTATCCTTGTAAAAATTGTTGTTAAGAACTCCAATTAGGCCCTCCCTCTATAAAGTCGGCTTACGTGATCATTTGGCACCTCATAATGTCTATATATAGAGATAACTTTGACCTCCAAGGGTAGAAAAGATCTAAAGTAGAATAGTGTAAGTTTTGTGACTAAAGGAAGGATATTTGAGCCATATCTCGGAAGAAGAAAAAGGAGAATATCGAACCTTATTTCTAAATAAATATGCAATTGTTTAACAAGACCGAAATACCGAAGAAGTCTACAATTTTTTACTAAACAGAAACTTAATTTGAATTCATCTGAAGTCTGCAAAAGGAGCCGAAGTTCAGTGGTGAAAGGCCAAGGATTTAAATTCATCTGAAGTCTGTAAAAGGAGTCGAAGTTCAATTTTTAAGGATTAAAGATTTACTAGTTGAATTTTTATGATAAAGAGATTAGAGAGTCTATAGTATAAAGTTGAAGTTTTGTGATAAGGATCGGGGGTCTACAATAGAAATTTGGAATTTTATTTTGAATTCGACAAGGTGGAGATTCAACTTTTGTCTTTGACTGAAAGAGGAGGGTTTACTTGGAGGGAGTATTTTGTCTTGGGTTGGATATCTCATTTTTTATCGATTCAATAAGAAGAGTACTTTTGGGTTTTCCCTTGTTGGAGGGTTTTTTTCCCTGGCTTGAAAGCCTAAATTCTTGTGTCTCTTACTTCTTTGTGATCTTGGATGAATAGTTTTTGTAATTTCTTGATGAAGAAGGAACATTTATAATCAAAAGAAATAAAATTAATTACCACAAGTAATTACCAAGTAAGAAAATATAATTTCCCTTGATTTTCTAACATGGTATCAAAGCTAAGGTGAAGAAGAGACACTCTTACAGAGAAGAGACAAGAAGGTCATTATTGTAGCAGTCCAATAATATTATCACTTTAGCATCTATAACTGAAGATATTTTTTCAACAATCCCACCTCCAAGACATGGCATATATGTGCAAGGAAACCAACAAGCTAGAAAGAGCATCTAACTTCAAGGAATGGAAATAGAGAATTGACCTAGCCCTTAGAAGAAATGATGTCATGAAGTTCATTCTAGGAAACATTCCTCTTCCAAATGAGAATAATGCCCAGGAATTTGAAAAATGTGAAAAATGGGATGTCAAGGCTCAAATAATTCTCTTTGATTCTATAAAAGACCACCTCATTACTTTTGTATCAGAATTATAAACATCTAAATAATTCTATGATACTTTGGTGAAATTATACTCTGTCAATACCACTCGTCACATGATTTCCTTAATAACTCAACTATACCAATCAAATTTGTCAAAAGAAGACACTATATCTTCTTTTTTCGTGAAGCTATCAAAAATCAAAGACCAGCTTCAAGAATCTAGTGTGAAAATATTTTATTCAGAATTAATTACAGTGGTAATCAATGCCTTGTTGAAAAATGTAACTAGGTTTGATCTTCATAATGACATGTGTAATTGTGATTTTATGTAATTTATGAAAAGAAGAAAAATAAAAATATTATTTTTATTCTTGCCTCATGGGTTTCATGAATAAGGAAGTTTATTTTTAGTTTGACTCCCATTGTGAGTCCTTAGGATTGTTCATAAAGTCAAATTGAGTCAATTTCATGTATGAAGGACCCTTCTTGGGAATATTATATTTGTATATGAATCTATGAATATTTCAAGTAGCCATATAAGACCACGAAAAGTGTCCTCCTCAAGTTAGCTTCAAAAAGGAATAATATAAACCCTACAAAGGACATGTCGGCTAATTACAGAGTCAAAAAACTATAAATATGAGTGCTCGACCTCATTTCAGAGGTAGATTTTTAGTGATCACAGTTTGAAGTCCGAGGGTTATTCATGGAGTCGAGTTACCAGCAAGGAAGGAAGAAAGAGAAGTGAGGGATTTTGTGTTGATTTGGGACTATTTTTTGGGCCATCTTACCTCCACACACACAAAATTATAGACCTTTATATTGCAGTAGTGAAGGCCGAAGAAAGGTGAAAGTCTTGTTGTAAAATGTAACTAGGTTCAGTCTTCATAATGACATTGTAATTTTTACTTTGTAAGTGATGAAAAGAAGATAATAAAAAATAATTTGTAATGCCTTGCTTAATGGGTTTCATGAGCAAGAGGCTTATTTTAGATGGCTCCCATTGAGAGCCTTAGGATATGTCAAATATTTAATGTCATGTATGAAGAAACCTAACTTGGGGATATGTCAAATGTATTCTAAACTGTAAAATAACACTCCAAATACAAGCATGGTTTTCCTCTTCATGTCGACTTCAAGAAAGAATAAGAAACTCATGTCTCACATTATAAGGAGACACATCTATTCGAAATGACAGGACAAATTATATTGATGGGAAAACAACTATATATAGGCGTATGGGAAATATTCATTTCCACAGTTTAGATATCAGATATCTCTAAGTTTTTTGGATGGGTATTACAGAAGAGAATATCGATGAAAGGGACAGTAAGGGTTGATCTCATTCTATAAGAATTTGGATATCACTCTGAATTCAAATGGAAGTATCTCCATAGAGAAGACAGTTCGTATGTATATTTGTATTTCGGATGGGAAGTAACATATAAGAAGGAAATTTGGGATGAAAAATTATTGAAGGAAATCGGATCCTTCTAAATGCCATATCCCAATGGCAGTAAGAAAAATCACAGTGAATAAATTTGGGTGACTGAAGGGACAGCAAGGTGTTACCTTAGAATGAAGAGTTTCTCTATCTCGGTGTCACATAAAGTGCAGAAAGGAAACCACAGCTTTTTGGTGATACGATTGTGATGAATTATCATCTCAGTGATAAGGGCTCGATGAAGGAAACAGGGTGGTCAAGGAAGTGATGTAGATCTCGGTATCAATGAAATGATCAAGATCTCGGTTGAAGAGGAGTCAAGAAGAGGATTGACTAGACAACGTGTGTCTTGGTATTGGAGTGGTTAATAGTTCAAGTGTCTTGGTCTTGGTATTCATCAATTTGAATCTCTATAAGAAGCATTTGTGTGGGTTTTCCTCTCAAAGAGTGAGAGGTTTTGGCCCTGGTTCATAGCCTACATTCTATGTCACTTATCTATTTATGTTCATGCATTAGTAGTTGTTTGATTAAGAAGAACACTAATAAATTAATAAAATATAAGATCCTAAGTTAATGAAGTAAAAACACTCACAAGAACTTACTCATGAAGAGAAATCACCTAATTCATGATGCCCTATATTTCTCAACATGGTATTAGAGTAAGGTGGAAAATTCAAGAAAAGGGAATGTAATTAAAGAGACACTCAAGGATCGGTTTTCAGGAATGGAATCCAAACAAGTTGAAGGATATCGAAGAGAAATTTCAAGATCTACAATCAAACCCTATATCAAAAAATGTCTACTTCAGTAGAAGTCTTGGAATCATTAATCAAAATATTCAAGGCCAAATCCTTATTTCTACTCAAGGAAAATAGATCTACAAATCAAGGCAGCTATAATTCTACACCAGTAAAAGTGTTGGATCCTATAGTCATCATCAAAATACCACAAACACCCTCATCAATTTATCTACAATCAAGGTAGCTCGAAGTATTTTAAAGAAGAAGATCACATCATCTTGGAAAAATTCAAAAACCTAGAAGCATTTTTGATCTTCAGTCATTCACTACCAAATAAGTCGAAGGTGAGAAGGCATTATCATCGTCTTCAAAAGCTTCCTATCATTTTAGCAAGGATCCCCTCCTTATCCTTGAAAAACATCATCTGAGGAAGCATCAATACATGTTCTTCAACCACCATCAAAGTGATCAAGTTAAAGATTTCATCTTCACCTGTCAAGTATATTTCATTATATAATAAAATTTGGTAAAATGACTTTATTTTGCAAGGAGATCTATAAGCTAGTTGGGTCATCAAAATTCCTTGCATGGAAGAGGAGGATAGACATAGTCCTCTAAGAAAGTGAATTAATTGAACATATCAATGAAAAGGTCTCCTCTGAATACATGGAAAGGGATTCTTATGAAAGGTGCCCTCATATAGAAATACTGGAGACATCAAATAGATATATATGACAAGTAGGTAGAATTGTTCTTTGAAGTTGTGATAAAGAAGGTCATATCACTTAGATCTAATCTACACTAATTGAAGGTATTAAAGGATAAAGGGTTATCTTCATAAGATCTTAATTGCAAGATCTAGGAGAGATAATCCTCATTTTTCTAAATGCACTAACTGATGAAAAAGGTAAAAAATGTCCATGGGGATAAGAAAATTATCTCGAAAACTTGTGGTTTCTATGCAAGATAGAAGAATATATTTTGAGGGAAAAAGTATTCAAACATTTTTCGAAGGGAAAGAAGAACATATCTAATATTCAATGCTATGATAACTACATGAAATATTATCCTAATTTCAAGGGCATTAACTATAAGAATCAAGAAGAAGCACATTTCACCAAAGAAGTGGAGGAAGTTGAAAGAGGAAAAGCATTAGAAGCAAGAGCTCGTGACATCACCATAGGGAATCATGAAGGACATATGAAACAAAATCCATGGAAGTAAAATATGAAGGATATATCTCTTGGGAACCTCATTGTAAACTTAAGGAAAGGAATAATTCATCTAGGACAAGGCTCATCATACATCAAGTCAAAAAGGAAACATATGTTGGATAGGGATATGCAAGATCCTCAAGATTCTCTAATGGAATCCACATCGGAGGATTCACCGACCTAGAGAGTAATCAAGTGTTTCATGAGGAACTCCAACTTGTGGAATTCATGGGATGATGGTATGATGACATAAGAGATGAAGCAGATCAAGGGGTTGAATATATTTTCAATCAAGGAAGTTGTTGAAAGAATCCTAGATGACCTAAAGGTAAATAAGGTATGTATGTTTTTATTCAATACTATAATGTCATATGGTTGTAGCTAACATGGATCACTAATTCTATATTGAGAAGCACGATCAAAGGAAAAAGGATATCCTCCTCTGAAAGGATGCAGGATGGCATAAGTCTCACTAGATGAAATCAACATAATATGTCCTCATATGAAGTATGAGGTGGTTGACTACAATTGATGAACTCTGATTGGAAGCTCCTAGGAATGGAATAAAATTTGTGCAGAAAGGAAGGAAGAAATCGTGAGATATGCAACCATGGTAAAGGCAACCAACATCCAGAAGACCAAGAATATTTGACTAGGAAATCTCCCTGAAAGATATGAAGACTCTGATGGAAGTCTGGAAAGTATGGAGACCCTTGATAATGGATATATTTGGTAGATATGTCAACAAGTATGCGGGATGTTGATGCAAACTAGAGTATGTCATGATGAAAGACCATCACAAAGGTTAGCCTGATTTAAGTGTCCATTTATTATTTTGAACAAATATTTGAATGGTCTTATGCAAGATTTCTAAATGGAAGAACTATGGTTAACTTCCAAGAAGAACATATGGTAGGATGTAAGATCCTTCCATAAAATATGGCATGAAGAAGGTAGCATGACATGAAGCAAGACCAGATGAAGACTAATAGATCACTTTCTGGTGAAAGGAATAATGACATGGCTAACCCATGGATGAAAGTGATGGATGAATTATGCCCTATGAATAAACCATAAAAGATGAAGACTCCTTGATAAAGAAATTCATGACATTGAAGGAAGGATCTCTTCAAGCAGCTGGTTGAGGAGTTGTTGTAGGTGTTGAAAAGTGTAACTAGGATCGATCTTCATACTGACTATGTAATTATGTAAATAAGAAGACAAAGATAATAAATTTATTTTTGTTGTACTTTCTTCATGGGTTTCATGAGAAATATTTTATTATAGGTCAATAGACTTCTTCTTGATGTCTATTATGATTTTTCTTCTAGGTATAAATGTAATTAAGATTGATGAACATGAAGAATTGAGTCAGCAAAATATGCTCCAAAATATTGTCATGATACGGTGAAGAATGGATCTTGTATGATGCATAAAGATATCCCTTAATATAAGCCTCATTAATGCTGGAAAATGAGCTCTCCTAGTTGGCCTATATGCAGTAGTGAAGTCAGACCTCAATAATGTTGATAGGTCAGCCTAAAAAGAAAGACATGAGCACTATATATAGTAATGTGTTGCGTCTCATTTGAAGTAATAATTTGTGGATGGTTCTAAGATAACAATAACATAAATAAAGGTCTATATATATGCGAGTAAAAGGGGAGAAATGCATATCGGTATTGGGAACTATTTTATCACAGAAAATGTGGATTTCTTTGATGTATCACAGCATTGGTAAGAGGAATAATTTCGGTCATAATAAAGTGAAATATGAGGATTCTTGTGCGAGTATAATACAGAATTAAATATGGATACAAGTGTGTGCTCAAGAATAGAAAAAGGATGTGGATTGATAAGAAGAAAGTTGTGGTCAAGTCTGGGCAAATTGCGGTCAAACCATAACTAGTCCAAATTATGGAAGCAGTACATTATGTGATATAATGTGAATTCAACAAGATTGAGATAGATGCGTAAGCGTTATAATTAATTCTAAATTGCAAAGTAAGGAAGTTAAATCTGTGATTTACCTTCCAACAATTAAATTACTACTCCTCAAGTAAAGAAGATTCAAGGATATACCAAGTGAAGAATAAGATCTCAAATGATCTAGTATCTAATATCTGAATCAGTGAGAAGAAGTGTTTTAGTGCAAGTTAGCGCAAAAAATAAGGATCAGCATTAAAGGCAGCCAAATAAGCTATGATAATATCTTGGAGGAATTCATGGGTCAAGGGTCTGAGTCTTGGTCATGGTACTTGTCATTTGAATATTCATAAGAATAATTCCTTATGGGTTTTCCTCTCCAAGAGGGTGAGGTTTTGCCTTGGCTCTAGGAGCCTAATTTTTTGTCTCGTGTATTTTGATAATTGACTTGATGAAAGACTAAATAATTTAAAGAAGAGAAGACATAAGTAACTCAAGTAAGCTCACAAATAATTATCAAGAAGAGAATTTGAATTAATCACCATCCCTCCAATTTCTCAACATGGTTTCAAAGCTAAGGTGCTAAATACAAGGGCTACTTAGTAAGGAGACACTCAAGAAAGAAATAATCAAAGTCAAAGTCAAAGTTCTCATTGAAGAGCCAAATCAATTTGCAAGGAAGACATTGTTAGAAGAGGACATCATATTTTAAGATATCCTTTATCAAGGATCCAAATACACCTACATTAGAGATTTCAATCTTAGAGGAAGCTCATGACTTCATCTTCATCATCAAGGAAGCTGCAAGCCACTCTACTCAAGTAAGTATCTATGACCTTACTTAAATCTGTCAAGATGACTTATTGTAAAGAGAGAAACAAGTTTGTTGGGTCATCAAACTTTAGTGCATGGAAGAACAGGACATATTTGAATTTAATTGAAAACTAAGGTATGGACTACATCGAAGGATCTACAATTCAACCACCAAAAGAATATGCTCTAGCTCATACCAAGTACATGAAGGGAGAAATCATAGCCCAGAGGATTCTCATAAAATCCATTAATGATTCACTCATTCCCTATGTATCAAAACTAAAGTCTCCTAAATAAATATATGAGAAACTGGTGGAGCTATTCTTTGAACTGTGATAATTAATTTCTGACACTTATATGACTACAGTGGTGCTTAATGCTCTACGAGAAGAATGGGTAAACTTCGCTTCAAGTTTATACGGGAAGAAAGAAGCCACACCATTCCATGATTTATAGTATCTATGTAAAATATAGGAAACAAAGCTGAAAGCCAAAGCTGATATAGCACTAAGTGAAGGGAATCAAGCCTTTGCAGCCATATACAAGAAGAAAGGAAGATTCAGAAAATTTGGTCCTCAAAATAAAAGAATAAATATGGAAAAAGTACGATGCTTTGGATGTAATTAACTTGGGCATTATAAAATAGATTGTCCTAAATATGAAAAGGACGAGAGAAAAAGTGAAGAAGCACATGTCTCAGATATGAGGGAAGAACATGATGCAAATAAATCTAAGAAAGAAGAAGCGAAAGATCTCTATTATGATTGAGATTATCTTCCTCTTTAAGTGATATATGTTGGTTGTAAAATAGTATGATAGGAAGAAATGTATATTTATGGCATCATGATAAAACCATGGTAGGAGCTCTTGGTGAAACAGCTCTAGGAAAACCTCTCTAATAACATTACTGATGGAAGGCAGTCATCAAGATCAAGGGTCATCATGGAAACTAGTGCTGACATTTTCTAATGGATTTCTCTATGAATTCACTAATAAGAAAGAAATCAGAATGGCTTCATCAAGAATTCTATGGTACAGAATTATGGGATGTGATGACATATTGATGGAACAGGTCAAGGGAATGAAGCTCTTCATTCTAGTAAAACTGCTACAGGATGACTCAAATGAAAAAGGTATGAGGTATGTATATATTTATATGCTGACAGTGGATGTTGTGAAGTCATGTCATATGGTTGCAGGTAATAGAATTATATAATTATAATTATGACCTATGGAGGAGGATCTCTTGTTGCACTGACAGATGAAATCAGCATAATATATCCTCATATGGAATATGAGGTGGTTGTATATGAAAAATGACCTATAAATTGGAATTTCCTGGGTATGAATATGTGAAAAAGGGAAGATATCATGAAGTGCAACAATTTCAAGAGGAAATTATCATCTGGAATCCAAGAAGATGTGACTAGAATATCTCCTAGGAGGATATGTAGACTCTGATAGAAGTCTAGTAAAGAAGAAGACCCTTGACAAAAAATATAATTAGGAGATGTGTCAATATGAATAAAGGATGTCGATGCCTACAGGAAGATGTCATGGTCATAGATTATCACTGAGGTAACTTTTGTCTTAAAATTTCATACGTATACGTTTATCTGGATGAAGTTGTGTAGGACTACTAATCATGAGAAAGGACGTAATATCCTTGGAGATGATTCGAAAGAAAGAAGCATGGCATAAAAGGTGGACCATATAAAAAAGATATATTAATCACTTTCTGGTAGATGACATGACTCATTAATGAAATTGATGGATGATCTGTGCCCTATGGGGCTAAATTTGAAGATTCCTAAATATCGAAATCAATGACATCGAGGGGAGGAATTATTCATGAGAAGTTGGGTGTCTCACCATTGTTGTTGCAGATCTCTGATTGAGAGGGAGCCTGGTGATCAGTTTCTTACTTGGAAGAAACTGGGTAATTCCTAAGAATGAGCTTAGGTACATTCCTTATACAGGAATGAGTACATTCCCTTGTGGAATAAATCCTCACTGGCTGAGAGGGAGAGAAAGACATGTCATTCTGGTCTTCACTTGGGAAGACAAAATGGAGGATTGGGTAATCATATGGAATTCGATACTCTTTGAGCATGTGTTATGGAATTCAAGATAAGAGTATTCGGGGACCGATATTCTTTGAGGGCTAGCGACCCAAGAGAATAATAGTCCAAAAAGGTCATACTTTGGGAACACCTGGGTGGAGTATGTACCTTGGAGAGACAATTACTATGGTGTCTATAAGTCATGTGTCTCGCCAGCATTGTAGCCCATTGTCTCATTGAGAGATGGGGGTGTTAGTCAAAGCCTTGCACTAGGACAATGTTGGTTGATATGATGCTATACAGATGTGATTACCAATCCGATTCTTCTTATGATATTCTTCAACTTGAAAGTGACCATGTACCTGTATGAATACCTCCCTAGTTAAGAGGGAGTGTTTAAAAGTGTAACTAGGATCGGTCTTCATATTGACTATGTAATTATGTAAAGAAGAAGACAAAGATAATAAAATGTATTTTTGTTGTACTTGCTTCATGGGTTTCATGAACAAGATTTTATTATAGGTCTATAGACTTCTTCTTGATATCTATTAGGATTTGTCTTCAAGATATAAATGTAATTAAGATTCATGAACATGAAGAGTCGAGTCAGCAAAATATTCTCCAAAATATTGTCATGATACTGTGAATAATGGCTCATGTATGATGCATAGATATAGCCCTTATATAAGCCTCATTAATGCTGGAAAATGAGCTCTCCTAGTCGACCTATATGCAGTAGTGAAGTCGGCCCTCAATCATGTTGGTAGGTCGGCCTAAAAATAAATACATGAGCACTATATATAGTAATGTGTTGCAGCTCATTTGAAGTAAGAAGTTGTGGATGGTTCTGAGATAATAATAACATAAATAAAGGTCTATATATATGCGAGTAAAAGGGAAGAAATGCAGATCTTTCTTGGGAAATATTCTATCACAGAAAATGTGGATTTCTCTGATGTATCACGGCGTTGGTAAGAATAAGAATTGTGATCATACTACAGTGACAGATGTGGATTCTTGTGCGGGTATAATATAGAAGTAAATATGGATACAAGTGTGTGCTCAAGAACAGAAAAAGGATGCGGATTGATAAGAAGAAATTTGTGGTCAAGTCTGGGTAAATTGTGCCCAAACTGTAACTAGTCCAAAGTATGGAAGTAGTACAATATGTGATATAATGTGAATTCAACAGGACTGAGATAGATGCGTAAGGGTTATAATGAATTCTAAATTACAAATTAAAGAAGTTAAATATGTGATTTACCTTCCTACAATGAAAGTACTACTCCTCAAGTAAATAATATTCAAGGATATACCAAGTGAAGAATAAGATCTCGAATGATCTAGTATCAAATATCTGAATCAATGAGAAGAAGTGAACCAGTGCAAGTTAGTGCAAAAAAGAAAGTTCAACATTAAAAGCATCCAAAGAAGCAGTAACAAGATCTTGGAGGAATTCATAGGTCAAGGGTTTGAGTCTTGGTCATGGTACTTGTCATTTGAAGATTCATAAGAAGAATTCCTTACAAGTTTTCCTCTCCAAGAGGAAGAGGTTTTGCCCTGGCTCTAGGAGCCTAATTTTGTGTCTCGTGTATTTTGATAATTGACTTGATGAAAGAATAAATAAGCTAAAGAAGATAATTCATAACTCAACTAAGCTCACAAGTAACTATCAAGAAGAGAATTTGAATTAATCGCCAGCCCTCCAATTTCTCAATGGTGCGTCCCTAATTAAGTGGGAGTCTGAAAACAAGTTTCTTACTTAGAAGAAACTTGGAAATTCCTAAGCCAAGAGGTAGCTTAGGTACAGTCCTTCTGTAGGAATGAGTACATTCCATTATTGGAATCGATATGTCCTCCCTAATTGAGAGGGACATATAGACACATCATTATGGTCTTCACCTGGAAAGACAAAATGGAGGATTGGGTAATCATCTGACATCTGATACTCTTTGAGGATGAGATAGGGCATCCAAGATAAGAGTAGTCATGGACCGATATTATTTGAGGACTGGCTATCCAAGATAAGAATAGTCCAAAGTAGTTCATACTCTGTGAACACCCGGATGGAGTAGGTACCTTAAGAGACAGTGATTATGGTTTCTATGAATCATTGGTCTTGCCAGCAGTATGCTCTGATCATGTGGATAAAGTTGTTAGCTAAGGCCTTGCTATGTGACAATGTTGGTTGATATGATGTTAGATAGATGGGTTATAAATCTGATTCTTCTTATGAAAAATTCTTTATATTGACCAAGTACCATTATGAATACCTCCCTAGTTAAGAGGGAGTGTTGTAAAATGTAACTAGGTTCGATCTTCATAATGACATTGTAATTGTGCATTTTTAAATGATGAAAATAAGATAATAAAATAATTTTTGCAATGCCTTTCTTCATGGGTTTAATGAGAAAGAGGTTTAATTTATATGGCTCCCATTGAGAGCCTTAGGATATGTCAAAGAGTCAATGCCATGTATGAAGAACCCTAACTTGGGGATATGTCAAATGTATTCTAAACTGTAAAATAGCACTCCAAAGACAAGCATGATTTTCCTCTTCATGTCAGCTTCAAGAAATAATAAGAAACTCATGCCATCTCACATTATAAGGAGACACATATATTTGAGATGACAGGTTGGCTTATATTGATGGCAAAATGACTATATATAGGCATGTAGGCAATATGCATTTCCACAGTTCGTATTTTGGATCCCTTTGATTTTTTCGAATGGGTATTACAGAATAAAAATTTGATGGAAGTGACAGTGAAGAGAAGAAGGGACAGTAAAGGTTGATCTCAGTCTATAAGAATTCGGATATCAATTTGAATTCGGATGGAAGTTACAGTGCATAGTTTGGATCTCTACAGAGAAGACAGTTCATATGTCTCTTTGTATTTTAGATGGTCAGTAACATATAAGAAGGTAGTTTGGGATGACAAAATATTGAAGGTAAATCTTATCCCTTTAAAGCTCAGATCATAATGGCAGCAAGGAAAATCACAGTGAAGAAATTTGGATCAATGAAGGGAAAACAAGGTGCTACTTTACAGTGAAGACTCTCTTTGTCTCGATGTCACATCAAGTGCAGAAAGGCAACCACATTTTTTTGTTGATACTATTGTGATGAAGTATCATCTTAGTGATAAGGGCTCGGTGAAGGAAACGGTGTGGTTAAGGAAATGATGTAGATATCAGTATCAAGGAAATTATGAAGATATCTGTGGAAGAAGATTAAAGAAGAGGATTGACTAGAGAACGTGTGTCTTGGTCTTGGAGTGTATAATAGGTCAAGGGTCTTGGTCTTGGTATTCTTCAATTGGAATCTCTATAAGAATAATTTGTGCAGGTTTTCCTCTTAAAGAGTGAGAGGTTTTGGCCCTTGCTCATAACCTAAATTTTGTGTCTCTTGTCTATTTATGTTCATGCATTGGTAGTTGTTTAATGAATAAGAACACCAATAACTTAAGAAAAGATAAAATCCTAAGTTAATGAAGTAAAAACACTCACAAGCAATTACTAATGAAAATAAATCACCTAATTCATGATGCCCTAGATTTTTCAACAAGTCTATGGAAGCAGTAAGGGTTGAGAAGAGGAGAAGTCTATTGCAGCAGTGAAGGCCAAAGTTTGTTGCAGTAGTGGTGCAGTACTCCTAGGAATTTGAAGTGGAAGAAGGTTGAAAGCAAGCCAAGGTTGAAGAAGAAGTCAAGGAGGAAGGAGCAGAAGATGGACTATCGTTGACAAAGGATCTTTGTTTCTTGATCTTGGAGAGGCAAATAGGTCAAGGGTCTTGGTCTTGGTATTTTTCAAGTGGAATCTCTATAAGAAGAATAATATGTTTGGGTTTTCCTCTCAAAGAGAGATAGGTTTTGGCCCTGGGTGATAGCCTATATTTTGTGTATCTTGTCTCTTTATGGTTTATGCATTGGTAGTTGTTTGATGAATATGAACACTAATAACCTAAGAAAAAAAATATCATAATCTAAAGAAGTAAAAATCACTCACAAGCAGTTACTAATAGTAGAGAAATCACATAATTACTATGCCCTAAATTTCTCAACATGGAATTATAGCTAATATGACTAAGTCAAGGAATGGAATCTTATCAAGGGACACTCAAGGATCAAATCTCAAGGAAGGAATAAAAGTGAATATCATATTGAATTCAATAAGTCTACAAAGGAGTATTAAGATCATCATCAATAAAAGAAGGCCAAAACTGATGCAGGGGCATTAGACACTAGCTAGCAATGTAGGAGGTTTTGTCCACATGTTGTGGCTAGGAGGGTTCGAAAACATTTGAATTGTAACAGCTAGGTGTCAATACCTCAGCTGACTTTTTTCATTTAGATTAGTTAGAGTCTGTAGAAGTCGAATAGTTAGATTTGATCCATCTGTCATGTTTTAGTTAGTTGAATTATTGTAATTAGACTTTTCATTTTCTAAACGGTCCTCACCGAGGAACCGAAGAGACGCACTGTGATGTATATAAATTTTATCCCTTGGATGTATTGAAGGGAAGAGATAAAAAGAGAGTTTTCTGCAATAAAATTTGTGTGTTAACAATTTCTTCCAGTTAAATAATTTCAGTGCTCATTGGTCATCGAATTGTCTCAAATCTTTATTTGTGAAGAAATTGTTTAATTGTGAGGTGATTGAACACTGATCTGTGTGAAATCGTTGAGTCGAGTTGTTGCATAACTTCCGCATTTCTCTGGTTATTATTTTCTCGTGAATTGCTCGAACAAGCTCTGTTGAATTAATTCCCTTCATAGAAGAAGTCTTAATTCCCTTCATAGAAGAATTCTGCATATAATTTCGGTCGACTAACTCTACTCTGAGGTAGCGAAGACTCCGCTTGAAAGAGGAATGGACTGTTTATTGTTAATTTAATTCCTAACCGGGGTCAAACCCTGAGTTAAGAAATCAACAAATAGCGTAACCCGGCTTGAACCCTGGTCAACGCTATTTCAAAACCGTGAGTGGGTTAGAAAACCCGGGTTGCCCATATCGCACTGCCTTTGGTGGAGTAAGCGGTATTTTCTGTTTGCGAGCGATTCCATAAAGTATCCGACACGTGGCAAGGGTGGACCCACAAAAACCACTATCATTGCGTGCCATCGCGCGTTAATGTTCAACTAAAGAGGTCGCGCGATATTGATGCATACCGTCGATCTGGAGGAAGGCCAACTAAACGGTGATCGCGATCCGAAATAGCACGAGGGATGACCTAAGGTATGGTGTATGTATTTAATTGAGTTCCACCGATCGTATGTGTGGGTCGAAATATATTAAAGGGGTTCTTTGTGAAGATTTTCGATTATTATTATAAGTTGGAGGGAGCCAAGGTTCGTTATAAGAGGTTTAGTTGGATAAAGGCTTGGAAATATATTTAACTCCCCAAAATTTGTTGAATATATGTATTTGTCAATTTCTTCGAAATTGACAAATAAAATTCCAAGAAAGAAGAAGACCACGTGGAGGTAAACCAAGTTAATTGAGAGAAAATGCTGACAGAGCGACAATAAAAAGACCAGCTCTCCTTAGGGGCCGACTTTCAGTTTTTTTGTCGTCATTTGTGGTATCAGAGTGTTTTTTGAGTTGTTTTTGCAGAGAGCTGACATGGAAATCCGAGTTGGTAGAGGTGCTGGCAGAAGGAGACCTGTTTCCAATGCAGAGGTGTTGGGGATGTTGCAGAGGGTTGAGGCCAGAATGGATGCCATAGAGCGAATACAGCCCAGAGATCCTGAAGACATCAGTGAACCTGAGATAGAAGAAGCGGAAGAAAATGTTGAGATTCCTCCTGACATGAGGCTCCTCAGAACTGTTCTGGGGTTTGCAATTAAGCCCAGAATTGAAGTGTCGAGTTATGCAGGGGGACTGAATCCAGAAGAACTATTAGACTGGATTAATGAAATGAACAAGTGCTTCGACTATGAAGAAATAAGCGAAGATAAAAAGGTCAAGTTTGCAGTAACAAAGCTGAAGGGACATGCTGCATTTTGGTGGGATGGAGTGTAGGCAGAAAGAAGGAGAGTTGGCAAGCAACCTATCAAGAGCTGGACCAGAATGATGGCTAAATTAAAAGGTAAATTCTTGCCTAGTGATTATTAGCTGACATTGTATAGGCAAATGCAAAACCTGAGACAGAGGTTGCTGACAGTAAAATAATACACAGAGGAATTCTACAAAGTAAGCATAAGAGCTGGGCAATTCCAGGACACACCAGAGAAGACTGCCAGATATGTGAATGGTCTCAAGCTGGAGATCCAAGATGAGATTGGTCTTCTGTCTCCCAAGACAGTTGAAGAGGCTTATCAGATGGCCTTGAAAGCATAGGAGAAACTCCTGAGGAAACAGTCTGCCAAGAAGAGAGGTAATTTCCATGGAAAGGGAAGTCAGTGTGGTAGAGGAAAGCCTACTACACCCAGGGATGGAGCTAATAGTAGCTCACCTCAGAATGCATCTACAGAGTATGATGCAAGGGGTAGAAGGGGTTCTTAAAGAGGAAAAGGAAGAGGAGGCAGAGACAGAGGCAGAGGTAGATATTTGAGGTGTTATAGATGTCAGCAAGTGGGACATAAGCACTATGAGTGTCCAGAGAATGTGGGTACTGGTCCAAGAAATGCTATTGTTGCCCAAGCTGGAGAAGAGGCAGAAATTGAAGAATAAATTCTACCAGAGAGGGGAGAGTCCTTGGTGGTTAATAAGGTCCTGTTGAAGAAAACCAAAGAGGTCGCTGAGCCTGCACAAAGGAAGACTTTGTTTATGAGCATATGAAAAGTCCAAGGGAAATGCTGCCAGTTAGTCATTGATAGTGGCAGCATAGACAATCTGGTTTCCACTGAGGTGATAGAGAAGTTGAATTTGAAGACAAGGGAGCATCCAACTCCCTACAGGGTGTCCTGGCTGCATAAAGGGCACCAGCTGGTTGTAAAAGAATAGTGTGAGATAGAGATGCAAATGGGAAAATACAAAGATAAGGTCCTGTGCGATGTAATGCCCATGGATGTGTTTCATATACTGCTGGGTAGACCTTGGCAGTTTGACAGAGCAGCAGTGCATGACGGCAAGAAGAACACTTACAAGTTCTTCAAGGATGGGGTACATCATACATTGATGCCCATGGAGGAAGGAGAGCCATCCAGAAGAGTGATTGATCCAAAGACCTTGTTGCTGAGCGGGAAGGAATATCTGCAACAGATAGAAGAAGAAGAGGTAATTTTTGCTTTAGTTTGCAAACCTAAGGTAGTTCTTACTTCTACAAATATTTCTGATTTTCCAGTAGAAATCCAAGTGATGTTAGACAATTATTGGGACATTATTGTGGATGATTTACCTGATGAGATGCCACCTGTGAGAAAGATCAGCCATCAGATAGATTTTATCCCTGGTTCAAATCTTCCAAATAAGGCAGCCTACAGAATGACTCCCACAGAAAATGAGGAAATCAGGAGACAAGTACAGGAATTGGTGGACAAAGGGTTGATCAGAGAAAGTTTGAGTCCATGTGCAGTACCAGCAGTATTGAGCCCAAAGAAAGATGGAGGCTGGAGGATGTGTACTGATTCCAGAGTAATCAATAAGATCACAATCAGGTACAGATTCCCTTTGCCCAGAGTTGAGGATTTAATGGATTGTTTGAGTGGTGCTAAATATTTTTCAAAGATAGATTTAAAAAGTGGATACCATCAGATTAGAATAAGAGAGGGTGATGAGTGGAACACTGCCTTTAAAACAAATAAAGGACTGTATGAATGGATGGTAATGACTTTTGGGTTGTCAAATGCACCTAGCAATTTCATGAGACTTATGAATGAAGTATTGAAGGAATTCATTGGAAAATTTGCGATAGTATATTTGGATGATATATTAGTTTTCAGCAGAACTAAAGAATAACATTTAAGGCATCTTAATCATGTCTTGAAAAATCTGCACCAAGAGAAATTGCTGATAAATTTAAAGAAATGCTCATTCATGAAAGAAGAGTTGGTGTATTTGGGTTTTGTTGTTTCTGCAGAAGGATTGAAGATGGACCCAAAAAAGGTTAAGGCAATTGTGGAGTGGCCTTCACCCAGGAATGTCTTTGAGGTAATAAGTTTCCATGGACTTGCTAGTTTTTACAGAAAGTTTATAAGAAACTTCAATAAGATTAATGCACCCATAATTGAGACAATAAAGAAGAGCAAACAGCCATTTAAGTGGACTGCTGAAGCACAAATAAACTTTAAACTTTTGAAGCAAAAGATAACTGAGAAGCCTGTTTTGATTCTGCCTGATTTTACTAAACCATTTCAAGTAAAGTGTGATGCCAGTGGAGAGGCCATTGGAGCTGTGTTGAGTCAGGATGATAGGCCTGTAGCTTATTTCAGTGAAAAGTTGAATGACACCAGAAGGAAGTATTCCTCTTATGAGAAGGAATTCTATGCAATTTTCCAAAAAGTGGAGACATTATTTGATGTCCAGGGAATTTGTATTATATTTTGACAATCATGCTTTGCAATATATTGTACATCAGCCAAAGTTGAAGCATAAGCATGCCAAATGGGTTGAGTATCTCCAAGGTTTTAATTTTGTTTTGAAACACATAAGTGGCCAAGCAAATAAAGTAGTTGATGCTTTGAGTAGGAGGCACATGCTTGTTCAAGTAACTAATTTTGAAGTTGTAGGGTTTGATTTTCTCAAAGAATTGTATAAAACAGATCCAGATTTTAAGGAAGAATTTGAGGCATGTTGTAACCCTGTTCTAACAGATAGAAGCCAGTGGTTGGATTATTTCTTGCAGGAGGACTTACTATTCAGAAGAAACCAACTGTGTGTACCAATATGTTCCATGAGAGAAAACTTGATTAAGGAGAAGCATAGTGGTGGACTTGTTGGACACTTTGGTACTGATAAGACTCATGAGCAGCTGAGTCACTTCTATTATTGGCCTAAGATGAGAGCAGAATTGGATAAGTTCGTGAAGAATTCAAAAAATCTGTCAATATGCCAAAGGAAGGAGCCAGAATGCAGGATTGTACACTCCCTTGCCTATTCCAGACAGGCCTTGGGACATGGTGAGTATGGATTTTGTTCTAGGATTTCCCAAGACCCAGAGAGGGAATGATGCAGTCTTTGTTGTAGTGGACATATTCTCCAAAATGGCACATTTTATTCCATGTTATAAAACTAGTGATGCCACCCATGTTGCTAACTTGTTTTTCAAAGAAGTTGTTAGATTGCATGGGTTGCCCAAGAGTATTGTTTCAGACAGAGACACCAGATTTGTGGGTCATTTTTGGAGGACACTATGGAAGAAACTTGGTACCAAACTGAGTTTCAGCTCAGCTTATCATCCTCAGACTGATGGAAAAACTAAGGTAGTGAATAGGAGTCTGGGAAATTTGTTGAGAAGTCTTGCAGGAGAGCATCCCAAGCAGTGGGATCATATTTTTCCCTAGGCAGAATATGCATATAATGACTCACCAAACAGAAGCACAGGCCAAAGCCCATTCCATATTATCTATGGAATGCACCCCAGGGGAATATCAGAGTTAAGAAATCTAGGAAGGGTAGAGATGAGAAGTGCTGATGTTGAGGAATTTGCTTCAGAGATCCAGGCCATACATGAACAAGTGAAACAGCAACTACAAGGCAGCAGCATCAAATACAAGGGCAGAGCAGACTTGAGCAGAAAAGAAGTTCATTTTGAAGTAGGAGATCTAGTTTTGGCACACTTGAGAAAGGAGAGGTTTCCGTAGAAGCAATATAACAAACTGAAGTTCAAAAAGATTGGGCCATGCAAGATACTTAGAAATTTTTCTGCAAATGCTTATGAGATTGAATTGCCACCTGATGTTGGAATATCTCCCATTTTTAATGTTGCAGATTTGTACAAGTATGAAGATGATGGTGAAGAAGAAATATTAACAGACAAGGAATAGATTGAATGGAAAGAGTATCTACCTCCAACACAACCATTGCAACCAGAGAAGATATTGGATAAAAGATTGTTCAGGAAGACTAGAGGACAAGAGTACTTTCAGTACTTAATCAAATGGAAGGACAAGCTAGAGGAAGATGCCACTTGGATGACTGAAGGAATGTTGCAGAAGATAGTCAGATCAGTGGAAGAGCTCATGGACAGGAGACCATGAAGAATATTTCCCTCGGGAGTCTGATGCAGGGGCATTAGACACTAGCCAGCAATGTAGGAGGTTTTGTCCACATGTTGTGGCTAGGAGGGTTCGAAAACATTTGAATTTTAATAGCTAGGTGTCAATACCTCAACTGACTGTTTTCATTTAGATTAGTTAGAGTTCATAGAAGTCGAATAGTTAGATTCGATCCATCTGTCATGTTTTAGTTAGTTGAATTATTGTAATTAGACTTTTGATTTTCTAAACGGTCCTCACCGAGGAACCGAAGAGACGCACTGTGATGTATATAAATTTTATCCCTCGGATGTATTGAAGGGAAGAGAGAAAAAGAGATTTTTCTACAATAAAATTTGTGTGTTAACAATTGCTTCCAGTTGAATAATTTCAGTGCTCATTGGTCATCGAATTGTCTCGAATCTTTATTTGTGAAGAAATTGTTTAATTGTGAGGTGATTGAACACTAGTTTGTGTGAAATCATTGAGTCGGGTTGTTGCATAACTTCCGCATTTCTCTGGTTATTATTTTCTCGTGAATTACTCGAACAAGCTCTGTTGAATTAATTCCCTTCATAGAAGAAGTTTGCGTATAATTGCGGTCGACTAACTCTACTCTGAGGTAGCGAAGACTCCGCCCGAAAGAGGAATGGACTGTTTATTGTTAATTGAATTCCTAACCGGGGTCAAACCCTGAGTTAAGGAATCAATGAATAGCGTAACCCAGCTTGAACCCTGGTCAATGATATTTCAAAACCGTGAGTGGGTTAGAAAACCCGGGTTGCCCATATCGCACCGCCTTTGGTAGAGTAAGCGGTATTTTCTATTTTGCGAGCGATTCCATACAGTATCTGACACATGGCAAAGGTGGACCCACTAAAACCACTATCATTGTGCGCCATCGTGCGTTAATGTTTGACTAAAGAGGCCGTGCGATATTGATGCATACCATCGATCTGGAGGAAGGCCAACTGAACGGTTATCGCGATCCGAAATAGCACGAGGGATGACCTAAGGTATGGTGTATGTATTTAATTGAGTTCCGCCGATCGTATGTGTGGGTCAAAATATATTAAAGGGGTTCTTTGTGAAGATTTTCGATTATTATTATAAGTTGGAGGGAGCCAAGGTTCTTTATAAGGGGTTTAGTTGGATAAAGGCTCGGAAATATATTTAACTCCCCAAAATTTGTTGAATATATTTATTTGTCAATTTCTTCGAAATTGATAAATAAAATTCCAAGAAAGAAGAAGACCACGTGGAGGTAAACCATGTTAATTGAGATAAAATGTTGACAGAGCGACAATAAAAAGACCATCTCTCCTTAGGGGCCGACTTTCAGTTTTGTTGCCGTCAAAAACCCTATGTCTACTCAAGTTGAAAGGATCTACAAATCTAGTTGAAGTGTTTTGAATTCTATTCATCCAAATGAAACTAGAGGCATTGTCATCAATAATCTAATGAAATCTCTTTCAAGCAAGATCCATAGCATTGAATACATCATAATCATCAAAATATCCAAGGCATCTCCCTCTCTGTGGGATCAAGGATCATTATGGAATAAACTATCTTCATCAAAAGGAAGTTTTCTATCCTCTATATCATCATCAATATCAAGGAAGAAACAAGGAGAAAGGAGCATCCTATCAAGTATATTACCTTATCTGAATATTTCAAAATGTATTTTTGAAGGAAAGCAACAAATTGGTTCGAGCTTCAAACTATCTTGCATGGAATAAAATGATAGATCTACATCTCATTAAAAATGAGGTCATGGATCATGTCAAAGGATCTATCACCAAACCAAGAGAATCATATGCTTAAGGAATTGCAAAGTATATGAAAAGGGAAATTATGGCTCAGAGTATTCTCATTGAATCCATAAAAGATTCCCTCATCCCACATGTATCTAAACTCCAAACTTCAAAACAAATCTATAAAAAACTAGTAGATTTGTATTTTGTAAACACTGCTAGAGAAGTCATATCATTAAGGAAAGAACTCTACAAGTTTAAGATGTCTAGGGAAGATGGAATAGCCTTATAATTTATGAGAATATCTGAGATCCGGGATCAACTACAAGATCTAGGAGAAGTCATGTCTAATATTGAAATGAATACACTGGTATTAAATGCACTACAAGAAGAGTGAGAAAATTTTACTTCAAGTATTTATGGGAAGAAAGAAGCTACTCCATTCCAGGTTCTATGGTCACTATGCAATATTGAAGAAACTTGGACTAAAGGCCAAATATGATGTGGTAGTAGGTGAGCAAAGTCAAGAAGAAATGGAAAATTTGGAAAATTTGGTTCTTGGAAAAATAAAAGAGACATGTCTAATATTCAATGTTATGGATGTCAAGAATATGGTCACTACAAAATATATTGAACTAAGGTTAACAAGGATAGAAAAAGAGGAAGAGAAGAATCCCATATCACCAAAGAAGTAGAGGAATTTGAAAAGAAGCAGTCCAAGAAAGAGGAAGTAAGAGATCTCTATTACTGAGATAGTATTATTGACCTAAGTTCTTATCAAATTCCTAAGCAATTTTTTGTAATATATGGCTATCACGATTCAATAAATTGGATGCATCAAGGCATTAAAAGCAAGAGCTCGGTACATAATCATAGACAAGCATGAAAGACAATTAGAATCTATGGAATTCAAGGATATAACTGTTGGGAATCTCATTGAAAACACAAGTGGCAAGGTTATCTAGTACAAGGTTCATCATACATCTGTCAAAAGGGAAAATATGTTGATGGGGATACTTTAGATCCTTAATATTCTTGGATGGAATCTTCATTGAAAGTTTCATCGATCATGAGGAAAAGAAAGTGTTTCATTAATCATTCCAATCTTTTAGAATTCATGGGATGATGGTATGATGACATAAAAGTGACTCAGATCAAGGGATTGAATCTCTTTCAATCAAGGAAGATGTTGCAAGAAGTCTGGATGACCTAAAGGAAAAATCAGGTATGTATGCTTACATTTGAAATTGTGGAAGTCATGTCATATGGTTGTAGGTAACATGGATCAATGCTCAAAATAAAGGATCTCCTCCCTCAAAGGAATGCATGAATGCATGGGTCACACATTCACTAGATGAAAACAACATAATATGTCCTCACATGAAGTATGAGGTGGTTGACTACAATTGAGGAACTATGATTGGAAGCTCCTAGGAATGTAATGTGCGAAGAAACAAAGGAAGAGATCATGGAATATGAAACCATGGTAAAGGAAATAAACAACTAAAATAACAAGAATATTTGATAAGGATATATCCATGGAATATATGAAGACTTTGATTAAGTTTGAAAAATAAAGAGACCCTTAACAATATATATCTTTGTGAGATGTGTCGATATCTATGCAGGATGTTGATGCAAACTAGATGTCATGATGAAAGACCATCATAACGGTAATGTTTATTTTAATATCCATTCCTTTATTTTTTATATCTGGATGGGTTTATGTGGGGCTTCCAAGGGAAGATTTATGGATATCTACCATCACTGATGCACATGTAGCAGGATGAAAGACCCTTAAGTAAACATGTAAACATGGCATGAACAAAGTAGCATGGCATGAAGGAAGGTCATATATGGACTGATGGATCACTTTTTGATGATGACATAGCTGACTCATGAATGAAAGTGATGGATGGATGGTGCCCAATGTAGAAGTCCAAAACATGAATACTCCTAGATAACGAAAACAAATTCTTGACATCATGAGGAGGAGTTCTTCAAGCAGTTGGTTGTCCCATCATCTCCACTTGAGGAGCTATTGTAGGTCCCTAATTAAGATGGAACTTGGAAACAATTTTCTTACTTAGAAAAACTTGGAAATTCCTAAGCCAATAGGGACCTTAGGTAGATTCCTTCCCTAAGAATGAGTACATTCCTTTATGGGAATAGATATGTCCTCCATAATTAAAAGGGAGAGATAGACTCATCATTCTTGTTTCACTTGGGAAGAGGGAATGGAGGATTGGGTAAACAACTGACATTTGATACTCTTTGAGGATGTATTAGGGCATCCAAGATAAGAGTATTCATTGAGGACTGATATTCTTTGAGGAATGGGAATCCAAGATAAGAATAGTCCTGGTAGAACACACCCTGAGAAATCGGGTGGGGTTTGTTCTAAAAGAGACAATGATGAGGGTGTTTATACATCATTGGTCTCATCAGCATTGTGCTCAGTTCTCATGGAGAGATAGAGATGTTAGTCAAGGCCTTGCTATGAGACAATGCTAGTTGATATGATGCTATATAGATGGGTTACCAATCCGACTCTTCTTATGAAAAATTATTCATATTGAGAATGACCAAGTACCATTGTGAACACCTCCCTAGTTAAGAGGGAGTGTTGAAAAATGTAACTAGGTTTGGTATTCATAATTACATGTGTAATTGTGACTTTACGTAATTTATGAAAAGAATAAAAATAAAATTATTATTGTAATTCTTATCTCATGGGTTTCATGAACAAGGAATTTTATTTTTAGTTTGACGTCCATTGTGAGTCCTTAGGATTGGTCATAAATTCAAATTGAGTCAATGTCATGTATGAAAGACCCTTATTGGGAATATTATATTTGTATATGAGTCAATGAATATTTCAAGTAGCTCTCCAAGACCAAGAAAATTCTCATCCTAAAGTCATCTACAAAAATAAATAATATAAACCCTCCAAAGAACGTGTCGGCTCACATACACTCATGTCGGCTAGTTACCAAGGCAAGAAACTATAAATAGGAGTGCATGGCCTCATTTCCAAGGAATATTTTTATTGATCACAGTCTGAAGTGCGAGGGTCAATCGGGGAGTCGAGTTACTAGCAAGGAAGAAAGAAAGAGCAGTGAGGGATTTTGTGTTGACTTGGGATTGTTTTGTGATCCATATTACCTCCACACACACGAAATTGCAAACCTATATATTTTAGCAGTGAAAAAAGAAGAAAGGTGAAAGTATATGGAAGCAGTAAGGGCCAAGAAAATGATAAATTTACTATAGCAATGAAGGCCAAAGTTTGTTGCAGTAGTGGTGCAGTCCTCCTAGGATGCTAAAGTGGAAGAAGGTTGAAAGCAAGCCAAGGTTGAAGAAGAATTTGAGAAGGAGGAAATATCAGAAGATGGAATATCGTTGGAAAAGGAGCTTTGTGTCTTGGTCTTGGAGAGGAAAATAGGTCAAGGGTCCTTCTCTTGGTATTCGTTAATTGGAATCTCTATAAGAAGAAAAATGTGTTCGGGTTTTCCTCTCAAAAAGTGAGAGGTTTTGGCCCTGGTTGATAGCCTATATTTTTTGTCTCTTGTCTCTTTATGGTTTATGCATTGGTAGTTGTTTGATGAATATGAACACTAATAACCTAAGTAAAAGAAGATCCTAATCTAAAGAAGTAAAAATCACCCACAAGCAGTTACTAATAGAAGAGAAATCACATAATTACTATGCCCTAGATTTCTCAACATGCCTTACCTAAAGAGAGGGATGGTTTTGCAAGCAGCATTTGTGCAAGAAAATAAGATCCATCAATTGAAGAATTATGGGCTCAATGTTAAATAGAATAATCCAAAATAAATCCTAGAAGTAACTCTCAAACTATCGATGAAGTCTCTCAAGCCTTTACAGCTAAGTCAAAGAAGAATTTTGACAAGAAAAAGAAAAATAAAAATAGAGACATTTCCAAATTCCATTGCTTTGGTTGTCATGAATATGGACACTACAAATCAGATTGTCCTAAGACCTCAAAGAACAAGAAAATAAAGGAGAGGTATAAATCATTAAAATCAGAGGATGAAGAATCTCCAAAGAAGCAAAAGGAATATGCCAAAGACCTATATTATTGAGAATTATGATTGATGCACCAGGTATGTAACATAGAGTTTAGAGGATGTTATAGCATGTGTAAATAAAGCTTGAAGACATGTTTAGAACGTTAGTTTTCTTTCTCATAAGAATTAGTGGAAAGAGGAAAGAGTAAACATTTCAATTTACATGAACCTCTAGAGCACCTTATAATAGTAAAAGCACAATAAGGTTTTATGCCTCCTCAAATTCAATTTTTCAAGAAGGAAGGTTGAGTTAATGTTCTAGTACAAACGAGTTATGGAAGATTGCTCATGAGAATTGTTGGGCCAAGTTCTGTGGTTACTTCTATGTTTAGGCCAAAATGTTACAGCTGGTGAAGAGAGGGTTGAGACCCTAGTTAAGGTGGTTTGTGTGGTTGAGTGAGGTTCAAGGTTCCTCTAGCAACAACAAGTTGTTTTCAGTGGTCAAGAAGAGTGTAATCACATTGAACAAAATTTTTCTTTTTTGTCTGAGATAAGAGCAAGAGTCCTAACTATTGAGAACTGTGTATAGGACAAAAATCCAAGGTTTTCATTAGTGGGATTTTGAGGTCTAAAATGTGCCTCCAAAGGAAACTATAAAGTAATAGTGGAAATAATAAAATAAGATTAGATTACATCATCAAATTTTAGAGGGGAAAAAATAAATAACTACTTTTTCAACTCAAATTTTCAACTTATCTCCCTATGGGTTTAATCAAATTTTGAGAGGGAACACTCGTTGGATGCATAATTTGATTCATCATCCAAGGAGTACCCATGTTGCATACTTTCAATGGAACCTGCTACACGAAAAATGAGAAATATATGAAAAACGTGATTGCAATCACGCTTTCTCATGTACTTCTCATTTTCCATGTAGCAGGGTCCATCAAAGGTACGAAACATGGGTACTCCTCAGATGAGAAATTAAATTTTGCATCCAATGAGTACTCATGCTCGAAATTTGAGTAAAACCTGAGGGATAAGTTGAAAATACAAGTTGAAAAAGTAGTTTTATTATTTTATTATTTTTTAATATTTCTACTTTTTTACCCTGTTAGTGTTAGAATTTCCATTCTACCATCAGTGATCAAAATCACTCTTTTCATATTCATATTAGGGTTTCCTTCAGAAATTTTGTATCATTCCACTAGGTCATGCAAAAATTTGGTCACTGATTAGGATATTGAGATCATTACTACTCCTTTCACCTCCATGGTCAATGGACATCATCATGGTCAGTCCATTCATTGTTGAAAGAGTCCCATAGTCATCATGGTCATCATTCAACTCATTATTCCATGTTGTGCCATCATTAGTTCATAGGGTCAAAATCATGAAAATTGGTCATTTCACCCTCAAATTCATATTTTTAAGGAGTAGTAATATTCAAAGGTATTCAACAATTTCAGGTTCCAAACTGTCATTTTCAAGTAAGTGTTTTTTTGTTTACCATATTTGTCTCTCAGTTGTCCTTGGAAAGTTCATTTCCCTCTCCTAGGTTTTTGAGGGAATTTTTCTTGGTTCCATGACTTCCATGGTTAAATAATCAACAAGACTTGTATATTGATGTTATTACACCTTCCCCTATCCTTATTATACCTTCCTAAACACTTCCCATCACTCATATCCCTCAAAATAATCATTTTTCCACAAGCCCTAGCTTATTGCTACAATTTGACACTTTTCTAGACTAGGCATGTGTTCTTCCCTTTTGGACCCCTTCCCCTCACTCAATCCTTGAAATTCCACTTTCCCCTACTATCTAAAATCTATCCCTATCCCAAAAATTTTCCCCAAGAATTTAGACATCCCCTAACCCCTTCATTCCTCTCCCTCTACAAGGTTTTCCTAAATCCCCTGTTTTTCCTACACCAAACCCTAATTTCCTCTCCCACTGAGTTAGGGTTTTCTATGTAATCAGGTACATATAAGCATATGAGGCATAAGGGAGGTCATATCAACAAGTATGAGGTCATTTCAGCTCATAAACATCATGTCCCCACCATTTTTCAAGAATTCATTCCAAGGGACAAATCATTTGCCACACATAGGGTCGGTTTTTCTTCAAACTGTGTTTCTGACCAAAAACAGATGAATTTGACCTACATGACAGATTTTTTTTTCCATCATAAGCCAATTAATAAAATAATCCTTTCTTTTTTACACAGGTATCATGGTTTTGGAGAAATGTCAAAAATAAAGTTGCTAGAAGAGGTTTTTTTGACTTCTAGAGTGACCTTGGTAAAATCCATTTTTCTCCTAGATGGAGTGTCCAAATTACTTTCTTGATGATTCAAATTATAACTAGGCAGAGTGAGCTTTCCAATGAGCTATCATGAGTGTAATTTGGAGCCAAGAAATGCCTCCAAAAAATTCCTGAAAGATCACACTTCCTTTTTTCATCCTCATTTTGCACTTTTTGACCAATCTTGGGAGAATCAATTTTTGATAGGTCAAATCAAGTCCATTCTGCAAAATAAAGGCATATTTGGAAATATGATAATAATTCCAATGAGCTATCTTGGGCCAAATTTTCACACCAGGAAGGCCTCCAAAACTGGTCTTCAAGTTGGAGGGTGCACCGCCTTCTGCGAGGGCACACAGCATTAAGGCGTTGCGCACAGAGTAGCATTGGGAGATTGAAGTTTTTAGGGGGTAAATGACCTTAATTTTGAAAACTGATGGAAGATATGGAAACTAGACTTGAAGGGATTTCCAACAAGCTATCTTGGAGCCAATTTTGACACCTACAAGTCAGTCAAAATCAGCCTTGAACAGGGAGGGCGCATATGACCATTTGTTGATTTTTTTGGTTTCTCACTGTAATTTTTTACTTTACTTCATAAATTCATGTTTCTACCTATGTAATTAATGAAGTTAAATTTGATTATTCTATGGATAAGTTACCTAGGGGTAGATTCATTAGGTAAAAATTTTCCTCAAGTCAAACGAATCATTTTGAATGTATTTAGGGAGGAGTCACTTGGGCCTCCCTACACTCTAGGTATCGGTTCAGATTATTGTGGATAAACTCCTCAACTTAGGGATTCAAAACCTGAGGTTGGGAGAGGTTTTTTGAGGCCTATATCATTAAATTTTTTACTCATTTTCAAAGGTTGGAATCAGTTTTTATGTTTTCTTATTTATCAAGGAACTATTGTACTCAGTTTGGCCAGCTAATAAAGAGGAGTTGCAACTATTTTATGGGATACTTGTGGTATTGATGTTTATCAATGTCTTTTCTTCATTTTCATATGTTATAATGTATTTTATTCATGTTCACTTCATATCTAAGGTATGATCTCTTTAAAGTTTGATAATCAGAATGCATGCTTGTACAGGCTCTGTTTTGGGAAATTGATCATAGTTTGTCCATTTTCATCTGTCTAAGAAGAATACATCTCTCATGCTCTTCCTAGATTCATTTTTATCTCAAATCCATTCCATCACAATTATCTTCAAGTGATAAGCCTCATGCCTACCTTTCCCCATTGATCCTTGCAACCCAATCTCATTTTCCCTGACCTAGCTCCCTTGACCTAATTTCTTCATCAAGTGATACCCCAACCAAATCAAATCAAAACAACCCCTACACTCAATATCTAGCCTTAAAACCCTAATTTCTCTAGCCCTCCTGGTTATGACACTTTTGAAGAGAGGCCTCTCTAACTTGATAGGGTTGGCTATCAAGTCAAAAGCTCGGTCTTTGGTTACCTCTGTTGGAATTCCTTCTTTAGCCTTGGGAATCTGGTAGAGTTCTAACATACCCAAAAAATGGTGAATCGTCCCCCATGGTTGACATCATCATCTTGAATCGTATTGGTTCTTATAAATTTATTTTTGTTGTACATTTTTCTTAGGAGGCCCATTTTATACCTCAAAATTTCTCTAATGCGAGTGCCTAGATCTATGAAGCTTTGGTAGTTGTTCGAAGTTTCCAGAAAGAAATCACTATTATATAAGCTACCAAGTGTTCCCTATATGAAGTAATAATTATGTGAAGCCACAGTCTAACGGATTGTCCTAAGATTCCCAATTATGGTGAATAAGGAGCAGCCTTATCATTGTTACGAGGGTAATCTATTGTGCCCTAAGTCTTGTGTAACTAAGAAGACAAGTTTACAAAAGTATGGTCTATTGATGATTTAAGAACAGCTGATGTGTACAATGATTGACATGACTAATCGTTGTCAAAAAGAGATGTAATATGAATACCTTATGTGTAGTAACACTAATATGAAAAGTCACTCCAAGAAGGAAAATTGTCTAGCATGTGAACAAAGACAAATGGAGCAACTTTTTCTATGCTAGAGAACTATTTGGTGAAGTCCCTAAGAGTTGGCTATATTGAGGAATAAGAGAAGTATCGAGAGGGAAGAATATTTGACTAATGGAGACTAATTGGTAAGGAAGTCATACAGGAATTAGTAAAGGATATAGTCATGGATGAAGTTGATAAAGACCTCAAGTACAGGATAATGATATGTTAAGAGTCATAGTTAGAGTCCTTGGAGGTGCAAGGTAAATAGTCTCAAGTTATAAAAGGGCTAGTAGAGGAAAGCTACAATTACAAGTACCTAATGTGAGAAAAGTATGAGTACTTCTGACAAAAGTCGAGGCTTGTTGAGTAATTCTCCTTGGCTGAGATGGAGTGAGCATGGATTTCTCCTCTCGTGTTGAGAGGGGGTAAGGTTGGACACAAGTTATCCCTATGTCATGTACTAGGCCAGGACTAACAGTCATAAGTCTAGTGCATGCATAATGGATAGAGAGAATGACGATTTGAATTAGCTTGGTTCACCTTGTGTCAGGTATTGTAATGGATTAGGACTGATATCCTAATTCTAGTACATGGACATAAACAAGGAAAATGTTGGATTGGATAAGCATCTTGGAAATACATTTTGAGTCATGTAATGTGATGGATTAGGATGGAGATCCTAAGTCACATGGACTTGGATAAGAATGGTTTGATGGAAAGTAATTTCCTTAAGGGAAATGATCTAGTGGTAGATATACTTCAAGTATCCTAGGAGGAGTATATGCCTTGGAGAGACAGTGTGGTGACCTATGGAATGCCTCCTAGCATTGTGCTCTGATCTTGTGAGAGATAGAGTGTACCATTAGAGAAATTTTGAGGTCTAAAATGGGCCTCTTAAGAAAAATGTACAACCAAAATAAGCTTTATAAGAACCAATAGGATTCAAGATGATGATTTCAACCATGGGGGATGATTCACAATTTTTGGGGTAAAAAGGAAAAAATATTAAACATTAATAAAATAATAAAACTACTTTTTCAACTTGTATTTTCAACTTATCTCCCTAAGTTTTTTCTCAAATTGCGAGCGGTAACACTCGTTGGACGCAAAATTTAATTCCTCATCCAAGGAGTACCCACCTCGCATACTTTTGATGGAATCTGCTACACGAAAAATGAGAAATACATGAAAAAATGTTATTATAATCATGTTTTCATGTATTTCTATTTTTTCATGTAGCAGGGTCCATCGAAAGTATGCAACATGGGTTCTCTTTAAATGAGGAATCAAATTCTGCATCCAAAGAGTGTTCCCGCTCGAAATTTGAGTAAACCCATAGGGAGATAAGTTGAAAATACGAGTTGAAAAAATAGTTTTTCATTTTTTCCCTCTAATAATATTATTTTATTATTTCCACTATTATTTTTTTTATTTTCTTAGGAGGCCCATTTTAGACCTCAAAATTCCCCTAATGCTATCAAGGCCTTGGTAATGTGACAATGTTGTCTATTATGATGTTTTGATGTTTATCAATATGGATCTCTTCTTATGTGGATATTTCAACTTGAGATAGACCTATCGAGTCATTATGAATACCTCCTAATTGAGAGCCGGTGTTGACAAAATGTAGCTAGTGTTGATCTTCATAATAAAAGAAAATTTTATTTTTGAATTTATTTTTTTTATCTTTTGATTTAGTGATTTCTTCATGCTCATTAGTCAAAAAGGGTCAAAAACAATTGTAGAAGAACCATGTAAAACTTTTCATTTGTAAACAGAGAAAAAGGATTTTTATCCTTGTAATATTTTTTGTCAAAAACTTTAAGTTGGCCCTTTATCTGTAAAGTCAGCTTTCATGATCATTTTCCATCTCATGGATGACTATATAGAGAGATAACTTCGTCCTCCAAGTGTAAACGAGATCTAAAGAAAAATAATGTGAGTTATGTGATTAAAAGGAAGGATAGCCAAGCCATATCTCAAAAGAAGAAAAAAGAGAAGATTGAACCTTGTTTCTAAAGAAATTTGCTATTGTTTAACAATACCAAAATACTAAATAAGTTTTCAATCTGCAACTAAACCGAAACTTCATTTGAAGTTATCTGAAATCTGCAGAAGGAGGAGAAGTTTTGTGGTGAAAGGCTAAGAATTTAAGTTCATCTGAAGTCTACAAAATGATTTGAAGTTTAGTGGTGAAGAACCAAGGATTTACTAGTTGAAGTTCTATGATAAAGAGAGTTGAGATTCTCTAGTTGAAAGAAGAATTTTTGTGATAAGGACTAGAGGTATACAACAGGAATTTGGAATTTGGTTTTGACTTTGACTAGGTTGAGATTCAACTTATGTCTTTGACTGAAAGAGGAGGGTTGAATTGGACGGATTATTTTGTCTTGGGTTGGATATCTCATTTTTTATTGATTCAATAAGAAGAGGATTTTTGGGTTTTCACCTATTGGAGGAGCTTTTCCCTGGCTTGAAAGCTAAAATTCTTGTGTCTCTTACTTCTTTGTGATCTTGGAGAACAATTTGTGTAATTGCTTGATGAAGAAGGAACATTAATAATCAAAAGAAAGAAAATTAATTATCACAAGTAATTATCAAGTAAGAAAATATAACATGAATTTCCTAGCTTTAAAGGCTTGAATTTCTCCTTCATAAGCAAAGAAGATTTGAAAGGTTTGTGCTCAACACTAAAATTAGTGTTTCCAGATCTTATTGCTTCTTATTGTCATAGAAATGAATAAGAGTGGAAAATCATAAATGAAGTTAACAGAATTATAGCTGCATGGTGATTAAGGTTTGAGTATTATATGGTTGAGTGAGGATGGAAGTTTGAGTATGTTCAGCTAGGGTTCCAATAAGTGGATCTAATTGACAAGATCGTTGAACTTGTTGAGTTAAGCATGGGAAAAATTCAATGATAGTGACTGATTATGATAGTGGCAACAATTATAGGTTAAGATTGTTGTGACAGTGTTATGAAAATGTGTCAGTGTCTATTGGATAGAACCAAAGGTAGTATAGTGGAAGTGTGTGGCATTGGAAGCAATAACACCATGGTTATTGAAAACAGTGGATGGATAGTGACTAGTTCAATGATTATGAAGTACAGTGATCAAGTGTGGTGACTATCCTATTTAGTCATTTTCATCTTTAGGGTGGTAGGGTGGTGCAAGGCAGATAATGAATTCTCCTTCATGTTGGTGTCTGAGAACACTTTAGGATGGTAGGGTGGTGCTAGGGTAGGTTGGTGTTGGTGCAGCAAGTTGGTGCTTGCAAGGTGTTGGTGCATACTTTCAGTTGGAGCTTACTAAAACCAAGTTTTTGGTGCCTCCTCCCAGTTGGTTCTGGAGAATATTGAAATTTGGAGCTTCATGTTGATGTAATATTTAAGACATATTAAAAGTGTTTCATGGTTTTCTGTCATTTGGGTTTCCACGTAAAACTTTCTTATGTACTATGTGTGATGTTGTGCATTGTTGAATGGTATTGTAAATTGTTAATGTTTACATGATTTTATTGAAATTGTAAAAAGTGCTCAATATTGATTCACCCCTCGTCTTATTATTGGTGAATATTCTAACAATTTCCAAACTTAAAAGAATTCCACTAAGCACATAAGCTTCAAATTAATTTCCTCATAAATTTGTCAAACTCTTAATCAAATTTATAATGCTAAAGAAAAATATCTAATCTCTATTCACTTTCAATATGATCTTGGTATGGTTGCAAGAATTCTACATCTATAGGAACTTTTAGAAATATTAATTCTCTCCCTCAATTTCCTATAGAATGATGTTCATGACCCAGTTGCAAACATTTCATTAGATTTGTGCTAAAATGAAGAAATAGCATTTAAAATGTACTAAAATTAAGAAAACATATACCCACTATTTTCAAGCTAGTCGAATGTTTTCACTCTGCCCATTATTTTTTTCAAATTATATGAATTGATTTGTTCTTACACTAGTTTGAAACTTTCATGAAATGAGCAGCCAGTTAAATCACTTCCATTTTGTCTATTTTTTAGGATTTCCTAAATTAATAATTACTTCCAATGATTTATTCGTTAATTTATCATGTGTCACATTCGTCATTAAGAAATTATACGTAGAAAATATTCAATAGTAAAACAATAAAGACAATAATATCATGAAGAACAAGAGACACAAATTTTACCCTAGGAAAATCCTCTTATAGGGAAAATCCCAGCAAGATTTTCTCAGAGAAAGTATCTAATTCAACAAGAGATACAATCTGATATTTTAGTGAAAAACAAAGTCAAAATGACCCCAAAAATACCCAGGTCAAACAGAGACAAATTCATCCTCCTAAAATTCTGGCCTCCTACACTTTCCTCGGAAATTTGGATATGCTTCATATTCTTCCTGAATTTTTCCTCGGATTCGTCCTCTTATTCTCACACATGTGAAGAGACAATAGTAGATATTCATCTAAATTTTTTCCTTTGAGGAGGAATCTGAGTGCCTTTATATAGTAAATTCATGAGCCTAAATAGGTTTGTCAAAGGGTCAGAGTGACTTGAACCTTTGGGGTTGGCCAACTTGATTTTGGAGGCAAGAATAATTTGAATTTCAAAATTCATTTTCCCTCTCTTGAAGCTGACTTGAAATTCACTTTCATATTTATCATTTTATTTTATTTGGAGGGCTAAAAAAAATTATGAAGGCCGACAATAGCTAAAAAAATTCAAAAATCCCTCTTAGCTAAGGAGGTATTCATAATGACTTTCCCAGATGTTCTCTTGTTGAATAAAAAAAAATTATCCTAAGAAAAGGTTCAATGAGCTCAACTATGTTGATGAATCCATCCACCTCATGTTCTATAACAGAACGATGTGGAAATCATCTCACATCAACATCATGTAAAGCCACTAGAAATATCCCCTTTGCAAAGGATCTAGTCACTCACAAGCCAATTACCCATTGGTTGGTCAAGCACCCCCTGACATAATACTAGCACTTGTTTCACTAATCCACCAAGTCGTCACTTGGAATCAGGAATTCCCTGAGACATGGTGAAACCCTGGGCCCATTTACCATTCCAAAATGTCGTGACATGTTATTAAATGGTAAAACATACTTTCCCAATGCTATATGGAACAAGCTCAACCCACTAGCCAAAACGTATGAAAATATAGTCAAATAACCCCTAATTGAGGGAGAAATATACGCCTTGATGCTACTGGGCCAATCTCTCCAGCCATATCACACAGCTTCCTGGTCCATACCCATGACCTAAGGGAGATTATTTACCCCTTGATGCTACAACATCAATACTCCCTTAAACCAAGGGAAGCATTCTCAATCACACCAAGCTTGTTCCAAAGGTATGCCAACTTCATCCAAGGAAAGAGGCTTTATGAGAATTTCAGGAACCAACTCAATTATATAAATGCATAGGAGCATCATTACTCCTTTTGTACAACATTCTTTGACCTGTCATCACAGTTGTATCTCACACTTGATCACACAATTCTACAATTATCTTCCAAAGAAACATTGTTTCATGAATTTCCAAACAACATGTGATACACTCTGCTTTAGTAGTGTTATCAACATCTTTCTCATCATAGCAAACCCCAAGTTGAATCATAATCTTGAAGTACTTTTCTTGGATTCTGCATTCTCAACCCAATCTAAATCTATGAATCTTTGCAGCTATCTGACCCAATCTCAGTCAATATCCAATTTTACCATGTCGGTACCTCACCACATGTTGTGCCACATGCCTTAAATCAACCATAAACTAACCAACTTGAATCCATCACCACAGCTACTTTCCGATCACCCTGACTTGGTGCTCCCTCTAACGCTAAAACAAATTCTGCTAAGACAATCCAAGTTTCTCACTCTGCCACTCAGGTTCATCAAATTGGATACCATGGGAATGGCCATGGATTTGTTGTCCATTATCCCAAATATCTTAAGATCGTAATAATACATTTCCTTTTAACCAAGGAATATCACATCCGACTTTTTCCATGCTTCTAATCCCAAGAAGTAATATATCCAACTAAGATCCTGCATATTGATCCTAAATATCAAATCCCTTTGTCATGACTGCTCCCTTTATCACTGAAGCAAATATTCCTACCATGACTGCTCCCTCTGACAAGTGAGTCCTTCCAATCTCATCAGAAACAAGATCAACCAAGATTTATCAAATATCCATACCAAGCTCGAGGTCCATACAAAGCTTTCTCAAGTCTACAAACATGAGATTTCCTCTCGTGTACCTCAAAATCGAGAGGTTTTTCCTTGTACACTTATTCTTCTTGAAAACTACAGAAAATGTTTCATCATAGTCCTCTCCTTATTCCTAAGAGAATCCTCACTTTTTACTTTCTATGTTTCCATCTACCAAATGTTTGATCTTCTAAATCCACTTTGAAGTTGTTGAATTTTTGTAGCTATGGTAGATCTTGATAATTTATATTTTAGCCCTTGAAATGTATAAAGAAATTGTAAGAAGTTTTTCATGTCATTTTAATTATTTATCCCTTGAAAGAATTATTATAATACATGTTCTTCATGTCGGAATTAAAAGAGAAAATTTCAAAATTTTAATTTTGAATTTTTTTCCCCAAACTAGTCAAGTCGGCCCTCCCTCAAGTCAAGTCGGCCCTAGTGAAGAGACACACCCATTCGAGAAGGCAGAACACTATATAAAGGCATTTGAGCTCCTCAACAAAGGCATCATTCGATCTCACACAAGAAAGACAGTTTCTGGAAATCTCGGTGAAGAAGTACAGGACAAATTGGTAGTGCAAGACAAATCTGTAATGCAAGAAGAATTTGTAGTGCAAGACGAAACTGTAGTGAAAGACGAAATGGTAGTGCAAGACAGATTTGTATTTCACTATGAATCAGTAGTGTAGGATGAATATGTATTGCAGGGTGAATCGATAGTGTAGAGACAAAATTCTAGCCAAATTGTTTTTGGCAGCAGGGCCTAGTTTATGGGCATATTCTGGGAGGACAAAATTTGGCCTAGGTAGATCAGAGAGGACCGAAGTTGAAGGGTAAAAATTTGACTTGACTTGACTTGACTAGAGGGTTGATTAACCAGGTTTGACCATAGATTGTCGGTCATTTTGATCTCATATTTGACTAGTAATATTAGATGTATCTCTTTTTGAACTGAATAACTCTTTAAGGAAAAGGTTGTTGAGTTTTCCCAAGGTAAATCTTGTGTTCTCCTTGTCAACAATATTTCAAGAAATAGGTTTGAAGAGTGAAATTTGGGATGTTAGAATGAAAAGGATTGATAATGTACCCTCATATTTCATGAGGATTTCCCAATTGAGAGATCAAATTCCAGCAATTGATGAAATCATTTTTGAAAAAGGGACTAGTAACTACATCACTTAATGGTGTTACCTGAATCATGGGATTCATTTACAGCAAGAATATGTGCCTTAAAATGTGTTCCAAGCTTTTATGAACTATGGACTGCATATACTCAAGAAGAATCAAGACTCATATCAAGAGGAAAGATCCAGAGATCCGAAGAAGGTGGCTCTCAGGCATATACAACATGTTACAAGAAGGGTGGAGGAAGAAATAAGTTTGCCTTTCAGAGAAGAAATGGAGGAAGAAGAAATGAACGAAGCAAACCTCAAGAAAGAAGACATGCCCCTCAAGGAAAAATAGATATGTCAAAAGTTCAATTCCATCAATGTCACAGATTTGTTCACTTTAGACATGATTGTTCTGAAAGATCAAATGACAGAGAAAAGAAGCAACATGCCTCCACAATAAATTTTGAAGAACTTCCAAAAATACATAAGAATGACAATCCGGGTATTAAAGAATTTTTCTATTTCTCTGCTCTTATTGATTCTATTGAAGATGGTGAATACTTTTGGATAGTATATATTGGAGCCTCGATGCACATGACAGGAAATAGAGACAACCTCACAAGTTTGATGGAAAGAAGATTATCACAGTGGAACTTGGAGACAACAATAGTTATGCAATTAAAGGAATTGAGAAAACATCCATTGAGCTAGAATCAGGGGATAATTTTCATCTTAGAAAAATATTATATGTACAAGGTTTGAAGAAGAATTTTGTTTCCATTTCATGCTTGGAAGATAAAGGACATAGAGTAGCATTTTTTTATGGGAAATTTATTGTTTGGCCCAAATACTATAGTATAGATTTTGCTAGAGTAATTGGAATTCGTGAAGGAAATTTGTATAGACTTTTGAAACAACCTACTCAAGCACTTGTACATAAAGATATTAATACATGTGATCTTTTGCATAGAAGATATGCTCACCTTCACTATAAATCTTTTCCATCCATAAATAAAATGGTTGCAAGTGTTCTAGATTTGCAGGAAGAACATGAAGGTGTATGGAAAGGATGTGTGCTTGGGAAGAATGTAAAGAAACCTTTTCCAAGAAGCAAAATTAGTTCCAAGGAAGTCTTAGATCTAGTTCATTCTTATGTATGTGGTCTGAAGCTAGTGAAATATCTTGGAGGCTTTTTGTAAAATGTAATATTTATTGATGATTTCTCTCACAAGACATGGATCTACTTCATGAAGATGAAGGATGAAGACTTTTACAAGTTCTAGGAATTCAAGGGTGAAGTCGAAAACTTGAAGGGAAAGAAGATCAATATATTAAGGTTTGATAATGGAGGAGAAAATACCTCTAAGGAGCTCGTTTCCTTTTGTAAAGAAGTTGGGATTGAGAGGGAAATGATAATCCCTTACAATCCACAAAAAAATGGAGTTGTTGAAAGAAAGAACAAATATATTGAAGAATATGTGAAGGAAAATGTGCATGATCAAGACCTACCTCTATTTCTATGGAGCAAAGCATCAATAACATGTCTACATTCAAAATATAATTCATTGTCAAATTTTGGAAGAAAATACTCTTGAAGAAGCATTCACCAAACAGAAACCTCGAGTTGGTCATTTGAGAATATTTGATTGTCTTGTTTATATTCATGTACCTAAATATAAGAGAAGTTAGAACCTTCAGGAAAGAAAATGATATTTTTTGGTTATAGTGATTCATCAAAGGCCTATAGAATATATGTTACGGGACAAAAATAGGTTGAAGTTAGCAAGGGTGTGACCTTTGATGAAAATGCGACCTATTAGAAATCTAAATAAGTTCCCATGGACTCTAATGAGGACGAAGAACGTGAACCTCCCAAGGAAGGAGATTATGGTCCATCAAATCCTTTGGAACATCCTCATGATCATAAAGAAGAGCTAGAAGGGCCTAATAATCTAGTTGACCCGGTTGTTGTTTCTGAAATCAGAAAGAGGCCAACTTGGCTAAGATTCACTTTGCAGGAATCAGAAGGACATGTTGGACCATGTGGCTCTTTTAGGGAAAGTAAGAGGGAAAAAAGGTATTCTAGTTATCCATATTTTATGAATAATCTCATTGATGTTGAACCTTCCACTTTTGATGAAGCAGCTAGCCAGCATATTTGGAAGGATGCGATGTTGGTAGAATACCAAAGAACTATGAAAAAAGATGTATGGGAGATCGTGCTAGACCCAGAGGAAAATCATTGGTGCCCTCCAAATGGGTATACAAGAATAAGCATGCAGTGGACGGAAGTATTGACAAGTAGAAGGCGAGACTTGTGGCTAGAGGGTTCTACCAGAAAGAGGGAGAAGATTATAATGATACTTTTGCTTCGATTACTAGGTATACTACCATTAGATATATTATTTCTATTGTTTCTTCTATGGGTTTTAACTTACATGAAATGGATGTTAATATTGCCTTTCTTAATGTCATAATTAAGGAAAAAGTGTATAGTGAACAACATCAAGGTTTTGAGGTCTATGGTAGAGAGTCTCACGTTTTCAAGTTGAAGAAAGCCTTGTATGGACTTAAACAAGCACTAGGAGTCTCGTATACACAAATTGACTTATCTGACAAGACTTGCATTCGAGAACTTTTGAGATATAAAATGGTCCTCCTAAGAAAAATGTACAACCAAAATTAACTTTATAAGAACCAATAAGATTCAAGGTGATGATATCAACTATGGGGGGTGATTCACCATTTTTTGGGTAAAAAAAAAAAGATTAAAAAATAATAAAACAACTTTTTCAACTTATCTCCCTATGGGTTTACTCACATTTCGAGCAGGAACACTCGTTGGATGCATAGTTTGATTCCTCATCCAAGGAGTACCCATGTTGCATGCTTTCGATGGACCCTGCTACATGAAAAATGAGAAATACATGAAAAACGTGATTTCAATTTTTTTTATGTATATTTCGTTTTTCATGTAGTAGGGTCCATCATAAATATGAAACATGGGTACTCCTTGGATAAGGAATCAAATTTTGCATCCAACGTGTGTTCCCACTCGAAATTTGAGTAAACCCATAGGGAGATAAATTGAAAATACGAGTCGAAAAAAATAGTTTTTTCCTTTTTCCTTCTAAAATGTGATGATGTAATCTATTCTTATTTTATTATTTCTAGTATTATTGTATAATTTCCTTAAGAGGCACATTTTATACCTCAAAATTCCCCTAATGGTTTCTCCAAAATTGATGTTGATCCAAATCTGTACTTCAAGGTTGAGAAGAATGAACCTGTGATCATATTTTGTACATTGATGATTTAGTTTTAACAGGTGTGGAGCATCTCATTATTCAAAGAGGGATTTGGCCTCTGAATTTGATATGAAGGATTTTTTATTGATTCAATACTGTTTGGGGCTATAAGTTTGGCAGAATCCCATCAAAAGCTTTCTTGGTCAAAGAAAATATATCTTCAAGATCTTGTAGAAGTTTGGAATGATGGACTATAAGATGTTGACTCCCATAGTTACAAATCTAAGAAAGTTCAGAGACACAGAGTCTGATTTGGTGGATTCATCCATGTATCAAAAAAAAATTGGATCACTAATGTATTTGGATAATACCTGGCCAGACATTTTCTTTGCAATGAACACTTTGAGCCAATTTTAGGTGAAACTTGGACATGATCATTGGATTGCAGCAAAGCATATAATGAGATATTTGTGTGGTATGGTTGATTATGGTTTAAGATGTGTCTCATACTTTCATATAGTTGCAGGGCTATACAGATGAAAATTGGGTAGGGAGTGTTGAATACAGAAAGGGTACCTCTTAAGGTTTCTTCAGTTTGGGCTTTGCTATGATTTCGTGGATGAGCAGGAAGCAAACATCTATCGCACTCAGTACTATAGAGGAAAAATATATTTCAGCTATCTTGGCGAGTTGTGAAGTATTGTGGCTTTGAAAGTTACTCATGAGACTATTTAATCATGTGCTCGAACTGGTTGTGATATGTTGTGATAATCAAAGTTGTGTGAACCTGACAGAGAATCCATTTTTCCATGATAGGTCGAAGCACATCGAGATAAAGTACCATTTCATCCATGACATGGTACATAAGGAAGAATTGTGGCTCCATTATGTCTCCACTAATGAGAAAATTGTTCATATTCTTACAAAGGCTTTGTACTAAGAAAAATTTGTATACTTCATAGACAAGTTTGGACTCATTGAGAATGTTTATCTCAATGAGAGGGTGTGTTGATGAGATAACATTATGGACTGACATTCTCCATGTGTCAATAAATTTGACCCAAATTAGGTAAATTATCCTTCTGTCAAGTACATTGAATTGAATTAGGGAGCATGGTCTGATAGAAGACTGGCATTATTCATGTGTCATGTATGACCCGAATTAGGAAGAATGGTCCTAGAGCATCATGTTCATTTAGCATCAAGTCGTGGATTGTGCAACTACATTTTTGCCTTTGGTGATTCATCATGTGTCATTGACTCGAATGATGGTGAATCAAGACTAGTTAAGATGTCAGGTATCAGGTACCGACCCAAATTATGGTGACTAGTTGTATGTTAAATGATATCCCATGTGTATTATGGTGAGCAAACACCATAGGTCTAAAGTAGTGACCCGGATGATGGGATTAGTTGATGTAGTTGATTTACCATGTGTCTAAAGCACTAACCTGAATTATGGTGAGGATATACCATACGTCTGAAGTGTTGACCCAAATTATGATGAATGGTTGATGTTATTGGATTACTATGTGTCACAATTGTGACCTGATTATGGTGATGATTTCTTAGAACCTTTTCTTAGAGAAATTTGTTCACAATGAAGAGCATATGCATAGTCATTATGAATACCTCCCTAGATAAGAGGGAGTGTTGAATTTTTGTAGCTATGGTCGGCCTTCATAATTTATATTTTAGCCCTCGAAATGTATAAAGAAATTGTAAACCAATATTTTCATGTCATTTTCATTATTTAGCCATTGAACGAATTATTATAAGCCATGTTCTTCATGTCAAAATTAAAAGAGAAAATTTCGGAATTTGAATCTTGAATTTTTGGCTCCAAACTAGTCAAGTTAGCCCTAGTGAAAAGACACACCTATTCATGAAGGAAAAAAACTACATAAAAGCGTTTTACCTCCTCCACAAAGGCATCATTGGATCTCACACAAGTAAGAAAGATTCTCGGCATCTCATTGAAGAAGTGCAAGCCGAATTAGCAGTGTGGGATGAATCTTTGCAGGACGAATCGGTAGCAGAAAACGAATTTGTAGTGTACGATGTACTAGTAGTGCAAGACGAATTTGTAGTATAGGACGAATCTATAGTGCAAGATGAATCAGTAGTGCAAGACGAATCGATAGTGCGGGTTAAATATGTAGTGCAAGGCTAGAATTCTGGGCAAATTGTTTTGGGCAGCAAGACCGAGTTTCTCGACATATTTTGGGAGGTTGAAATTTTCCCTATGCAGAACATAGAGGGTTGCAGTTGAACAAAAAAAAATTGATTTGACTTGACTTGACTAGAGGGTTTCTTGACCACGTTTGACCATAACTTGATCAGTTTGATCTCATAGTTTATTAGCAGCATTAGATGTATCTCTTGCTGAACTGAAGAATTTCTCTAAGGAAAAGGTTGTTGGGTTTTTCCCCCAAGTGGGTTTTCCTACGGTAAATATTGTGTTCTCTTTGTGCATTGTGATCTCTACTGTCCTTATGGTTTTATTGTTTAATTTTTTAAGTGTAACTTCTTAATGATAAATTGGAATTGTTAAAAGAATATCTATATCATTAGAAGTAATTACCAATATTTCATAAATATTGTGCTTGTATCTATTGCACTTGAAAAATCAATAGAAGTCATCATTGACTTTCTAGACATCTCAGTAGAATGATGTCCTTCAAACTTGTTGGTATGCCTCCTCCCTCTGAACTAAGAGCTCTTCTGCTCTATCGAAATATGTGACTAGGTTCGGTCTTCATAATGACACATGTAATCATGATGTTATGAATAAAGAAAAATAAATTTATTATTGTTGTTCTTGAGGCATGGCTTTCATGTTGAAGGAAATTTATTTTTAATTCAACCTCCCATTAAGAGCTTCTAGGGCTTATGAATCATAGTCATGTACGAAAGACCCTTCTTGGGCATGTTACATATTGTAAAGAAAAATATTTGAGTCAATGTAAGAGTCAAAAGACCCTCCAACACCTTGTCTACTTGCTACAATCAAGTCATCCATCCAAAGAAGCAATTCGACTTATCAAGAAGACATGTCGGTCTAAGATCAATGACAAGTCGACCTACTTGCTTGGGAGAGAAGCCTATAAATAAGAGGAGTCGACCTCATTCTAGAACCATCCAAGAAACCTCAACAAATTCAATCAAGGCAAAGAATAATTCAAAAAGAAAGACCGAGGAAGAGGAAGTAATTCCAACAGAAGAAAACGAAAATTTGGATATGTTTTGCACTGAGATCTCTCACAAGTGCGAGGAAAAATTAGGGCATACATCTACTACAGGAAAAATAAATAACAGACCTCAAGGAAGCTGAGATCTAGCATGTAAAAGATAAATATTGCAAGGAGAAATTACAAGGAGACAATCCCAAGGCAAGTCAAGAATAAACCCTCTTCAAATATTCCCTAGTCTGGTCTCATATGTGAAGATTGCATCCCTAGTCTGATGACATATGTGAATATTGCAGAAGGTCGAACGTTGCAGGTCGAAGAGGTAGAGATTACAATCAAAGTTGCAGGTATCAATTATTGGTCAAAGGTGAAGTAGAAGAAATGCAAAGGAAAATCTGACTTGGATTGAGAGAGCACTTCAAGGAGATAAGTTGACTTGGTCTTGGAGGGGTGTTTTGGTTTAGGGTCTATTTCTTTTAGTTCGTCAATTGAAGATTATATAAGAAGAATAATTCTCGTGGGTTTCCCTCTCACGGTTGGAGAGGTTTTGGCCCTGGATGATAGCCTACATCCTGTGTCCTATTGTCTCATTGTTCTTTATTCTTTGGTAGTTGTTTGATGATAAAGAACATTGATTATAATAAATAAAAGAAGAAGTAAATCAAGAATAGTAAGAATACATCACAAGCAGTTGTCAAAAGAAGAGAAATATCTCACCTTGTTGCCCCTAGATTTCTCAACATGGTATCAGAGCTAAGGTAACATGACAAGGAAAGGAAAGGAAACTTAGCAAATCACACTCAAGGATTGAAGCACTAAAATAAGAATCAAAGAAAGGACAAGACATCAAGAAAATATACTCAAGGATCGAGTTCAAGGACATCTCTAAGCAGATTTGTTAAAATTCTAGGCTCAATTCATCTTATAGATCTATTATAAAGGCAGCAAAGAAGTCTAACCATCATGACCTTTTTGAAAGACAAATATTTCATAAAGGCATGCATACATTTTGGTATGTTCACCTAGGAGGATGAAGACCTAATCCTTCCATCATAAAAAGATCAAAATTTGTTGACAAAGAAATATGAGCTTTTGGGCATCATGGAAGGATTTTTTTCATCACTTCAAGAAATCAAAACTACTTTAGCAATAAAAGAACTGAGACTCTAAGATAAGTTCAAATTGTTTTCCTCATTTAAGAGTTGAAGTATCCTAGCAAAAAGAGATATAGGAAATTTTAATTGAAGAATAGTCAAAACACGCTCCTAAAGATAATATCCTCTTTTTGGCATACATAAGTTCCCTCTGTCACTGTGATAGCATAAATCCTATCTACAATATATGTCATTGTGACAAATCTACTCTACTGTACAAGTTCACTCCTATGGTGACTGAGTCCCTGTGGCACAAAAGATGCAGTCACCAAGCTCATACATATTTTTTCTCTGAAAAATCCATCAATCAAAAGAATACCATAGAAGGATCTAACTTCTAGAAAGATCCATTCATTGTGAAGAAGATTTAAAGAACTAAGAAGCAGATCTGAAGCAGTCTGAGTCATCAAGCAAATGTTGGAATTGTACCATCACTAGAAATATTGTTACACTTGTAGCTACCAGTTATGCGCAAAGACCTGTGAAGTTGTAAGGACATCAATCAAGGGTCAGTGAACAAGGATTTGTGGCAACCATATACTCGAATGAAGGACCATGTGAGTACAGTGAAGAATATCTCACACAAGTGAAAACAGATCAATAAAAATGGCATCCAAAATTTCAAGTCATCACGACAAAGGTAAGTAACCATAAGGTATGTATGATATATTTTATGTTTTAGGGCTGAAAATATGATTCTAGGGTTCATTCAAAATTCAGGGAAAGTATGAACCCTAGCATGACATAAAGAGGGAATAGAATCTGATCTATAGTTTGAACTTTAGAAACCCTAGGATGACCTCATAATTGCATGAAAAATCCTAGGAAGAAATCCTAGCATCATCTTTTGGTTGAAGAATGTAACTAGGTTCGGTATTCATTATTAATGTATATGTCAAAAGAATTTATTATTATTATTAAATGACTTATTAAAGCATGGGTTTCATTCTTGATTCATATTTTAGTTTTAGGTCCCAATTGTGGACTTCTAGGTTAACCATTACATATTTAAATTGATCCATCTTGGGCTTTTAAATCATGTAATATTAGGTTGGTCAAAAAGCTCTTCCATAAAGTCATCTTCTTCAAGTTCATCATCCTCAGTATCTTCAACAAGCCTTCTTCAAGGACAACTTTCAAGTCGGCCTCAATCAGTCTCCTATAAGTCGGTTTCACATAAGTATACATGTCGGCTCTATAATAGAGACACAATTGGTCACTGAGTTCATGTCGGCTCATTTGTGGACAAACTTCTATATATACCCAGTTGTGGTTTCGCATTACACACACAAAACTTCGGACACACATGTTTGATTTTTTCGGATGGTAAAATAGTTTGGAATTCTCTACAATCAAGGTTCAGATCACAGGCTTGGTGAAGGTACAATAGTACACAGTTTCGGTGAAATTGTAGTCTATATGTTTCGGTGAAGTTACAATGTATATGGCTCAGTGAAGTTGCAATTATCTTTATTTTTGTGGCTTGTTTATATGCTTGGAGAAGGTACAATAAAGTGGCTCGGTGACATGATAATGAATAGTGTTGCATGTTACATTGGACTCAATGTTATCTCAACTACACATAAACTCAGTGCTACAAATTCGGTGTCATCTTGGTCATGAAGTTCAATGCTACAAGTGATGTTGCACGATGATATTACCTATGATGATCAGTGATTCTCGTACTATAATGATGCTCAAGTGTTGTGTCATTATGATGCTTGGTGTTATGTTGCTATCTCAAACTCAGTCAGGATAATAAGGATGAAGTTTGGGTGCAAGCAAGGGAGATCTTGAGATCTCGGTGTGATGGAGATCTTGGTGCTTACAAAGTGAAGGGATGACTTGTTGGAGGAAGCCTATAGTCTAAAGGTCTTGGTCGTCTCATCTTAAACCTATTGAAGAAAAAATTTTGACAGGGTTTTCCCCAAAGAGTGGGGTTTTTCCCTAGAAACGTGCCTACATCCTGTGTCCTCGTCTGTTTGTTTGGCATTAGTCTTGATGATGAAAGATAAAACACAAGAACACATAATAATAATCACAAGATAATTCCATGATAAGAGAAACTAATTCACTCCCATTTCTCTAACAGTTTTGGTATTGTATACTTTTCTTGGGATGTTTATCAATAAGTATTGTAGGTACAAGAAGTAAATATGGATGGACTAAGAATTTGTTTTTAAGAAACATTATGGAAGAAGAAATTTGTATATCTATGGATGTTTGGATCACAGGAATATGAAGAGATGGGTGAAAACTGCCTCCACCATGACACTCAAACATTATGACAAGATGCATTGTTTAGGAGATGGCATCATTATGGCACACCATTAAAGCAAGAGCTCATGAAATCAGCATAAGAAGCTTGAAAGATAGTTGAAGTATAAGTCTATTACAATCATCATTAGAAAGAAGTGGCTCCTGGAAACCTCATTGAAAGCATAAGTAGTACTTATGGGTAGAAGAAAGTCATCTAGTATAAAACTCATCATACATCATTGGAAAGGAGCATTTGCGGGATGAAGGATAATCAATATCCTCCATTGGAATCTTCATTAGAAGGTTCATCTCTTAGAAGAAAATGTCTCGCTAAATAATTCCACCTTTAATGGGATTCACTGCTTGAAAGAATGATGGTATGATGACAAAATGATGCAGCATGTCAATATGGGTAAAGTACTTTCATTCAAGGGAAAGAAGTTATTGAAGGAAGTCTAGATGACCAAAAGAAGAAAATAGGTATGTATGCATATGTTTAATAAATTAATTCATGTCATCATGCAATTGCAGATAGTTGGGATAGATACTCTAGCTCATGAGTATAGAAAAGGGGTCTCTTCTGTTGAAATGATACATGAAGGCATGGGTCACATATTGACTAGATGAAATCAACATAATATGTCCTCATATGAAATATGAGGTGGTTGAAAAATATGAAGGAACTATGATTGGAAGTTCTTGGGAAGAAATATGTGAATAAAGAAAAAGAAAAGATCATGAAAGATGCAGTTATGGTCACATGGAAAGGGAAATCAACATCTTATGACTAGTAGAATTGACTATGGTATCTCCATGGAAAAGGTATGAAGACTCTGATTTAGTCTAGAAATAAAGGAGACCTTTGACATTGAATTCCTTAGAGATGTGTCAATATGTATGCAAGATGTTGATATTTCTACAAGAAGATGTCATGATAAAGGGCCATCACAAAAGGTAATTTTGATGTTCATTTTTTATTTTGAACTACATTTGTATGTGTTGATACAGGGCTACAGAAAGAGAGTTATAGATGTCACCTACAACTAGCACTCATGTGGTTGGATGAAATTTCCTAAAGGAAACATGACTTGGAAGAGGTAGGTGTATGAAGAAAAGCCATATATGAATTAGAAGACCACATTCCGATAAAAGAAAAGGGATGACATGACTAACATAACTCATGAAGGAAATTGATGGATGGTCGATGCCCTATGAAGAAGTCCCAAAATATGAAGACTTGATAATAATGAAGATGAGTTTCATGACATCGAAAGGAGGAGCTCTTCTAGCAACTAAAGGTACCATGATCTCCACCTAGAGCAGAAATTAGTCTTTGGTCAAGAGGGAGCTTGGACAAGTCCCTGGTTAAGAGGGAGCTTGAGTACATTCCTTCATAGGAATGGGTATATCCTCCCTAGTTAACAAGGAGAGAGACACATCATTCTTGTCTTCACTTTGGAAGAAAGAATGGAGGATGTTGAGAATTAGGTAGGGCTAGGTTTAATTCAAATTCTCTTCCTGATCATTACTTGTGAGCTTATTTCTTTTACTTATGTCTTCTCTTCTTATCTTATTATGTCTTTCATCAAGTCAATTACCAAAAACACAAGAGACACAAATTTAGGCTCTTTGAGCCAAGGCCAAAACCTCTCCCTCTTGGAGAGGAAAACCCACCAGAAATTCTTCTTATAGACTTTCAAATGACAAGTAGACTTTCAGATGACAAGTAACATGACCATGACATAGACCCTTGACCCTTGTATGCCTCCAAGACCTTTTGACTGCTTCTTCATTAAATCCTTGAGTTGATCCTTCTTTTCTGCATCATCCTGCACCTTTCTGCACCAAGACTAAAGAGCTCAGTCTCTACTTGTATTCTTCCTTCTTCGGTTGTATGTGATCCTTACTTGTGATATCATCACCTTGTTATAGACTTGTCATGTGCACACCTTGCACCTTTACTTAATCTTGCTGGTTGATATTTAACGTACACAAGTTTTTTTTCCTTTGATGAACAGTTTATCCTTTTATACTATAATGATACCCTTACCTTGTACTGCATTACTTTATTGATCATTCTTATTATACTTCATACTATTCCAGTCACTTTGCACTAACACAGTCTTTTAGCTTTGCACTTAACACATTCCTGCAGCTTCGCATTTATCACAGTCATGCAACTTCGCACTTACCACAATCCCTTCTTCGTACTCAACGCAGTCCTCTCTTCACATTGAAATGTGACATGTTCTCGCACTTATTGAGCAGATATGTATCACCGAATTAATCACAGACTTGTCTGCACTTCTTCCTGCAACTTTATCCGAAAAAATAAGACCAAAATCTGAATTTTGTTGTTTCTATTTTTGTGCATTCCAACGGGGTATTTATAGTGGTCATCCCCTATAATTAGCCAACCTAATAGTGAATAGATGTGATTGTTCATTGAGCTGACTTGACTTTGGATTGTAGGCCGACTTGTAGAGGATGTCTTCCAACTTTTTGTAGGCTAGCTTGAAGGGTATAATCATCACGAATTATGTTGGTGTTTCATTCTTGAGCCACATTGTTGAGCTTCTTTGACAAGGTCTTTGAGGCATACTTCATTGACTTCAAACTTCATATACATGACTCTTAATTAATACATTATGACAAGATGAAAAATCCCTAAAAGACATCAAGAAGAAGTCTTTTGACCTATAATAAAAACCTTGCTTATGAAACCGATGAAGCAATCATAACAAAAATACATAGTCAATATGAAGACCGATCCTAGTTATACTTTCCAACAGAGGATTGGGTAAGCATCAGGCATACGATAGTCTTGGAGGATGTGGTAGGGCATCCAAGACAAGAGTAGTCGAAGAGGATCGATATTCTTTGAGGACTGTGAATCCAAGATAAGAATATTCTTAGAAGGACATACCCTATGAACACCAGGGTGGGGTATGTGCCTTGAGAGACAATGATGATGGTGTCTATAAATCATTGGTCTCACCAGCATTGAGCTTTGATCTTGTGGACAAATAGAGATGTTAGTCAATGCCTTGCTATGTGACAATGTTGGATGATATGATGTTATACATATGAATTACCAATCTGACTCTTCTTATGAGAACTCTTCAAATTGAGAATGTCCAAGTACCTTGTGTGGATTATGAATACCTCCCCAAGTTAAGAGGGAGTGTTGAAATATGTAACTAGATTCGGTATTCATAATGGCATATGTAATCATGATTTTATGAATAAAGAAAAATAAATTTACTCTTGTTGTTCTTGAGGCATGGTTTTCATGCTCGAGGAAGTTTATTTTTAGGTCAGTCTCCCATTAAGAGCTTCTAGGGGTTACGAGTCATAGTCATGTATGAAAGACCCTTCTTATGCATCTTACATATTGTAAAGAAAATTATTTGAGTCAATGTAATAGTCAAAAGACCCTCCAAGACCTTGTCTACATGTTGCAAACAAGTTGGCCCTCCAAAGAAGCAATGAATTATGAATAAGACATGTTGGCCTAGGATCAATGACAAGTTGACCTACTTGGGAGAGAAGCCTATAAATAAGGCAATTCAGTCTCATTCAAAATCATCCAAGAAGCATCAACAATTTTGATCAAAGCAAATAAGAAGTCAAAAAGAAAGAGCGGGGAAGAGGAAGTAAGTCCAATAGAAGAAAACAAATTTGGATTTGTTTTGGGTTGAGATCTCTCACGCGTGCGAGGAGAAATTATGGCATACATATGACGTAGGAAGAACAAATTACAGACCTCAAGGAATTTGGGATCTAACATGTGAAATATCTATATTCAAAATTGAAATAACAAGAAGACAATGCCAAGGCAAGCGAAGAAGAAACTCTCTTCAAATCTTCCCTAGTCTAATCACACGTGTGAAGATTGCAGAAGGTCGAAGGTTGTAGGTCGAAGAGGCTGAGATTACAGTTAGAGTTGTAGGTCTGAATTCTTGGTTAAAGGTGAAGTAGAAGCAGCTCAAAGGAAATTTTGACTTGGATTGAAAATGCACTTCAATGAGATATATCAATTTGGCCTTGGAGGGGAGTTTTTGTCAAGGGTCTAACTCTTGGAGTTTGTCAATTGAAGATTCTATAAGAAGAATAATTCTCATGGGTTTTCCTCTCACAGTTGGAGAGGTTTTCCCCCTGGATGATAGCCTACATTCTGTGTCCCATTGTCTCACTGTTCTTTATGCCTTGGTAGTTGTTTGATGATAGAGAACACTAATTATAATAAATAAAAGAAGTAAATCAAGAATTGCAAGACTACATCACAAGAAGTTATCAAAAGAAGAGAAAGCTCTCACCTTATTGCCCCTAGATTTCTCAACACGGTCATCATGTATGATTATAGATGTCAGTACAATTTCTCCCTCCACAAATCACTAACCCTAGGAGAATCCTCTTACCACAAAGCTTACTTCATTCTTCCAATAATTCCACCTGCTACCAAAGCCTTGGAAACCTTCACGATGTACCTACAATCCTCACTAATAGGTCATGGAAAAAACAATTATAACCAAGCAAAAGACACAAAGATAAGAGGTTGACCAAAAAAATGGAAATGATAACAATCAAGGAAGAAAGATATGAAGTATTTGTCTTTTAGGGTTGTAGGGAATTGGCATCTCCCTCTTGATCCTTGCTTTCTTGCATAAATGAAATCCATCTGCAAACTCACCATCCTAATTCTCATCATCAACATGTTGCTTTCCATTGCTTTCTTACATGAGCTAGGGTTCTTCATTCAATGGAAACATTGATCTAGGTATAGTTCTAAGGTTCCACAAACCCTAGGGCCTTTCAAAATTTGTCTTCAAGGGTTTACAAACCCTAATATTTTCAAATCTTATTGACACCTTTTGTAAGTCCAATATCTTATTGTGAATCTCATAGCATTATAGGTGAAGAAACCTTTCTTCTTTGGAGTATCTTACCTGATCATATCTCAAATACTTTGAAGGAAAACTCTGCCACATACTAATATGTTCTAGCAACAACTAGACTCAAGCAATGGCATCCTAATACTAGCAATATCACACTAGTACAATGCAAAGCATATTTTGCATCCTTGACAAGAACCCCTACTAAGAGATACAAGATATTTCTACAGAAGTACAAGGTAAATGTCATTACAAGTTTAGATTTTTGTAACTTCAAACTTTGCTTTTAAGCAAATATCTTGTAGTATAATGTAACCAAAGGGAATGTCTGTTAAAATTGGAAACTAGGGCCAAAATCCACCTTGGACAGCTCATATAATGGAGATGATATTTTTATAGGATTCCCCTTTTTGAGAGGTACAATATTGATCTAAATATCATCTTGTTTGGATGAGCAGAAGTGTGATTTTGAATTTATTTCACACATGTGGAAATTGTCAACGTCGGCCAGAAGTCAAATGTAGGCCGATGAAGCCCCAATAGATGTGTCTCCATTCTCAACGAATTGTATAAATAAGAAAAACCTTTTCGTCATTTTGGACATCATCACTCATCACATCTTGCTCTCTCCTCACCTCATTGTTTTGTACATCAAAGGAGCAGCTCTTCTCTACTTCGCACGTGTGGCAGGAGGCCAAAGTTTTCTGGGTTAAAGTGTAGGACAAATTGCAGAAATCTAAACAACGTTGACCAGCATTGACCAAGGGTCAACACCTCACTTTTGACTGCAATTTTCAAGCAGTTCATCTGATTTCTTGAGGCCGCATTGGCTGGCACAGATCCGAGGCTATTGTAGCAGTTTTATCGAAGTTGACTTCAGCGTTGACTTTTGTTTTGATCGCAGAAAATTGCAGCAGCATTGACCGAGTTTGACTGAGGATTTCAGGATTGTTTTTGGGTTGACTTTGACTTTCCTTGGAGGCCGAGTTGATTGTATTTGATCAAGCTACATTGGAGATGATTTATTGTTGGTTTGACCAGCATTGACTTTTTCGTTAGGGCATCTTGTTGACTGTTGTTTGACTAGATTTCTTTGACAGTGTTTGGGAAAATAAATTTGTATGATGTACTCTCTCCCTCTGTTGAACTTTTGAAGAATAATAACAAAATTTGAACAAAGGGTTTTCCCCACATTGAGGTTTTTCCCTGGCATTCACCAAATATTGTGTCCTATTGTCTTGACTTGTCTGCTGCTTATTATTTATGTTCTATCTGCATTTACTATCAATGTGATGAAGTTAATTTGATTGCTAATTTGGAAATTGATATTGGGTTAATGAGAAAAATTGAAGTAAATTGCTCTTAAGCATAGAACAAACCATTGTTATCTAAAATTAACATGGTATCAAAGCCCAGATGAAGAGAAAGACCATGCAAGAGTGAGAAAATCAATCACTAAGATTTGTGGGACGAGGACAATGGTCAATGGCTTCCTCTTCTTATTTCAAATTTGAGGACAAGCTTAATGATAAATATGATTATCATGCATATAAGATGTCTCTAGACTTGACTTTGGAAGAAAATGAAGTCATGGATTATGTGCCGGGAAATATTGATGAGACTCCTTCTAATGCATCAGTTGTCATCAAACAAAGTACAAGAAAGGAGAGGTCAAAGCTAAGAATATCATCAGGGATTCCATTCAAAAACATTTGATTTCTTACATCTTCGAGTTGGGCACATCTAAGGAGATGTATGACAAGTTGGTTAACATGTTCAAGGCTAGCAACACAAACCAAATCCTCTTTCTCAAGAACAAGCTGAAGGAAATCAAGATGGATAGAGGGGAGTGTGAAAATTTCAATCCATAAATTACTTCTGCAGTGATAGATTTATTTCTCCTACTTATTGTTTCTGATAAGTAATTTACAGAGTTCTTCAGTAAATTTCAAAATAAATACTACTGCAGCATTCACTTAAGTATATGCAAAGAATTGAACAGTAAGAAATACAAGCATAAGAATCAATCACGTAAACACAGTTATTTTTGGACAATTGTCCCCAGAAAAACCCAATGTGGGAAAACCGGTGCAGCAGATGAGGGTTTATATATTATTCTTCAGCAATGAAATTCTTTACAAGGAAATGATTGGCAGACTTCTTAGAAAACACCGTATATAAATTCTCACGATCCTTCTGGAGAAATTTCTGACCCCGGGGAGACTCACAGCTCCCTCTGTGTCCCTTTGTCTCTCTATGCAATGCCTACATGTGACCGTGTCACTCTGTGCTGCCTTCTCTGGCCTTCTGCGTCCCTCTCTCCTCAACCTCTGTCACTGCTGACTCCCTCTACTTCCTCTGCTCTGCAACTCTGCCCTACAACTCTCCCATTGAATTCGAATTATATTCCTTCATAATCGACTTCCTTCGGGTTTCTAAGTGTTTGTCTGGCTTACTTTCCAAATGACCCTCACGCCTTCTTTTATAATGTTCTCATTGATGAATCAACGACCCAGATTAGAATTATAATCAATGGCTAAGATCAAAACTTGACATGATCTTCGTTCTCTAGAAGATTAACATTGTCTTATTAATACCCATTAATTATTTAATTTCCCCAAGTTTAGACTTAGGGTCTCCATTAAAATAATTAATTATTTTAATAAAACATGAACCGAGTGGAATTTCCACAAACGGTTTCTGGATTCTTTATAATATTGATGTCCAAGCCTCCCCACAAATTTTGAGACTTGGAACACTTTCCGATGCTACAAAAATCACCAAGGAATCCATCTAATCCTACTTCATGAGGATTACTGAAATAAAAAATGATCTTCTATCTATTTGAGAGGTTATTGTTGACCGGGAGCTCACTCTTATTTCCCTTGGACGTCTTCCCCGAGCATGGGATGTATTCAATATCACTATCCTCAACAATGACAGGAATCCAGATTTTGATGAATTTTTTACTAGATGCACTCAAGAAGAGACAAGGATGATGGAGAGAGGCATGCCTTCAAATAGGAATGATCCTACTGCATTCTCCGCTCATGCTAAAAGGAAGAACAATGTTGGTCCAAGGAAACAAGGTTAAGGAAGATCGGGATTCAAAGAAGGAAGAAAGGGAAGATGCTTCAATTGTAACAGGTTTGGCCACTATGCTAGAGAGTGTCCTAATAAAAAGGATACACCACGAGATGATGATCAAAGTCACAACAATTTCGAGGGAAATGGAATCAAAGGAATAACAGGTTCAACAAAGGAAAGAGAAATGCTCCCGCTGCATAATATGGAAATGGTCGACCTCCCAAAAGGTCGAGAAACTCCAGTTATGATGAATCTAATGTTGTAGATAACAAGCAAAAAGAATTTATCTCATATCTTCCCTCTCTACCACCACTTCTTCGGACACCTTGGATAATTGGTTGATTGATAGTGGTGCCTGAAAGCACTTCACTAGGTGTAAAGAGGCCCTCTCACATTTAATTGGAAAGGAAACCAATTTGGAGATCATACTTGGAGACAATGCACATATCCCGTGAAAGGGACAAGGATTGTTACCCTTCATTTAAATCAAGGTCAAATCCTCCATCTATAAGATGTATTATATGTACTTGACTTGAAGAAGAATTTGCTATCTATTTCGGTGATTGAAGACAAAGGATTCAAGGTGGCATTCATTGATGGAAAGGTAGGTGTTTGGAAAATGAATTTCAAAGAAGCATTCACTCTTGGATTCAAGGTTGATACCCTCTTTTAGGTTGGAGGAAGTCCTTTGGGATCCATGACATGCAACACTTCTCTTCAATCTGAATTATGGCACCAGAGGTTTGAGATGTGGACCCTAGATCCATGGACAAGTCTGGTGTCACCTGGAAATGGCTTTACAAAATCAAACATGGAGCTGATGGAAGTGTTAAAAAGTTCAAGGCCAGGTTCGTTGCCCAAGGCTTCTCGCAAAAGGAAGGTGTGGACTATGATGAGATATTTGCACCAGTTGCCCGATATACCACCATTCGTTAGATTATTGCCCTTGCTGCCTCTCAGGTTTGGAATCTACATCAAATGGATGTCAAAACTGCTTTCTTAAATGGCTCGCTTAAAGAGGAAGTTTATTTAGAACAACCTGAAGGGTTTGAAGTTCTGGACCAAGAGTCACATGTATGCAGGTTGTAGAAAGCCCTCTATGGGTTGAAGCAAGCCCTCAGGGCTTGGTATAAGAGGATTGACAGCTATATTATGAATTTGGGGCTTACAAGAAGTGAAGTTGATCTGAACCTTTACTTTAAGGTTGAAAATGACAGGCCTCTCATTTTGGTGCTCTATGTAGACAATCTCTTTCCGACGGGTGCAGACTCTCTCATTCATCAATGCAAGAGGGAGTTGGCTTCTGAATTCAAGATGAAATACCTAGGATTGACGCGCTACTTCCTAGGCTTGGAGGTCTGGCAAAAGCCAGGTGAGATTTTCCTTTCTCAAGGAAAATATATTGTGAAGTTGCTTGAAAATTTTGGGATGGTGGACTATAATTTTGTGACTACTCTGATGGAGCTCAACTTTAAGAAGCTATGTGGAAGTGTTGTTGGGCCCAATTTAGGAATTCTGATTATCGTCAACTCAATGTTCTTGGTGAACTCTCATCCAGACAAATGCTTTGCAGTGAATACGTTGAGTCAATTTATGGTCGAGCCTCATCACATGCACTAGATTGTTGCCAAGAATATTCTTTTGAGATATCTCTAAAGCACAATCAGCTATGGATTGAGATACACTGTCAAGAACTTGAGGCTCCATGGATATACTGATGCTCACTGGGTTGGCAGTGTGGTGGATCGTAAAAGCACATCTGGATGTTTCTTCTCACTAGGTTCTACTTCAATATCTTGGATGAGCAGCAAGCATAAATTAGTTGCTTTGAGCACCTCCGAGGTTGAATACATTGTAGCTAGTATGGCCTGTTGTAACGCTGTTTGGTTGAGGAAGCTCCTTAGTGAGTTGTTTGAGCATGTGCTGGATACCACCGTGATCTTCTACGACAACCAAAGTGGGATTCGCCTTTCAGAGAACCCTGTGTTCCACGACCGCTCTAAGCATATTGATATCAAGTACCACTTTATTTGGGATATTGTACAAGAGGGAGCAGTAAGACTCCATCACATTGGGATTGATGAGCAGGTCGCAAATATTCTCACAAAGCCCTTAAGGACGGTCAAATTCTTAACCTTTCATGAGAGACTTGGAGTCGTGGAGAGACCCTCCTATGAGGGTCTCGCATGAGTTGGACATTGAGCTCTAGGAGCTCCGGGGGGCTTGGGGGTACTTCTTGGAGCTATGAACAACCATAGGGTGAGTGGTTCACCTTCCCCAACGATACCCCTTGTTGGTTGATATATGGGCAAGATGAGTGGTTCACCTTCTCTTGTTGGTGCCCAACATACATCCTACCCATGTGGTTCGAGACTCATGGGAAGTACCTCTCATCTAGCCAATGAGTTAGGAAATTGGAATAGAGACCATAGCACTATCGATGAATGCATCATGTATTGTCGTACTCTCTATGCTAAGTTGCATGGCATTCAATAACTTGATCTAGGATCAAGTCTAATTGAGGTTTTACCTCTGGACTGACTTTGTGTCAGTGGAGAGTGGCAAGGCCTTGTGACTCACTCTCGATCAATTCTTCTTCATTATTTCTTCATAGTTCAACAGAGCATAGCAGTGCAGAGATGGTAGAGATGGTATAAGTTGACAGATGGATTCACAGGTGGTTTTCTCCCTAATTGAGAGGGAGATTTAAAATTGGAAACTACGGCCAAACTCCACCTTGGACAACTCATATGATGGAGATGATATTTTTATTGGATTCCTCTTTCCAAGAGGTGCAAGGTTGATCTAAAGATCATCTTGTTTGGATGAGCAGAAGTGTGATTTTGAATTTCTTTCTAACACGTGGAAATTGTTAGGGTTGGCCAGAAGTCAAATGTAGGCTCATGAAGCCCCAATAGATGTGTCTCCACTCTCAACGAATTATATAAATAAGAGAGACATTTTCCTCATTTTGGACATCATCACTCATCACATCTTTCTCTCTCCTCTCCTCATTGATTTGTACATCAAAGGAGCAGCGCTTCTCTACTTCGCACGTGTGGTAGGAGGCTGAAGTTTTCTGGGTTGAAGTGCAGGACGAATTGCATAAATCTGCATAGCATTGACCAATGGTCAACACCTCCCTTTTGACTGTGGTTTTCAAGCAATTCATTTGATTTCTTGAGGCCACATTTATTGGCACAAATCTTGAAGCAATTGGAGCAGTTAGACCAAAGTTGACTTCAATGTTGACTTTTGTTTTGACTGCAGAAAATTACAGCAACGTTGACCAAATTTGACTGAAAATTTTAGGATTGCTTTTGGGTTGACTTTGATTGTCCTTGGAGGCCGAGTTGGTTGTGTTTGACCAAGCTACATTGGAGATGATTTATTGTTGGTTTGACCAACATTGACTTTCTAGTTAAGGCATCTTGTTGACTATTATTTGACTGGACTGTTTTGACAGTGTTTGGACAAGTTAATTTGTATGATGTACTCTCTCTCTCTATTGAACTTTTGAAGAAGAATAAGAAGACATTAAGGGAATTTTGAGGTCTAAAATGAGCCTCTTAAGGAAATAATAAAATAATAGCTAACCCAATAAAATAATATTTATGAATTTGAAATTCACTTTTTGCACCAAAATCAATGTAACCATGGTTAAATTCAATTAAATAGTTGTACCAAAATAAAAATAATAAAAAATTGTATTGATGTGACTATAAATAAGAATGAGATTTTCAAGAAAAAGTCATTATCATTTCACAACTAATGCATTTGTCCTTTGTACTTAACTAACTTAAAATAAAATATAAATATAAATTCATAAATTCTTAATTATAGAGGATACTATTAATTATAATTTATATTATTTAAATTATATAATAACATGTAATTAATATACTATATAAAAATAATATAATATAATATATTTTTTTAAGTTTGAGTTTTATATTACAAATTGAACTGATTTGATTTATAAATAAATATTTTAAAATATACAAATATAATATTTATTGAAAAGTGTGTAAATGCATGAAGATTGTGCAGGGATATGCATTGTTTTTTTCAAAAAATATGAAATGACAATAATAATATTTTATTCAAAAAGTGTAAAATGACATTTATTATGAGTACTTTACTTTATGACTTTAAAAGTACTTAGAGCACTACCATGGTTAACCATGAGTTTTTATCCACCATTGATAAGGTGACAAGTAAGTACCTTTAACTCAAGCAATGCCACTTCAACCATTAGGGATGATGTCATCCCCTAAAATGTAATTGGTTCTTATAAAGTGAATTTTGATTGTACATTTTCCTTAGGAGGCTCATTTTAGACCTCAACATTCCCCTAATGTTTGATCAAAGGGTTTTCCCCACATTGGGATTTTTCCTTGGCATCCACCAAATATTATGTCCTCTTGTCTTGGTTTGTCTTTTGCTTATTATTTATGTTATATCTGTATTTACTATCAATGTGATGAAGTTAATGTGATTGCTAATCTGGAAATTGATATTGGGCTAATAAGAAAAATTAAATTTGTCTTAAGCATAGAACATACCATTGTTATCTAAAATTAACAATGTCCCTACACTTCACTCTAACACATCATACTTTAGAATACCAAGCACACTTGGTCCATTTCTCTTAGCAAGCCTTATTTTGCTTTTAGGCCTTATTAAACTTTTGAACCATAAGCCAAATTCAAAAACTTTCAGGTCTTCACCCTCGGATAAATAAGATCATCAAATCTATCAATGCAACTTTTCTTGTTGTAGTAAATATAGATGGGACAATTCATCCTAACCATAAGAAGACAAGAATGTGCCATGGAGTCCCATGCCTTTGCATATGTGATGAGATTTACAACTAAGAGATGTTGTCAGACGATCAATAAATGATCTTTGTTGACTAGTATCATGTCAACAAAATAAATAAGGAATGCTTCATAAGATGTCTCAATGTCTTTCATACAAGTCTTTCAAGAGAACTCACCGAGGCAAATAAATAATCTTCAATTGGTATGATTATGAGGTACTTTGGAAAACAACTATGAAATACTATTGCCACTTTGCAAGGTATCATTCAAAGGGTACTAACAGACATCATACTCATGAATAGTCTTTTCCACAATCTATTTGAACAGACTTTAGCAGACCTCTCATAGAAAGACATCTTTTGTTGGCCATTTTACAAGTCTGAGGCTTCTTGGCTTTCTTTTCCTTGAACTGAGGCCTTTCGGCTTACCTGCAACCAGGTCTGAGGTCATCAACAAAATCTCGGCTAGTAAGATAACTCGATCCCGCTTTCAATCCCTTATTAGATGCCTTGAGATTGATCTACCACAAGCCAAACTCAGCCTTATGTGAATTATGAAATAGGGCAGAGCTCTTTTCTGGGCACTTTCAAGGGTTGGCTTGATTCTCACCCATATGTTAAATCCTTGCAATGTTATTTCACACAACCCTAGTTGCTATTCTCATTATAACTCTTCAAATTGTCGTAAGGAATTGCTCTACCTGTGGCCTGATCAATGATCCTCTCTTTCTTTTGACCTGAGGCTTTCCGGCTCTAATCTAGGGCTCCATTCCTCATTGAAAAATAAATGGAAGATATAGACACACTTTTGGGCTAGGGCATTTCTAGAACCTCGGACTTCTCATACTTGGGCTCTTCAAGGTTGCTCTTTAACCTTATCTCTGATACCATGCTGATTTTTCAAGATTTCCTAGATTGATAATTACTTCCAATGATTTCTTAATTAATTTATCATGTGTCACATTCATCATTAAGAAATTATACATAGAAACCTTCAACAGTAAAACAATAAAGACAATATGATCATGAAGAGACAAGAGGCAAATTTTACTCTAGGGAAACCCTCTTCTAGGGAAAAACCTAACAACCTTTTCTTATAGAAATTATTCAATTCAACAAGAGATACAATCTAATCTTCCAGTCAAAAACAAAGTCAAACTGACCACAAACATACCCAGGTCAAACATGGTCAACCAGAGACAAATTCGGCCTTTTGCACTTTCCTCTAAAATTTCAGTCTGCTTCAGATTCATCCTTCAAGTTTGCCTCAGATTCGTCCTCTTATTCTCACATGTGTGAATAGAGACAACAGGAGATGGGCATCCGAATTGTGTCCTTTGAGGAGGAAGGCAAGTGCCTTTATATAGTAAATCGATGAGCCCGAATAGGTGTGTCAAAGGGTCAGACCAACTTGAACCCTTGGGGCTGGCTGACTTGATTTTGGAGGCAAGAATATTTTGAATTTTAAAATTCATTTTCCCTCCCTTGGAGCTGACTTGAAAGTCACTTTCATATTTATCATTTTCTTTTATTTGCAGGGCTAAAACAAATTATGAAGACCGGCAATAGCTACAAAAATTCAACACATTTCAATCCATTTGACATACTTTCTTAACTGAAATCCCTCTTGCAAATCTAGAAGAGCTTTATGGATTTAGACCCATATTTTGCATATACTTTGCTGCAAAATGCCAACAGTCTCTTATAAAAAGCAGTTGTGAAGAGTCTAACATAAGTAATGAAATTACAAATAAGATTGAAATACCAGGGGTAAGAGCCAATATCGGTGGCTGGCAGATGTGCCACTGTTAAAATCTTAACAAATATGTAGAGATGAGTCTCCTCTAATGGCAAATTGTTTAAAATGCATGCCACAGCAGGTATGCAAATTGATATTATAACCCATCAAGTTCCATATTAAACAGTGCCAAGCTTCTTGTGGGATAGTAACCAAAAACAAGAAAATCTATTATAATCAGCTATCCTAGATCATCTTCCTCTATAGAATGTCTATGATGTAATGCACAAAGTAAAACCAATTAACAAATAAACTGACTTCGAAAATTAATTTATTAAAGGTGGAACGTTTAGATATTACAATGATTCCTCCAAGAGAAGTGAGCAAAACATATTATCAAAGCTCATTCACTATTTTAACGCAACGAAGGATGAAACAAATCCAAAAACAAAATTAGCTATTTCCATGGATAACAAAACAACATATTTGCCAATGCTAAAAATGAGAAAGGGCAACCAACATAGACACAATATGAATAGGATGCCAAACATTCTATAATGGCATTGTGATTTCCTTCAAAATATCATATTAAGGCTTATTGATTTTTAAAAACAACAGCATTCTTGAAAAGAATTCTCTTTCTTCTCGAGCTGGAAAACGAAATGGAATTCTGCAATCTATGCAAATACCAAATCTAGCTAGTTATGCCATAAAAATTGGATACAACAGAGGTCCACCCTAGAAGGGGTTTTGACAAGCAATCAGTGTGCTCGAAATATTAAAGGGTATGTACAGCACAGACCACTACTCCAACACTGTCGAAAACAAAGCAGTAAAGGCCACATTAGATCCCACTGAACAATCATCTTGAAAAAACAAAGGGAAGAGGGAAAAACTTCAAAAAATAACACTATGAAACTCTTATCAGATAAATAACATTTAATAATTACCACAGATAATAGGGGTCCTTGCTTGAACTTATCATGGAATGCAAATGCAAGAGGCTTGACTTGTTCACCTGGTCCTCGGATAAATCCTCTGAATGTTACAAATAAGAAGATGCAAAATGTCAACAGGAAACAATCAAAGTGTCAAATTTGTAAACCTCCTTTGACATGTTTAGTACGAAGATATTTTCAAAAAGATAGCAAATTTACTTCATGGATAACTTTTATAAAATTATGGATAAAAGAGCATGCACGAGAAAGACTTACACTAATGATGCTGATATAAATGGTGTCCTCCTCGTATCATAGATTGCAATAAGACCAACGTACATCAAATCTCCACCAGTGTATGACACAGCCAATCTCTCTCCACATCCATCCCAAGCCATCTTTTCAATGTTGCCAAACCTAGATAGCAAAATATCATATAGGCCAAAAGTTTCATTTCCAGGTTGTTCCAAAGTTTAGACTTGAATTTTCAATCTCAAATGAAATAGGTGGTATTTTGAACCAATATTTTCGACAATGTTTCTGGTAAAACATAAATGAAACATGTGGTGAATCTTACCCTCCTGTTATGGATCCAATTTCTGGCAACTCCATCGGTAGTAAATGTGCATCTGTAAAAGTATTCAAGAAACCAAATTAATATGAATAGATCAGGTGAAACAGAAACTTGCTGGTTTGACATTTCTTTGTCAGAGAGCAGGAGATACAAAATGGCAGTGAAGACTTAATCATGATTTATAACAAACATGATACAGATTGTAATACCACGTCAAAAATATTAGTCACTTACAAAAGTAACACCATTTAGCACCACGAATGTTGACTTTTCACTATAATTTGATTTTCCACATCTACTGTGATTTTGACTGACCTTTCTAATAACAAAGGTGTTGTATAAGATTCAACGATGCTATTCATTGAAGAAAAACTATCTGGGAGGCCTTTGTTTATTCTCTCATGCTGTTGTAAACTTCATAATATCGAACTTAGAGAAAATTCGAGTCATGGTTTCTGTGACATGTCACAAATTGGCATTAGGAAACTAACCCTGTTACTTCTTATTTTCAAAGTTATGGGGTCAAAAACAGACAACACATCAAAAATGGACACTCCCTAGAATCCCATCCCATAATTCTCACTAGGAAACCAACCCTGCCACTTCTTATTTTCAAAGCTAAGGGATCAAAAACAAACATGACATTTTAAGAAAGGTTCTACAGTTGATTGTAGAAAGTTTGAAAGGACTGCATGATATCGAGGGTCATACGTTTGGTAAGAAGCTCAAGGGGTTTTAGAAAGCATGGCAAGAGTTAGATTGTGTGCCATTATGCTTGATCAAGAGTGTGATGGTCTTGTTACTCACCACCTGTGGGTAGTGTATATACGAGAAAATTTTCCTTCTAGATGGTCCTCGGCCGGCAGCCAGCAGCCACTTGTAACCACCAAATAGCTCAATGTGCCATTTTCTCCGCTACCTGAGCCAGCGATGTGGTCCCTCGACCACTTGTCATGAATGTATGTTTGAAGGTGGGCCTTCCGACCCCAAAGGTATCGCTTTTCACTGGTGTATAGTTAAGTAATTTTCCTTACTTGTCATGAGCACTTTTGAGCACAGATTGGTGGGGGGATTCGGCAGAAAGAGTAGGTTAGGCTTGTATTCTTGTCTCTACTACCCGATTTCATGGTTACCCTTCTATCCTAGTCACGTGGGATCTCCTTTGTGACCATTTGGCTTCAAGGTTAGCACTATATGGGAAATCTTGATTTTGGTTGTGTGGTCTCACTTCCCGTACCACCTACATTACTCCCTTTCCACTCATTTTAACCCCAGTGATCTATTTTCCCATCTGTGTCCACATCTGTCCACTAGGTCCACATAGGGTTAGCCTCCCCCTCCCCTTGTCCACACCTCAGGTCGAGCCTAGAATGATGCCACAGAGGTTGATGCAACTAAAAAGAAGAAAAAAAGCATAATTTGGCCACTCTCAACAAGAAATGCACCACATAATGCAAAAGATGGTCGGGACATACAAATTTAGTACGTGGGCAAAAGCCAAACATAAGGTCTACCCCTTATCCATGGCCATCACCCTAGTTCCTATAGGGCCTAAATGAGCCCCCTCTATCATTAAGGAACCCATGATTGTCCTAACCCCTAGTGGGCAATGAACCACCCCACCTTAAGGGGGTATTCACTGCTACATATTACACATCATGCTCTCATCCCCTGGAGCCTCGAGCAATTAAGAAGAAAAATCAATAGAAGGCAAAAGGAATATGAAGAAGGGTGGAAAAATGTAATATTCCAAATTAGCAGTCAGCTAATTGGAATATTAATTTTGATTTATTTTGGCATTTCCTAATGTTGGGCAGAAATAATGTGGGTAGGGGACCCACAACTAATAATTAAGCCAAATAAAAAAATTTCCTACAATCCCTAAGGGAAAATTGCGGCTCTAGTGGTGGGGTCGAATTGGCCTTAGGTGGCAGCGTAGAGGCACGAAAAGGACAGTGTGGGATTGGCTAGAGGAAGGCAACACATGATTGGCCAAGGAGAGGTAGCGCAGGCCAAGGTGGGACCCAAGGCATACGTTGGGCCTCAATGGACAAAAGGAAGAAGGGAAGGCTCATTTTGTCATTCATTCATTCATCTTATTTCTCTTGGTCATTTTGACTGAAGCACGCTTGAGCCGAAGAGCCAAGTCTGCAGTGTTGTTTAGCACATGAGATCTTCAAGCGGAGATCTCAACCTCTACCTCGGGGGACTTCGAGTGAACGCTTAGGAGAGGAGTTCTACATTTTGGTGAGGGAACTACACAGCAACAGCGAAAGGACGAGCATAGCCCCTTCAAGACTACACAGAGATAGAGCAGACTACGCAATGATTGCACAGTTTAGTTTGGTGTGGGTGTCGGGAGTGTGGAGAGCAGCAGATTTTCAGCAAGAAATTTGGAGGGGAGGTTAGCCACCTCCTACCAAGGATTTTGGTATCTCTCCGGAGGCATTTTCCAGCAGATTCATCCAGAGGTTCGATTTACCCAACGGCACAAGAGGGCCAAATTCCGAAGTCAAGCTTTGGGCGAACCCTTTTTGGGTTTCCCTGGGTTTATTAAGGAGAAGCCAAGATTAATTCGGCAAAATTTTCTGGGTAGGTTTGAGGCGTCAAACAGAGATCCTAACGCAGCAAGCAGTTGGAGGAGCTAGAGGAAATTGGGTCGAAATTTCGGGGTCAACATCAGGCCAATTCCTTCGTGGGTTTTTGTGGGTTTGGTGAGCAGAGTTCGGGGTTAAAAGACCAGAATTTTCTGAGCAGAGGAAGCAGCCCAACCAACAGTCTGGAGTCAGCCAGCAGCGACATTTTTGGGCTAGAAAGCGTAGACTGAGCCACGTAGAGGCACTTTCAGCCAGAGTTTTTGCTTGGGTTTGAGTTGTTCTTCAAGCCTGCCTTGAGCAGGCCCAGGTGCAAACTTTCCAGCACCTCAATTGTAATCTTTCTCGATATATTAATAAAATGGCTCAACAATGATTTTGGCTCCAATTTGTGTGTTTTAATGGTGTTTGCATTTTTGCTATAGTTACTTGTCTATTTGAGCTTTTATTACTGTTAATTCCCATTTGGGATATTACAAAAAAGAAAAGGTCGAGGTAACTCATCTACCATGATTTGCTCCATCCTACACTCATATACCTAGGTGTGGTCTTCCCTTGTTTTAGCTACCCTAGCTCATTAACATGCGGTCTAGGTGTTTTCCCTAATCCCCACTATGTTCCATCGTTATATAATTTGTCACCTACCATTTGAGGGATGTAACACAAACATGTCACCCCCTCTAGAGGTTGAAACCACCTAATAGGGTCCTTGGCTAACCCCCTATTGAGCTTGGAAACACTTGTGCATACCAAAGCCCACTATGGAAGGGGATGTCACCATGAAGTGCCCCATTGATTCCATGAGTTGCAAGTTCTTTTACTTGATTATTCTAATGATTTGCTGTAATGGAGGGCAAGGGGATGTATTGGATCTTATGCAGGATTCAGGTGGATCCCCATTTGGGGCTCGGTCTCCCTATACGGGGTCCTAGCCCTCTAGAGGGCCACATTGCTACTTGTAGGGTGAGCATTGAGAGCCATGGGCCTCCAGCATAGCCAAAATTACTTCATGGAACCCTAGCAGTGCTCGTTGATTGCTCCTATTCCACCTTTCAGATGAGGATGATGCACCAGGTTCACCATGCCCAGCCGGCTCCACAGATGTACCATACACTTGGCAGATGTTTCAAGATCCAGAGGATTGTCCCTCGTTGCAGAGGGAGGCCTTGTGAAATCATTTCAGCCCTTACAGATTGTCTACAAGCACTTCTGATCCATTTGGAGACCCATGAGGATGACCTTGTGCCCCCACACTCATTTGGGAGCACCATAGGTTCTTGCTTGGAGAACAAGGGGCCACCCCCTTATCCACGATGATGGGAGTCCATTTCTACATCATGGCACCCTTTGGACTTCACTAGGCCTCCTCAAAGGCCCAATGACTCACTTTGTCGATCATTCGACCCTCTTGAGAGGATTATTCATGTATTATTGAGCTATTTGGTGGGCTTGTCACCAAAAGTTTTGTTATTATGCACATTAATTTATTTTAAGGGCTAAACTAGGCCTAATTAGCTAAATCAAAATTCATTAGGAAGTGTATAAATATAAATGTGATGAATCATTTGGATCATCATCACTTGGGTTGGATTAGTATCTCTTATGAGATTTTCGCACTTTTTGTTGGGATGAATTTTTGGATCTTTTCATGATGCACTATGATGTTTGGATTTCGCTATTGTCTTTGGAGCTTCTCTAATCTGAAGTTGATAAATGCATATACTCTCTCTCTCATGTAAGTAGAAAGTTTGATATTATTCTTGTTATCTTACTAGTTAACTGCATGTACGTTGTTATCTTTATTCTTGTATGGGTTAAATGTAATGCGAAATTCTTTTGAGACCTTGAATAAGTGATTAAATGCATGTGTTGACCTTTGAGGGATTGGGAGAATGTTTCTAGAGGCACCTCTTAGGTTAAAGACCTCAAAACTTTGTCCCCTTCGCAAATTTGAAGTATAAATCTCTATTGCTCTAGTTACTACCCTTGGAGAGGCTAGCAAAGATCAATTAGGGCTCCTTAGCTCATGAAATTCCATGATCTATGTGTACCTTGCCTCCATTAAGCCCAAGAAATAAGGCATTGATCCTCGTATCCCTTTGGTGGTCAAAATAATATTTATTTTCTTCATTTCTTCCAATTCTAGGCCTAACCGAGAAGATCTCCTAGAGCATCACATGAAACCATTTGTAGCCATCCAAAACCCTTGAAAATTGGTCCACTACGGCGTTGTAGTTTGCTCAACAGGACCTCCAAATTTCAAGCAATTCCAACAGTGGAATCTCTCTTATGCTTTGCTTCTTACGTTGGTCTTTACTTCTTACTTATCTTATGCTTTGAAAGCATTTTGCTCATTGATCCTTCTCGTTATATCTCTTGTGATAAATGATCATGGTGGTTTATGCTCAATAATTCTATCTACATGCCTAAAGTGTTTTGTTGTTATTTATACATTGATGGTTGAATGTATCTTGGTTAGTAATAATTGACTCCTAGAATTATTTTTTTCTTTTGCTAAAGCTACTAAGCCTTGGTTATTTTCATAGGGTCCATCCTCTTTGGCTTTGCTAGGAGTTATCCTAGACGGAAGAGTTGAGATTTCAGTGATAGCTTTTCAACTTGAAACTTGCCTAAGGCCACACCCAGTGGAGTTACGGATTTTCTCCATATTAAACCCGATGTGGATTGAGATGGCAATAGGTGGTCAGTCACAATAGGTCAAGTTCTAAGAAGCATAACTTTCGCATCTGAACTCCGATTGACACGATTCTTGCACCATTGGAAAGGTCTTTGTGTGTAGAACACTGTCACAGGGTCTAGCACTTATGCAGGAAAGTTTTAATCCCAAAAAATCATCATTTAAAGCCTCAAATTGGCCCTAGAAGGTTTCAAACCTCAATTCTCCAAACTAGTTCCTGTTGAAAAGTGTAACTAGGTAGGTCTTCATAATGACTATGTAATTATCTACTTATGTAAAGAAGAAGTCCAAAATAATAAAATGAATTTTTGGTTTACTTGCTTCATGGGTTTCATGAGCAAGATTCTTAGTATAGGTCTATAGACTTCTTCTTGATGTCTATTAGGAACATAAGTGTAATTAAGAGTCAACTAAATGGTGTGTTTAGTCTGAAGAATATCCTTCAAGATATTGCAAAAGAATGGCTTGCAAGTCTACCCATATTCAACGTTGAAGATATGCCTGTGAAGTCGGCCTACAAACAAGTGTTGAAGTCGGCCTACATGATGGCTAAGAAGTCGGCTTAAATATCTGGCTAGAACATCTATATATACCCCTACATATGTTGCGGTGAAGATATAAGTTTTGCGGACAAGACTGAGGTTATATAGCATGGAAAAGGAGCAAGAATTGCGGTCAAGTCTAAGGTTATATAGCAGATAATTAAATGCGGATAAGTCTGATATTGGAGAACGTAGAAAGGAGCAGATCCAAGACAGAATTAAGTGCGGACCTATCTGAGGTTACTCAGAGTTTAAATACAGATATAAAGGACAACAGTGAGTGCAATAGAAAAGTACAGATTGCGGATTATTCAAGAGGAAGTAGGTTCAGGAAGGGACCAAAGATTACAGTCTACGAAAGGTACAGGATTGTGAAGTAGTGCAGATAAGATCACGGATAGGTGTAGGACGGATGCAGTGAAGATATCTCTAAGGTTGAAGAATCTAAGGATTTTGTCAAAGATAAAAACTGTGTTTGTAAGAAGACAGGCTAGTGAGGAAGGTAAATCAGAGATTTACCTTCCTAACCATATTACAAGATATTCAGTTACAAGCAAAATCTATTCTGTATAAGTACTTTGATAATTGACTTGATGAAGAATTAACTAAGAAGACATAAGCAAGCTTACAAGTAATTATCTGGAAGAGAATTTTTGAATTAATCACAAGCCCTACAAATAATCAACATGGTATCAGAGCTAAGGTACTGAACATAAGGGCTGCTTGTCAACAAAGTCACTCAAAGAAGTAAGGATCAAATTCTGGATTGAAAGGACAAACAAGTCTACAAGAAAGACTATCCAACTAGTTTATATGAAAATATTATCTCATTAATCCTTGCACTCAAAACATTGTTTGAAGGAGATTCACAAGTACTGAAGATAGTCATTTCAGTCAAGGGTTCAAGAACATCAACTTTGAAGAAAAGAAACTATTGACTTCATCAACATAAAGAGAGCTGCAGCAAGACCACTCAAGTAAGTATTCATGACTATATCTATCAAGATGCCTTTTTGTAAAGAAAGCAACAAGTTGGTTGGATCATCAAACTTCAGTGCATGGAAGAAGAGAACAGACTTGAACTTAATTGAAGACGAAGTAATGGACTATATCGAAGGATCTACTATTCAACCTCCAAAAGAAGATACTTCAGCCCATGCCAAGTACATGAAGGGAGAAATTAGAGCCCAAAGGATTCGCATAGAATCCATCAAAGACTCTCTCATTCCCTATGTATCAAAACTAAACACTTCAAAACAAATATATGAGAAACTGGTGGAGCTATTCTCTGTGAGTACTGTTGGAGAAGCAATCTCTCTAAGACAAGAACTCTACAAAATGAAATTATCAAAGGAAGTACGAATCGTCCCATACTTTATGAGGATTTCTGAAATAAGAGATCAACTACAAGAAATAGGAGAAGTGATGTCTGACACTGATATGACAACAGTGTTATTGAACGCTCTACCAGAGGAATGGAGTAGCTTCACTTCTAGTCTATATGGGAAGAAAGAAGCCACTCCATTCCATGATTTGTGGTCTCTATGTAAAATAGAGGAAACAAGACTAAAGGCCAAAGCTGATACAAAATCAAATGAAGAAAATCATGCCTTTGCAACCTCATACAGGAAGAAAGGAAGATTCGGAAAATTTGGCCCTCAAAATAAAAGAAGAAATATGGACAACATGCGATGCTTTGGATGTGATGAACTTGGACATTATAAAAGAGATTGTTCTAAATCTAGAAATGTCAAAAGGAAAAAGGAAGAAGCTCATGTCACGTATGAAAGAGAAGAACCTAACACTAAAAGATCTAAGAATGAGTTAGCAAGAGATCTCTATTATGACTGAGATCATCCTTCTCTTTAAGTGATCTCTGATTGTTTGTATGATAGTAATGTACATTAAGAAGCATCTCGAAAGAAGCATGGAAGAAGCTCTCAGTGTAACAGCCTCTGGAAAACCTCCCTACTCAAGTAAAGTAGTCATCAAATCAAGGGTCATCATGGGTACAAAGCTTTGAGATGTGATGACATATTGATGAAGCAGGTCAAAGGAATGAAGCTCTTCATTCAAGAGAAACCCCTACAGGATGACTCAAGGAAAAACTGGTATGAGGTATGCAGACTTATATGCTAACATTGATGCTGTGAAGTCATGTCATATGGTTGCAGGTAATGAACTTTTGTATTTAGAAGTATGATCTATAAAAGGGTATCTCTCAGTGCACGGACAGATGAAATTAATATAATATGTCCTCATGGTAAATGAGGTGGCTGTTGAAAGTTCCTGGGAATGAAAAAATGTGCAGAAAGGAAGAGATCATGAAATACAACCATGTCTTGAGGCAGGTACCATTCAAAGGCCAAGAAGATGTGACTAGGAGATCTCCTGGGAAGATATGTAGACTCTGACGAAAGTCTGGTAAAGAGGAAGGCCCTTGGAAAAACATATCATCAGGAGATGTGTCAATCTGTATAAAGAATGTCGATGCCTATAAGAAGATGTCATGGTGAAAGAGCATCACTAAGGTAACTTTTGTTCTAAAATTTCATATGTATATGCTTACCTGGATGAGCTTGTGTAGGGCTGCTAATCATAAGAAAGGATGTATGATCCTTGAGATGATTCCCTGGAAAGCAGCATGGCATAATAAGTGGACCAGATAAGGAAGTCTGATGAATCACTTTCTAATAACTGACTTGACTCAGGATAAAAGTGATGGATGATCTATGCCCTATTAAGCTAAAAGATGGAGATTCCTCAATATCGAAATCCATGACATCAAGGACAGGAATTCTTCCTGAGCAGCTAGGTGTCTCACCATTCCTGTTGGAGGTCCCTGGTTAAGAGGGAGCTTGATGGTAAGTTTCTTACTTGGAAGAAACTTGGTAATTCCTAAGGATGAGCTTAGGTACATTCTTTGTATAAGAATGAGTACATTCCCTTGTGGAATAGGTCCTCCCTGGTTGAGAGGGAGAGATAGACACATCATTCTGGTCTTGGGAAGACAGAATGGAGGATTGGGTAATCATCTGGCATTCGATACTCTTTGAGAATGTGATCGGGCATTCAAGATAAGAGTAGTCGAGGACCGATATTCTTTGAGGGCTAGCTACCCAAGAGAAGAATAGTCCAGGAAGGTCATACTTTGGGAACACCTGGGTGGAGTATGTACCTTGGAGAGACAATGACGAAGGTGTCTATAAGTCATGTGTCTCGCCAGCATTGAAGCCCATTGTCTCGTTGAAGAGATGGGGCTGTTAGTCAAGGCCTTGCACTGGTACAATGCTGGTCGATATGATGCTATACAGATGCGATTACCAATCCGATTTTTCTTATGAGATTCTTTAGTTTTAAAAGTGACTGTGTACCTGTATGAATACCTCCCTAGTTAAGAGGGAGTGTTGAAAAGTGTAACTAGGTAGGTCTTCATAATGACTATGTAATTATGTACTTATGTAAAGAAGAAGTCAAAAATAATAAAATGAATTTTTGGTTTACTTGCTTCATGGGTTTCATGAGCAAGATTCTTAGTATAGGTCTATAGACTTCTTCTTGATGTCTATTAGGAACATAAGTGTAATTAAGAGTCATGTAAATGGCGTGTTTAGTCTGAAGAATATCCTCCAAGACATTGCAGAAGAATGGCTTACAAGTCTGCCCATATTCAACGTTGAAGATATGCCTGTGAAGTCGGCCTACAAACAAGTGTTGAAGTCGGCCTACATGATGGCTAAGAAGTCGGCTTAAATATCTAGCTAGAACATCTATATATACCCCTACATATGTTGCGGTAAAGATATAAGTTTTGCGAACAAGACTGAGGTTATATAGCGTGGAAAAGGAGCAAGAATTGCGGTCAAGTCTAAGGTTATACAGCAGATAAATGAATGCGGATAAGTCTAACATTGGAGAACGTGGAAAGGAGCAGATCCAAGACAGAATTAAGTGTGGACCTATCTGAGGTTACTCAAAGTTTAAATATGGAGATAAAGAACAGCAGTTAGTGCAATAGAAAAGTACAGATTGTGGATTATTCAAGAGGAAGTAAATTCAAGAAGGAATCAAAGATTACAGTCTATGGAAGGTACAGGATTGTGAAGTAGTGCAGATAAGATCACGGATAGGTGCAGGATGGATGCAGTGAAGATATCTCTAAGGTTGACGAATCTAAGAAAGGGTTTTGTCAAAGATAAACATTGTGTTTGTAAAAAGATGGGCTAGTGAGGAAGGTAAATCAGAGATTTACCTTCCTAACCATATTACAAGATATTCAGTTACAAGCAAAATCTATTCTATATAAGTACTTTGATAATTGACTTGATGAAGAATTAACTAAGAAGACATAAGCACGCTGTTAAAATTGGACAACTAGGTCCAAACTCTGGGTTGTGCTGCTCAGATGACGATCCCAATATTTTTATTGGATTCCTCGTTCGGAGAGGTGTAAGATTGATCTAAAGATCATCTCGATCGGATGAGCAGAACATGTACTTTGAATTTATTCCACTTATATGCTAGGTCGGCCTAGAATAAAATATAGACTTAAATGTCTTAAAAGACGTGTCACACACCCCCAAAGATTCCTATATATTTGGGAGACTTAGAGTTCATTTTACACACATTGTGTGGAGGAATTCTCTCTCTCTCTGGATGACGTTGGAACTGCATATCTATGGACTATTCTTTGTTTGGGTTGTTCTGGGGTTATGTGTGACACGCTTGGCTGAATGACCTGTTGGAGACTTTGTTGGTAGAAGCATCCTGTTGACCGCCGTAACACCACCATTCATCATCTATGTTTTGGCTTGTCTTCTATTGATCTATTAGTATGTTCTATCTCCTTCAGTATTGTGTGCCCTAATCTAAAATGGCATAGAACATGTTCAGAAATTAACATGGTATCAGAGATTAAGGGGAAGACAATGCCCAAATATGTGTTAAAGGAATTTCTCCTGTGCCCTAGACGCGGCTACCACAGCAAGAAGAAGGAGCTCCGTGGGTTTATTATCTGCTGTGATAAAGGCCGAGCTTGCAAACTATTAGGCCGAGCCCTTGAAGGTTAAAAGTTGCACTGTTTGGGCACCATTTTTTGACTGAAGACTCTAAGCTGTTGTGTGCTAGGCCACAGGCCATAGCACTACAGCAAGGCCTCTATGAAGCAAATCAAGAGCCTCCCAAAATGTCGCTGGCCTAGAGGCATCACCGAAATGCAGCAAAAGAGGATGACAAGCATAGGGAAATAGGGTGATTACAGGAGGCCGTAGATGCTACTAAAAGGCCGAAACAAGAAGGTACGTTTGAAGGCTCGTTTAAAGTGAATTACCCCTCAAACCAGGCTGTCGCAATCTGATTGAAGGGATGTTAAGGCAGTCGTAGCTACCTGAGGTAAGTCGCAGCCCTAAAGAGGTTGCCACTGCAACTGTAGGGTGCTGCTGCACCTAAGGGAGGAATCTGCCCTAAAATTTGCAGCGTAAAGAGGCAACCCTCTGTGGAAGGAAAGTCGCATCTCCTTAGGAAGAAATCTGGGCAGTTTTAGAGACGGTTAGGCAAGAGCAAGATCTGAAGCAACTGATTTGGTCATCACTGCAGAAGATTGTTGCCGCTATACTGTGGTCTTTGTTGAGGAAAACTCTGTATTTGTGGTTGCAGAAGACCTGGGAAAAGGCAACCACAGCCTTTACCAAGCCTGTAGTAGAGGAGCGTAGGAAGGTTGAGGGTTGTTCTATGCCCAGATCAACCGTAAAGAAGGTGAGGAGCAAGTGAAGGAAGGACGCAGCAAGTGAAGGGAAGCCGCTGTCATTTAAAGGCTGTTTGGGTGACGTTCTAAGCGTTGTTGCAGTGTGCAAGTGCCATAACCAGGAACAGCATACGACAGCAGTGTAAATATAAGAAGGGTTTGTAGTTCAATTTTTACATATAGAAAAGGTTCAGCATTTAAATACCATGGCTGGAGTTAATTGACAACAGAACTTTGGTTACCTGCTCCAATGTTTGCAAATATTATTCGTAAAAAGGTTGGTCACTTAAGAGAGTTATGTTGATATGACTCTACTGTAGACAACCGCCCGGTGTATTTACACATACCCGAGCAATGTTAACTCAGTTCTCAGCTAAATGAAGGTAGCATCGAACTCTCTATGGTTTACCAGGTGGCACTACAAAACGGTATGAGTAATAAATGCAAAGGAAGATCTGTGATACGACATACCAGGACTACGTCTTATAGAGTTGCCTGAAGCATAAAGAAAAGATGTGTGGATGCCTCTATGAAATAACAGCGTGAAGAAGTCTGAAAGAAGTGCGAATAAGGGTTGTGTACAACAGTGTTAAGGTGTTGGACAAGACAGCATTAAAATGTGGATTAAAGGCTACCATCGGCAGTTAACGTCTGCCAAAAGGTAAGTTTGGATCTGCTCTATGTCGTTTTAACGCCCATTTCATGTTCTGTCTGGGATACAAAGGTAGTTGAAGCTACGATAGTCTGTGGAAGATTGCTGGAAGACTGTTTTCTGGGCAAGAAAACCATCATGACTAGGCCGCAGGCCTGTAGGTGGCATTTTGAAGGCCAAAATAAAATAGAGGTGCCTCCTCACATTACAAGGTCACCGGGGATGCAAGGGAAAGAAGTTGCATCATTTGAGGTATGTTTTGGGCAAGAAGGTTGGGTCGTGTGACTAAATCTTTGCCCCTGATCATTCTTTAGAGACTGTCTCATACCCAGAACTTCAGCCCATTCATAAGGCACCTTGCCTTGCCTAGGCTATAGTTTCAGAACACTGTCCAATGACTGGTTAAGTGGATGGTGCAGTTTGCAAAATAACCTAACAGAAAACTACAACAGTGTACAGCAGTTTCAGTGAAGCCTTTGAATTATTGGACAGTCCCTGCAAACCATCTACAAACCATCAGGGACAGAAAATAAATAAGATTTTCATTCAAACTGCTGAATGTAAAGATTCTGGGCACAGTTTATATGTTGTGCACTATGGTTAGAAATCAAGATGAGGCATGTTCATCGGTAATGAACAATATTGATTGATGTGCACTTATGACTGTGCTAGATCTGCATAACAGAAAAGTATCACATAAAGTATGGACTGACATGACTAAGGGTAAATTTCGTGACTAGAACATCTGTATGATTGGTTCCTAGATCTATGCAATTTAGGAGACAAATTGCAAAACTGAGATTTGAAGACTTGAAGCCCTAGATCAATCAACTATTAACTGTAAATCTGAAATTGAGAAGCAGTGCTAGATGAGATGCCAGATGTAGTAGATGAAGCTCTCAAATGCACAATTATGAAAGAAGGAATCATGTTTGGATTCCTAGTTCGGTGGGTAACAGTAAAGAAGGTAGATTGAGGAAGCTACAGCAGACCTCCTCAGAATAACAGGACTTCTAACACAAGTTGAGGCTTGATTGATATATTCTCCCTGTTGGACAGTGACATAGATAGACACCTATGTAGCAGTAAGCATGTGATAATAACATTTTCACATTGGAGCGCAATGGTAAAATGTGTTTTTGCAGCCCTCAGACACATTGTTAGAATCTTTAGCAAAAGACTGTAGTCTTGGATGGTTTTGTCTATGGAGAATAAATCTCCTTTCCAAGCTGGTGTCTGGGATGCCCTCATTTAAAATAGATGTCTTCTCTCGAGAGAGAAGCTGGCATTAAGAGGGAGAATACAACTGTATATGCTCCTACGCAAATACCATTGCTGAATGAAAGAAGATCCTCATGGCTCAGGACATATGGCTTCAGAGGGGGAAATTCCAGAGGAAAACCAAGAAGCCATATAAATACCAGGGGTATCTAGCTGCGATGAGTACAATATGAGCCTAGATCATTTGAAGAAGCTGTAAAATATCCAAATCTACAAGGATGCGAGGGTGATGTATGGGATATGGTTCCTAGACCACAGATCAAAGATGTTGTCACCTTGATACAAAATCAAGCATGGATCTGATGGAAGTACTGAAAATTTCAAGGCAAGATTCATTGCCCGTGAGGAAGGCATAGACTATGATGACACACTTGCACTTGTGGCCCAATATACCACCATTCGATCAATCATAGCCTTGCTGCTACACAAGGATGGAGTCTTCATCAAATGGATGTAAAGATCGCATTTCTGCGTGATGCAATAAAGGAAGAGATGTATGTTGAGCAACCTCTGGGGTTCGATGTCCAGGATAGGGACACCCTTGTCTGCAGGTTGAAGAAAGCCCTCTATGGGCTGAAGCAAGCACCCAAAGCTTGGTACGAGAGGATAGATAGCTACCTAATGAAGCTGGGCTTCACTCGTAGTAATGCTGATCCGAACCTTTACTTCAAGGTTGATAGAGAGAAGCCTCTCATTCTGGTGCTGTACAGGTGCCGATCCTCTCTTTCATCAGTGCAAGAGGGAACTCACTGCTGAGAGCGAGATGAAGGACCTAGGACTGATACACTACTTCCTAGGCCTGGAGGTCTGGCAGAGACCTGGCGAGATTTTCCTTTCTCAAGGAAAATATATTGTGAAGCCTCTGGAAAGATTTAGCATGATGGACTGCAAGTCCGTGTCGACATCGATGGAGCTCAACTTCAAGAAGTTGAGCGGCAGTTCTACTGGGCCCGTGTTAGAAAATCCTACTGAGTATCGTCAACTCGTAGGGGCCCTGATGTTCTTAGTGAACACTCATCTGGACGTATGTTGTGCAGTGAACACTTTGAATCAACACATGGTTGATCATAACATTCACTGGGTTGGTGCCAAGAAACTCTGGAGATATCTCTGAGGCACGATAGACCATGGGCTGAGATACACTGGCAGGAGTATGACACTCCATGGATATACTGATGCCGATTGGGCTGGCAGTGTGGTGGATCGTAAGAGCACATCTTGATGCTACTTCACAAGTAGATCTGCTTCGGGCAGGAAACGAAAGTCGGTTGCCTTGAGCACCGCTAAGGTCGAATACATTGCAGCATGTATGACCCGTTGTGAAGTCACTTAGTTGCGAAAACTCTTCAGTGAGTTGTTCGAGCATGTGCTAGATGCCACCGTTATCCTTTGTGATAACCAGAGGGGGATTCATTTGTCATAGAATACTGGGTTCCACGATTGATCCAAGCATGTTGACAGCTGGTACCACTTTATCTGGGATATGGTACAACGAGGCGTTGTAAGGCTCGATCATATAGGAACTGATGAGCAGCTCACAGATATTCTCACAATGCCCATGGGAAAGTCATGTTCCTAACCTTCCGTGAGAATCTTGGAATCATGGAACAGCCCTATTCTGAGGGTCCTGTTGGACAATGAGCTCTGGGAGCTCCCAGGGGGTTTTGGGGATAGCTTAAGTGCTATAAGCAACCACAGGGCTAGGCTTGCCAAACCTAGTTGGTGTGCTTCTACCCCACCATGATGATATTGAGATGCTTTACCTCTCTCTGATCTGTGCCCCGTATGCATACTGCCCATGGAGTGTGGGACTCATGGGAAGTACCTCTCATTTGGCCAATGAGGTGGGAAAAGTGAATAGAGACCATAGCAAGACCGATTGACGCATCGAAGATTGTCGTACTCTCTATGTCTAGGATGGCACGTGTCCAACCACTTGATCTGGGATCAAGTCTAGTGAGGTTTCGGACCTCCAACTGACTTTGGGTCAGTGAAACTAACTTTGGGTTAGTATATGACTCTCTTGAGTCCTAGTGAGGTTTCTGAATTCCTCCAACCGACTTCGAGTCAAGCTGAAACTAACTGGTTAGTATATGACTCCTCTTGAGTCCTAGTGAGGTTTCGGACTTCCAACCGACTTCGTATTGTGTAAACCAACTTCGGGTTGGTATGAGAGACTTTGTGAGTCCCGTAGAGGTTTTGGACCTCTCACAACTGTCACGGTATGATGTCTTTGATCGACCCTTCTCTCGTCTCAAATAAAAGAGGCTAAGAAAGCAGTTACAATGGGATGACACACGATGTTTGATTGCACTTTGGACGAATTCTCCTAGTTGAGAGCGAGTGTTAAAATTGACAACTAGGTCCAAACTCCAAAGTTGTACGTCGTGATGACAATCCCAATATTTTTATTGGATTCCTCTTTCGGAAAGGTGTAAGATTGATCTAAAGATCATCTCGATCGGATGAGCAGAACATGTACTTTGAATTTATTCCACTTATGTGCTAGGTCGGCCTGGAATAAAATATAGACTTAAATGTCTTAAAGGACGTGTCACACACCCCCAAATATTCTTATATATTGGGGAGACTTAGAGCTCATATTACACACATTGTGTGGAGGAATTCTCTCTCTCTCTGGATGGCGTTCGAGCTACATATCTATGGACTATTTTTTGTTTGGGTTGTTCTGAGGTTATGTGTGACACGCTTCGCTGAATGACCTGTTCGAGACTTTGTTGGTAGAAGCATCCTGCTAACCCTCGTAACGCCACCATTCATCATCTCTGTTTTGGCTTGTCTTCTATCGATCTATTAGTATGTTCTATCTCCTTCAATATTGTGTGCCCTAATCTGAAATGGCATAGAACATGTTCAGAAATTAACACAAGCTTACAAGTAATTATCTGGAAGAGAATTTTTGAATTAATCACAAGCCCTACAAATAATCAACAGTTCCCACCAATAAAGCCACTTCTGTAAGTTGATTCCTTTAGTGTTTCCACTCTGAAAGCATCAAGATGGATGACAAATAATATAGCGACCCAATCCAAATTAAAAACAGAGTACAAAAGACAATTGACAAGGAGGATGACGATGACACCAATGGTGACAAATAGTAGCAATGGTTTCCTCTTTAGAACCGTTGTGACTGCTTAGTTGAGTCTCTAAATATGGGGAACAATAGAGGCTCTTCTCACCATAAAAAATTATTTGGGGAAATCCTATGGCATTGACAAAATTCTACCTTTACAAGGAGGATGACAACTTGATGAGGCACCTATGGGTGTCCAAGATCTGTTGGAGGAGAAGAGTAGCTAGTAATCAAAATTTTGAAAGGCATTATCATGTTTTCTATAAATATAAGTTTGAACATCTTGTCAACAAACATTAACCCTTGGTTTTTTGTGTTAAAGGGTATAATATAAAAAAATTATTTGGCATCAAGAATGGTTGTTAAGAGCAGTGAGAGCGTATTGATACTTATGTGGTTGAATATATTATATAGATGACCAAAGTAATGTTCGATATCATGCTTAGGTGTTTGGTAGTTGAACTAACCAACTAGAAGTATTATAAATATGTTACTTACGGAGATTTATGGCATGCAACAGATGCATCATTCCAGCATTTATAATAAATACTTGTATTCCTTCTCTCCAAATTTTCTTTATGTGTGCACCCTAAGTTCCTACATCAATCATAGTCACTTTTATATTAAATAGACGACAAAAGAAATGTTAGATATTGTAGCTATACCACCTAACAAAGAATGTGATCAATACACCACCTGTTGTGATTTTATGTTGTTCAACAAATGTATCATTGTTGTGTTTATATTAAAGACATTTATTTTTTCTCTTTTGTTGTATCTAAAAATGTGTGGACCTTAATTTCATACATCAATCACAAGTGATACCATGGTGAATGCTTCAAAAAAAGTTAAAGATCAAATATATTTCCATGGTGGAAAAGGTCATTTGTTACCATCATTTTTCCAACATAAAAGATATAACGCCCCACACCACTATTTAAAGCTGCTTTTTGTCACTTAATCAATAGCATGTGTTAAAATTTGGTAGCTCAGGGATAAATTTCTCCTAAAAGAAATCATATATTTCAGTTTTGTTTAAACCACCTATAATAAAATTTCATTCCTGGCAATTCTAATATGACATCCCAAAAATAGTAAGTCACATCTCAATTTGGATGTGACTTTCCAAAAATAAAAAGTCATGTCTAAATGATCAAATATGATCTCGACATATGGAATCCAATTTAAAATCAAATCAATCATGATTATACAAGTCTAGAATTAATATTTTTATCCTTACTAGTATTATTATTATTATGATACTATTTTATAAAATAGTCTGAAGTCATTTACCTTTAATGGATTAATAAAAACGAATTCTCAATAGTCTCATGGAATAAGTCAATTAAATTGAGAATCTCTTACCTGCAAAATCGAACCTCTCTCTTGGAATAAAACAATAACTCCACACTTAAAAGAATGTAACTCTCCCTCGCTAATTCAATGTATGGAAAAAGTGTAACTTCTCATTCAATGCACTTGTAGCTCTCTCATTCAATTGTTGAACCCTTAGTTAAACTGAGAGGGGGGGTGAATCAGTTTAATGCATTCATGGTCTTTTAAAACTTTCTTTTACACTTATTTACACCTTGATTTCATGATCAACTTAATGTATAATGGAACAGCAATCTTAATAAGTGAGCAGCAAGTATTAAGCAGATTAAATACAGAATATCAACACATAATCATCATGCACATAGACAACAGATATAAGTGGAAACCCATAAGGGAGAAAACCACATCTTATTATTGTTGTGATGCAAAGGCAAGCTCCAACTCCCTCTCACCACTAATTTTATGTAGGCTCCAACCTACAGGAGGCTACTACCTCAATTCTGCAAGCTACAACTTGCAAGGAAGCTCCAACTCCCATCTATTTTTTGCAGGCTACAACCCACAGGAGGCTCCTACCTCAACCAGCTACAACTGGACATATATCAAGCTACAACTTGAAATGGAAGCACCAACTCCCATGTATTTTCTGTAGGCTACAACCCACAGAAGGCTCCTACCTCAACCAGCTACAACTGGACATCTACCAAGCTACAACTTGATATGGAAGCACCAACTTCCTCACTCTACAATAAAATAATATGCTGATTTACCTGCATATCAGCTCTGTTTTTCTCCTTCTTCACCGTTATCCTTCCAGCTTTCATATCTACTTTAAATCATCTCTGGATCTTCACAGCTTCTCTATCTGCTCCTTCTTCTTCCGCTCCCTAACCTCTATATGCATATCACAATAACATCATTTATAGAGATCACTTCATAGTTGTTTGCATTCCATATGGGAATATGAAATGAACTAGTATGATTGTTTGCCTTCCACCTTCTCATTTCCTCGCTCAGCACATTCAGGATGTTACAACACTATGTACTCATTTCAGTATTACATTGGAGTTTTTCCTTTGCATCACAAACAATATAAAAATAAATAATACATTTACAATTACAATCAATTATTTACTCAACCCTTTCAGTTTCTTAGCTTTGTTGTGTGTTTGTCCTCTTCTGCGTGCTGTCCGTTTGCCTTTTCTGTTTCAACAGTATTATTCCAACTGTGTTGCATAACTGCCCTTTTTGCCCGACTCTTCTTCTGCATTTAGCCTTTTCGTTTGCCTTACCATCGCAACACTCTTTTGCCCGACCTCGTGATCCTTTGTTTTGCATTCAGATTATTTCTTTGTGACTTGTGGGGTATGGCCTACATAAAACTCCCTTTTAACACAACGGAGTATTACAAATCCAATTTCTATCAACATATATATGATTTGCAATCAAAAAAGCTTATATAACATACATATGTTTAGCAATCAACCGCACATATTAACATACATACTTTGAGCAATCAAACAGCGCGCACATAATATACACAAAACAGGGCTATCAAGTCCCACAGTACCTTGAACCAATCACAATTCATTGCAAACACTTGCTCGCAAGTTTCCCACTCTACCAATAGCGATAAACCTTAAACCATGCGATCTGTGATCTACGCTCATGCGCGGTGCTGCCACGTGGACTCCCTTCATCGCATCGCCTCGCTTGATCCTTACCGCATCGCAACCAAAACAACATATCTTGCGATGTCTTTGAAGTTAAACCCTATTTCTTGCAGGATGTGATGTTGCGCAAGGTCGACACGTGTCCCTCCATTTTGCATCGCAAAACTGTAAACTTAACTTGCAGTTGCCTTACTGTTATCTCCTAACCGTTGCGATGTGCGGTATGCGGGCGAGGTCCACATCATCATGCCATGTCACCCTGCCATGTCACCACCACGTCACCTTGCCACGTCATCATAAATTCTTGCGATCTGTGGGGTCGAGACCACGACATCTGCCATGTCATTGCCACATCACTGCCACATCATCTTTACGTCACTGCCACGTCATCTTTACGTCATTGCCCGTCATCTTTGCGTCACTGCCACGTCATCTTTTACGTCACTGCTACATCATATTTACGTCACTGCCACCTCATCTTTACGTCATCGCCCGCACTTCACAGTTTGCAAATTACAATAGTTTAACTTAGTGGTTACCTCTATTTCATGCAATCTGCGATATTGCGTCGTGCCAACACATGTCCCTTCTCCACTTTGCATCGCACAGAACTTAACTTTCCCTGCGACGGCCTTAACGCTTAACTCTTAAATGTTGTGATTTGTGAAATCGCTCCAGAAGCGATTCGATCGTTGCCGTTCATCTCTTTTGTAATCTAATCTTGACCGTCTATTCGCCTCCCTTGGAATTCTTCAAAGAATTCTCTGCCTTCGTCGATTTTTCGTTTGTTTACATTGTCTCGCTCTGTAACTCCAGTTTCTCCACGTTGTTCCTCATGTGCTTGTCTTTGTTAATGAATGTCATCCCGAGTTATTACACTAGACATCTACTAATTAAATCCCACTCTGTCTCTCGGCTCTCGCCTCTCTCTCGTCTTAATCATCTTTGTATAAGATCTCTGGTCCTCATTGTGTCTTGCAAATCCGATTGCCTTATGTTGTGCGCTGAAGCAATTCGTTGCCTCTTTGCTTCATCTGCTCCCTTTGCTGCATTCGTTGCCTCTGCTGTCTCTGCTGCTTTGCTGCATCTGCTGCCTTGCTCCCTTTGGTGCCTTCTTAGCTGCATTTGTTGCCTCTGCTGTCTCTGCTGCTTTGCTGCCTCCATTGCCTTTGGTGCCTTCTTAGCTACATTTGTTGCATTTGCTACATTCCCTGTCTCTATTGTCTCTGCTGCTTTGCTGCCTCTGCTGCCTCGCTGCCTTTGGTGCCTTCTTAGCTGCATTCGCTACCTCTGCTACATTCGCTACCTCTCTACTTTTGCTGCTTCTCTGTTGTCTCTGCTTCTCTGCTACCTCTGCTTCTTGGTTGCCTTAATGAAAGTTTAGGCGTTGCTCCTTTGTGCTCTTTTGCCATCAATGACAATATTTCAAACATCAATTCGAATTGCAACTCTCAACAAATATTCATTCATGTCTAAGTGTAACTCTCTCTCTCCCTATTTCGAATTGTAACTCCTCAAGACAAGTGTACCTCTCTCTCTATTCTTGGGATGAGTTACACTTCTCCTCAAGTAACTCCTCCCTCATGGAATTTGATTCTCCTATTATTGGCTCAAGGCATGAATTCCCTTTGTAAATCTTCTCATTCCTCATTTATTTAAGCAAGAGCAATTGAGCATTGAGCGTAGCATGTTCATTGTTAAAAAGGAGAGCTAGTGTTGGGTGAGTGAAAGAGAAGTGTGAAAGCAAGTGAAGAGTAAGAGCAAGGGAAGAGATGGAGAAAGTGTGAAGGACAAGATCTGATCAAGCGAAGGAGGAGATCTTCAAGCAAAGAGCAAGAGCAATTCAATTGCAAATTGACCAGACATTGGTGACTTTATTCTCTCTCTCTCAACTGAACAAATGAAGAAATCCAATAGAAGAAGAATCATTTGAGTTTTCCCCTAGTAGGTTTTGCCACGGTCATTGGACCTAACTCTCAGCGTCTCATATTTGTGCTTGGTTGTCTTAATATGATCCTTAAGTTTATGTTTTATCTACAATTGTTGATCTAAAAAGTTTTGATGAATAAATATACATTCTAAGTAATGGTACAGCATAGAACATTCAATTTTCTGCAAAGTACATTCAGTTCCATTCAATTTTCTGCAAAGTACATTTAGTTTTCTGAAGAGAACTTTCAAATTTCTACAAAAAAATTTTAAATTTTTGCATAGAACTTTCAGATTTTAACATGGTATCAAAGCCTTGGTGAAGACAAGTCCAAGGAGACCATAGATAACTTGAAGAGACCCCACTAGCTGCCAAAGTTTTTTTTATGAAGATGACGTACTTCAAGGTAGAGGAGAAGCTAAATGATGCTTCGAAATTTGGTCCACGAAAAGCAAGTCTAGATATCACTCGTGAAGAACACGATGTTCTAGAGTATGTTGAAGGCACAATAGTTGATCCATCAAAGAATTCAAGTGTTGTTGTCAAATCCAAACATTAAAAGGGTGAAATCAAAGTTAGAAAAATTATCCTTGATTCTCTTAGTGATCATCTAATTACTTATGTTTCTAGTTTGAAAAAAGCTAAAGTAGGACAAACTAATTGGTATGTTTGCAATTATTAACTTGAACCAGATTATTGCCTTAAAGATGTTAAAAATTTGGTAGGGCATAGTTTAATTCAATTCTCTTACTTGATAATTGCTTCTGTTATACTTGTTTTTCTTCTATTACTTAGATCTTGTCTTCATTAGCTTATTATGTCTTTCATCAAGTCAATTATCAAAACACAAGAGACACAGAATTTTGGCTCTTCAATCCAGGGCCAAAACCTCTCCCTCTTGGAGAGGAAAACCCGAAAGTAATTCTTCTTCCAGATCTTCAATTGACAAGTACCATGACCATGACCTAAACCCTTGACTTCAGTATGCCTCCAAGACCTTGCCACTGCTCCACTAGGCTTCCTATGTTGGTCTTCTTTTATGCACTTCTTTGCACCAAGACTAGGAAGCCTCGGTTCCTAGTGATCTCCCTTTCTTCTCTTCTTTGAATTGTCCTTGGCCTCCTAGAAATACCTTCTCAAACTCTCATCGGCGTCCCAAAGATACCTTCTCGGCCCCTCTCGGCCCCTCTTCATACACACTTGATGCACACCTTTAATGTCTCTTTCTTACTGTGGAAACCCTTCTCCACGCTATGTATATTTCGATCTAAGTGTCTGAGATCAATACAGAGACTAGTATAGTCTCACTTCGGTACACTTTGTAATTCCTTATTCCTTGTTGTGTGTTCCCTTCACTTTGCACTACTCTTCAGACTCTTTATGTGAATGTTCCTTTCTTGGAGTATCTTCGGCCTACCTCAGAGATGCGAGGTAAGTACAGACCCAAAAAAGAGACCCTTTATTGTTGCATTATTCTCCTTCTTATCTTCGTGGAGTAGGCTCCTCTCCTTGTTGTTCCAAACCACAGACTTACCCTTTCTGTGATTACAGACTTTTCCGAATTGTTCTCTCTAAATGAGGCCGCAGATCCTTCCTTTTATAGAGACTCTCTTTCTCTCTCTAGGCCGACATGACCTTTCTATGGGTGAGCCGACTTGTACATTTGTTTGAGGGCCGACTTGACAAGAAGTGTATTCAACTTATTTTGAGTCGGCTTCTTGGAGCACCGTGACAAGGTTTTGGAGCATATTTGTACATCAATAATTGTCCTTTGCAAGTGTAACAACACTTCATATTCATGATTCTAAATTATACATTTATGACAAGATGACAAATCCCTAAAAGACATCAAGAAGACATCTTTGACCTATAATAAAAACTTCTTGCTCATGAAACCCATGATGCAAGCATTACAAAATACATTTTATTATCTTTGTCTTCTTCATTATATAAATTCATAATTACTAGTCATTATGAAGACCGATCCTAGTTACACTTTCAAACGCTCCCTCTTAACTAGGGAGGTATTCATAATGGTACATGGTCACTTCCAATTTGAAGAATCTCATAAGAAGAATTTGATTAGTAATCCATCATATTATCCAGCATTGTCATAGTGCAAGGCCTTGACTAACAGCTCCATCTCTCCACGAGACGAAGAGCTACAATGTTGGTGAGACCAATGATTATAGACACCTTCATCATTGTCTCCAAGGTACCTACTCCACCCAGGGGTTCACTGAGTATGACCATAAAGGACTACTCTTATCGGGATAGCTAATCCTTAAAGAATATCCATCCTTTCACGACTACTCTTTCCATAGATGTCCTAATACATCTCAAAAGAGTATCGGATGCCAGATGATTACCCAATCCCGCATTTTGTTTTCCAGAATGATGTGTCTATCTCTCCCTCTTAACTACGGAGAACATATTCCAAAGCTTTCCTCTTGGCTTAGGAATTACCGATTTTCTTCCAAGTAAGAAACTTATTAACTAGGCTCTCTCTTATCCAATGACTTGTCCAGTCTCCCAGGGACCTGCTTCCAAGCTCCCACTTAGCCAAGGACTTTTCCAGGATTCTAGGGACTTGCAACAGCTATGATGAAAACATCCAACTGCTCATGAAGGACTCCTCCCGTTGATGTCAAGAATTGAGGAGCCTTCAACTTTGGGATCTCTTCATAGGGCATAGGTCATCCATCACTTTCATCCATGAGTCATGTCTTCAGAAAGTGATCCATCAATCTTCTCATCTGGTCTAGTTTTGTATCATGTTTCTCTTCTTCGGACCATATTTCTTTCAAGGATCTTTCATCCTGCCATATGGTTATCAACCTGTGGAAGACATATACTTCCCTTCGACAGCCCTGGATAAGCTCATCAGATATTATTCAATTATAAATATGAAGACTTAGATCAAGAGTTACCTTAGTGATGATATTTCACCATGACATCCTTCTTGTAGGCATCAGCATCCTTCGCATATGTTGACACATCTCCAAAAGACATGTATTGCCAAGGGTCTCCATCTTTTCCAGACTTCTATCAAAGTCTACATATCTTCCCAGGAGATCTCCTAGTCAAATCTTCTTGGCTTCCTTGGATGTTGACTGCTTCTTTCCATGGCTTTTCTTCTCACAATCTCTTCCTCCACATAATTTTATTTCATTCCCAAGAACTTCCACTAAGCAGTTCAAACATCTCATATTTTACATGAGAACAAATTATGTTGATTTCATCTAGTGTAGATCATGCCTTTTGGCAACCTGTGCATCAGAAGAGTTTTTTCTTTCTTATTTTGATTATACTTCCAAATATAGAAGTATACTACCTCCAACCATATGACCTCATAGCATTCAGTGTCAGCATATATATATATATATATATATATATATATATACCTCATTCTTTTCTTTTTGAGTCATCCTGCAACAGGTTTCTTTTAGAATGAAGAGTTTCATTCCCTTGACCTGCTTCATCAATATGTCATCATATCTTGTTTCCTTATTGATTATTGAATGATGACCTTTGATCTTGATGACTGCCTTCTATAAATGTTGTTTTCATTGAGGTTCCCAGGAGCCACTTATAGCATAGATGTCACAGATGTGTTATAGACATCCTCCTACAACGAGTGCTCCTCCTTCAATGCTTCCATCATGATGTCAATCCTGGAGTTATGCATTTCTCTAATATACCATGCTTCCTAACATACTATTTTACAATTGACAGAAAACTCTTAAAGAGGAAAATGATCTCAATCATAGCAGAGATCTTTCATTTCTTCCTTCTTAAATTTCTTTTGCATCAGGTTATTTCCTTTCTTCGATGACATGGGCTTCTTCCTTTTTCCTCTTGTCCTCATTAGATTTGGGACAATCTTTTTAACATATCTTATCCAGGATTCTTCTTTTCTTCTTGAGGATCAAACTTACTGAATCTTCCCTTTCTCCTTGACATGGCAGCACAAGCTTGATTCTCTTCATTTTATCTTATATTCACTTTAGCTTTTAACCTTGTCTCTTTTAATTCTCATAGAGACCATAGATCCTGGAATGGTGTTGCTTCTTTCTTCATAGATGCTTGAAGTGAAGTTTTCCCATCCCTCTAGCAGAGTATTCAACACCACTGTAGTTATTTCTCTATGAGACATTTCTTCTACCAATTCCTGCAATTGATCTTGTATTTTGGAAATATTCATAAAGTATGAAGTTATTCCCTCTCTAGACCTCTCCAACATGTATAGTTATTATCTCAAAGTTATTACTTCTCCTACCTTAGTCACTGAGAATAGCTCCACCAATGTTGTCATATATTTCTTTTGAAGATTCTAGTTTTGACACATAGGGGATGAGAGAGTCCTTTATGCATTCTATAAGAATCCTTTGGGTTCTTATGTCTCCCTTCATGTATTTGGCATGACTTCATTGTCCTTTTCTTCCATGCAAGAAAGTTTGAAACCCTAACAAGTTTGTTGATTTCTTTGCAAAAAGACATTTGACACTTTTCTTCTTCTACCAGCGTCTTTGTTGATGATGATATAGATAGCAGCAGGAGCTCCCTCTTAGATTCGCTTCATCAAGAGAGTTAGATCACCTTTAATCCTTGATGATGATGATTTCAGCAAAATTATGATTTGATGATGTCTTGAATAATGTCGACTTGACTTCAATCACGAGATAGCTTTAGATTCCTTGAAGATAAAGGTCACCTCCTTGATCTTTCTTTTCTTCTTATGTTAGTCCTTTCAGTAAGATTTTTGATCCCTTTGAAATGGCTTGAGGGATTCTCCAATTTCTACAAACTGCTTCTTTTTGAATGAATGAAGATCTTCCTAGATCTAAAGATTGATCTTTCAACGTAGATATTTGACTTTCTTTTAGAGAACTAATCCTTGATCTTCTTGACACTTGAGTGTCTTCTTGTCAAATAGCCTTTTCTAGCACCTTAGCTCTGAAACGATGTTGAGAATTTGGTATGGCATAGTTTAATTCAATTCTCTTACTTGATAATTGCTTCTGTTATACTTGTTTTTCTTCTATTACTTAGATATTTTCTTCATTAGCTTATTATGTCTTTCATCAAGTCAATCATCAAAACACACAAGACACAGAATTTTGGCTCTTCAAGCCAGGGCCAAAACCTCTCCCTCTTGGAGAGGAAAACCTGAAAGTAATTCCTCTTCTATATCTTCAATTGACAAGTACCATGACCATGACCTAGACCCTTAACTTCAATATGCCTCCAAGACCTTGTCACTGCTCCACTAGGATTCCTATGTTGATCTTCTTTTCTACACTGCTTTGCACCAAGACTAGGAAGGCTCGGTTCCTAGTGATCTCCCTTTCAGCGCTTCTTTGAACTGTCCTTGGCCTCCTAGAAATACCTTCTCAAACTATCCTCAGCCCCTCTTCATACACACGATGCACACCTTTAATGTCTCTTTCTTACTATGGAAACCCTTCTCCATGCTATGTATATTTCGGTCTCTTTCTGAAGTGTCTGAGATCAATACAGAGATTAGTGTAGTCTCACATTTGTACACTTTGCAATTCCTTATTCCTTGTTGTGTGTTCCCTTCATTTCGCACTACTCTTCAAACCCTTTATGTGATTGTTTCTTTCTTGGAGTATCTTCGGCCTACCTCAGAGACACAAGGTAAGTACAGACCCAAAACAAAGAACCTTTATTTTTGTGTTATTCTCCTTCTTATCTTCGCTAAGTAGGCTTCTCTCCTTGTTGTTCCAAACTGCAGACTTACCCTTTCTGTGATTACAGACTTTTCCAAATTGATCTCTCTAAATGAGGTCGCAGATCCTTCCTTCTATAGAGACTCTCTTTCTCTCTCTAGGCCAACATGACCTTTATGTGGGTGAGCCGACTTGTACATTTGTTTGAGGGCCGACTTGACAAGGAGTGTATTCAACTTATTTTGAGTCGACTTCTTGGAGTACCGTGACAACGTTTTGGAGCATATTTGTACATCAATAATTTTCATTTGCAAGTGTAACAACACTTCATATTCATGACTCTAAATTATACATTTATGACGATGACAAATCCCTAAAAGACATCAAGAAGAAGTCTTTGACCTATAATAAAAACTTCTTGCTCATGAAACCCATGATGCAACCATTACAAAATACATATTATTATCTTTGTCTTCTTCATTACATAAATTCATAATTACTAGTCATTATGAAGATCGATCCTAGTTACACTTTCCAACAAAAGAATCAGTTGAATGACATGAAGATGAACAGAGGAGAGACAGTTCAAGCATACTTCTTAAGAATGACCAAAATCAGAAAACAGCTGTCAACAATTGGTGAAGTTGTGCCCGACAAAGAAATGATGTTGATTGCACTTGGAGGTCTTTCTGCTCTTTTGGACACTGTTATCACCACCATCAGCAATATCAACAATATTCTCACATTTGATGAGCACTTGGGAAAGTGTATTCAAGAGGAGTCTAGAATGATCTCCACAGGGAGAATTTCACATGATGAAGATAGAAAACCAACTGCATTTTCAGCCTATGACAAGAGAAAGAGAGGTAATAAAAAGAAATATGTTTTTAAATCAAATAAAGGCAATCTAGACATGTCAAAAGTTAGATGCTTTTACTGTAAAAACCATGGTCACTTTGCTCGTGACTGTAAAAAAAGAAGAAGGGCACCTAGATTCAAAAACAAATCTGATTATAGAAAAAGAAACTTCTAAAAATCAAAGAAAAGGGCATCGTAAGAAAACAAAAAATCCAAGGTATATAAATAATGCAGCAAAAACTCAATCAGTATATTTTCTTATTTGTGCTCTTTCCAGTTCTTCATTTGCAAATTCATTTGATAATTGGTTAGTTGATAGTGATGTTTCCAAACATTTTACTGGTTACAAAGAATCACTCACTAATCTAGTTGAGAGGAAGACTAATTTAAATGTTATCCTTGGAGATAATCCTACTCACCAAGTTAAAGGTTATAGTTCAGTTTCATTTCAGTTAGATGATGGCAAAATTATTTTTCTGCAATAAGTTTTTTATGTACCTAGTTTGAAAAAAAACCTTGTATCCATATCTGCTCTAGAAGATAAAGGAATGAAAGTGGCTTTTATTAATGGAAAAGCTCTATCATGACCTTTGAACTCACGTATGAGGGAAGCCTTCTGTTAAAAATTACAGCTTTGAGGACAAAGCTTTTAAGGAAAAGGGGATAAGCCCTAATTACAAGGAGTATGAGGAGTATGACATCATCAATGTCAATGGTCGATTTCCAAAAAAAATTGTTGGATCTTGATAAACAAATCAATAATAATTCAGATGACTTTGGAAAAAGATTAGTCAATCTCGAAGGTACAGTTGCAGGAAACTCCAGTGATATCAAAAAGGTTCAAGATATGACGAATCGAATAGAAACACAAATGTGGCTAAATCATAACGAGGCCACAGAAAATCTTAGCGAAGCAATGAAACAGATGACAAAACTCTTCGATAAGTTAAATGATAAGATAGATAAGATAAGTCAGACACAAAAACCAATATTCCCGAATGTTGAACATAATCAACTGAACAATTCAGCTAATTCAGATCATAATCATGAATATAACATGTTTGAAAAAGAGCAATTGAATGAGGTTGAATTGGAAATCAGAGCACATGAAAGCTATAGTGTTGAAATACCTAGAAGCAGAGACTCTGAAATCAACCATGAAAATTATAGAGTTGAGAACCCAAGAGAAGAAAATGCAACTCAATCCACTAATAAAGCCAGGAATGCAGCAACAGAAGTTATTGAGAACTTTTATATAAATGAAAATCCAATGGCAGAAAAAGAAATAATGTTGGTGAAGGAGCCATAACAAACGGAACTTGTAGATTTGGTTTCTATAGCAGCAAGACTTGTATGCTTGTTGGTTTAATAGCAAAAATGCCTTTAATTATAAAAATACACGAGGTATTTATAATAATAAATATTTATTGATATGATATGATATATGACTTATTGAATGATTGATAATGAGGTCCCTGCTTATACTCATAGTGAACTCGATTCATGAACAGCAATGTCTTTTAGACATGCCTTTTCAACAACTTAATGACTATTTAACATAATCCTAATTGATTAGCTAGTAATTACATTTATTTGTATTTATTCCATTAATGACTATATTTATTACTTTAGTTATGAATTAGGTTCATAACATTGCCTCCTTCTCGAAAAGATTTGTCTTCAAAGCTTAACTTCTGACAATTTTCTTCACTGGAAACTATCTGCTAAGCATGTCATTCATTACTGGTACCTTAGCATGTATAATTCTTCAATAAAGCTGTCTTGAACTGGGTTCTCCCTTCTTTTTTTTCTAATATATATATATATAATTATTATTATTATTATTTTTAAATTAAATAATAATATTTTTTCTTAATTAACTATATTGAGATTCCAAACGTTCAACGTAGCTTTTCACCCTATAAACCTTTATCCTTATTATATATTTATCATGAAAAGTTTCCCTTTCATGTAAATAAGATTTATTACTCGACCTCCTGTCCTGAAAACAGAAAAATCCTAAAGCACCTTTATTCATCAAGGGGTGACGTGGATGTCTTATTTGGCACACAGATGCTGACGTCAACACAAAATAGGCTGCAACCTGCCTTTTAAAAGAGGGCATTTGGCCCTGAGAGACCACGTAATATCTCAATGAATAATTCATGTGAGCGACTCTTGCTGTTAGCGAAATGCCTGTTTGTGAAAATGATTTCGCGTTGTTTATCAACCATGAAACCCGTGCCAGTGCAACGCGAGTGAGGGTGATAAGAAACACAACAACGAAAACCGATCCAAGCGAGCTCTGAACAGACGGTGAAAACGCAGCCGCTTGCGACAACAAAGATGGATTGAATGACGATACCAAAGCAGGATTAACAGACGTAAAAAGCGAGTGATTTATTGACCCAGCAAAATTACGGACTTCATTGACCTCTATCTTTCCGCCTTTGTTTACTGCAATAGCATCTTTCACTGCCGCCAAAGCTGCAGCTGCAATTATTTTTACCTCTTCGCTTTGAATCATTGTGTCACTGTCCATTGTGCTCCCATACGGACAACACGTCTTTGATTCAGGTATAACAGAATCCTTAACTACATCCACGTAATCAGAGTGAGCTCTCCCCATGGCTGTTTTTGCATTCCCCAATAGAAGTTGCACATCAAGGGCAAAGGGCTTTGTCTGAAACTGGGTACCCGCTTTCTCTAATTTCTCTAATATCCTGTCTTCCCTATTCAAATAACCCAAACTCTCATCAAAATTCTTCAAGGTATAATGCACTGTACCCATATTCGTGGTTCTCTTATATTGAATCGGAGTCTTTCATTATCCACAGATGATACCAGAGTAATATTGTCATTTGCATTTTCCACTGGACTTAAATATTGATTATTTCTTAACTTGGACCTTACTGTTCCCAAATCCATGGGCTTCCTGATAATCTCAAACTACTTATCAACACCAACCCAAATATCTGAATTCTTGTTCTTGCGTTGTCCAGCGCCTACAGGAACATTTCTCATTGTCCCTCCAACAGTCCAGTATCTCTGGCACTCTTTGCAGAAATGCCTAGGCTGATTCACTTTGTAATTATTGTAATAGCAGAACTTGGTGCCTGAACTACCACAACGAAGACAACGTAACCGCTTGTCAGTCTTTTTGAGCATCTGGTCATTATTCCCATTTCTCACAGGTTCAATTTTGAAGCACAGAACCCATTCTGCCCCTCCTTGGAACAAGCCATCAACAAGTTGCTTTATAACACTCACCTAATCACCTGCATCGCCAGAAGAAATTTTTGACTATAACCTCCTTATTTTCTTAATGTGGTGAATTAATAATCCTTTTTCCATTAATGATTTATCCATTTAACTTCCTATCATCTAATGAGTAGGATGAATAAATTAGTAGGCAAGAAATCGCAATTTTTCTAAATCAAATAATGTGTTTTTTATGTAGCTTTTTTTGGTGATATAGACAACTATGACTAAAGGCTGCCATCTTGTAATCATTAATGTATTCTTCAATGGGCCTTCCGACTAGCAAAATCATCTTTATTTGGATCATCATCTACATCAAGACCAGCTTCATCTTCATCCTTATCAAGGATTTCATACCCTTTTAAACCGAGTTGTAATCAGACATGAATTTGTGACTTCGTATTATGAATTCTCTAATTGCTGAAGCTTTTCTTGAATTTTTCTAATCTGCTCAATTTTTTTTGGGATCTTCACGTAATGGCACATTATACGGTAAACAATGTTCTCGGGCTTGTAAACTACGTTCGTAGGCTTGTAGAACGATATTATGTGCCATGGCTCTGATATGGCTTCAATATGGCTCTGATACTCACTGTAGCAGTGGAAGTTGTAGATTTGATTTCTGTAGCAGCAAGACTTGTAGATTTGTATAGGCTTAATAGCAACAATGGCTTTAATTATAAAAATACACAAGAGGTATTTATAATAATAAATATTTATTGATATGATATAAGACGATTGAATGATTACAATGAGGTCCTGCTTTTATACCTATGCAGGTACCTTTTCATGAATGGGCATGTCTTTTAGGCATGCCTTTTCATTAACCTAATGACTATTTAACATAATCCTAATTGATTAGCTAGTAATTACATTTATTCTATTAATGACTATATTTATTACATTAGTTATGAATTAGATTCATAATGAGCTGCCACATAAAGAATTCAACGTGACTGCTATCACAGATGCAACAACAGACATAGTCATTGAAAATGAAAGAAACCATGAAAATACAAATGCTTATAAACAACAAAATGTTTCATCCCCAGATTTGAAAGAAAAATGGAAAGAGACAAACACATCCGAAGCCACTGATACAGCGCCAGAAGTTGTTGAGGCCTTCGATGATGAAGCAGATATGGTTGTTAAGAAGGAAGCGTTTGATGATGAGGAGAAGTTGCATCGGACGATAATTGTTGGTAACTTACCTCTATGTCTAAAAAGGAACCACGAAGAATCACCAACGGTACAAGGAATAGTTCAAACATACGCAAAAGTATTTCAAGACCTGCCAATGAAAATGTCTCCTAATAGGGAAATCAAACATCCAATAGAAGTCAAGACAGGATCCGACCCTGTAATATGTCCTTTTGCACAGATATTTCAGATTTTAACAGCATGAACCATTTATTATCCAATAATTTAAAAATAATAACTCTCATGCACAAGGCTCTTGACTTCAAGAATACGACAAACAGTGAACAAAAGTTTTGTGCACCACGAGTCTTCACCCACTAACCTGATTTCCCCAAATCGTATACAAGGCATTAAAGATAAGTGTTCATAATTTTACCAATGTTTTGTGGCCCCCACATACTTTTCATCTATGTATTGAGCATCAACATTAGAAGGACAAAAACACATCATGACGAGACACACTAGTAGCACATAGAAATAATAAAATTATTCATCAAAAATGAAACTCAAGATAGTTAGAATGTAAATAGAGGACAAATGTAACTAACATGTCTAAAAACTTACTCACTTACCGAGTGATGGAGGTCTTCCGGCAAAGTGAAGTGAGCCCAATGTTGTGGACTCCGAGAAGGCCATAAAAAGCATGCGTCCATCAGGTCCCCAAGTTGCACTCTGTCAGAGACGTATTGACAACATTTTAAATCAGAGATTGGAAATTGTGTGGGATACTTGACAAATATGAAGTAAAGATTGTTTAATACTATCAAGTTATCAACAGTTGTTCGTTAGCTAAAAAACATCAACATAATATTGATCAAGACTTGAAACGCATAAAGATAAACATATCATTTATTGATTTTTTGTTTAATATATTATTTTATTAATATTAAGTACATTACAGTCTACAAAACAGAAAACTTTGATACATAGACAAGCATGTTTTTACTATAACATTTTAATGTGACATATGTAACTCTTCATTCTCATAAAATTATAATATTCATCTCCTAGATGAAACTGCTATAAAATATTTTATTCATCTTTTCTTGGATCTGTTAATCCAAGACAGCCCAGCCAGGGTGTTGGAGAATGTAACTAAGCTTTTTCTTCATAATTGTATCAAAATGTATTTTATGTAAAAGCAAAAAGAAGAAAAAGAAAAATTGAATTTCAAGCATGGGTTTCATGCTCAAGATATTATTATTTTATTAGTTAAGCATGTTCTTCATGCTTCTAGGATTTGATGAGTCAAAGAGTCAGTCCTATTTGGACCTATTGTAAAGAGAAAGGAAAAAAAAAGTTACATATGTATTTTGGATAAAAACTTCCTCTAGAAGTTAAGTCGGCCTTGCCTGTCATGTAGGCTCTGCCCCAAAGGACATGTTTATTTGCACCCCTCTGGACAGTATAAATAGAGGGTGGGTTCGAGCTTATTTGCACACACAATTTGCTCAAGTTCTGAAATATCATAGGAAGGAGGAGGGTCGAAATCTAAAATTGAAGGAGGAGCTTTCTTGACGTTTGATTTGTGAAAGTTCTACCTTGATGTATTTATTGTTGAAGATATGTTGTTGCATATGTTGATGGTCTCTTACTGTTGATGGATTTGTTGAACAGAACGAGGGTTTGACTTGGCTTCTAGAGGGTTGAAAGGTCTTGGATATCTCATCTGATCTGATTCTATAAGAAGAGAATTTTCTAGGTTTTCCCCTTGGAGGGGTTTTGCCCCGACTTGGAGCCTATATCTTGTGTTCTCTATGTTCTTGTGATCTTCATGTTTTTACATCTGGTAATTGCTTGATGAAAGAAGGAAAACATAATAAAATAATGCCAACAAATTCACAAATAATTTATCAAAAAAAAGGAGAAATTACATTAATCTTGTAGCCTCCTTGTTTCTCCAACATGGTTTCAGAGCTAAGGTTGAAGGATGACGTTGCGAAGATCACTCTTTGTCAGCATTTTTGATGGAGATCATTTTCATAAATTCAAAATCTGAATTTGACAGATCAACATCTGCTCTCTGCCTGGTATCCAAGCTAAAGAAAATGGATGATCTCTGACATATTGAATAATACAATAACCCTAGAAAATATTGCAGGTCAAAATTAAGAAATCCCCTAAAAGTCTATGTTTATGCTAAGAAGCTCACACTTTTTTTCTAGATGGCTCGTATTAAATTACCGTAGCTTATATTTTTTACAATGATTCGCATGAATTAGACATTGATATTTTGTGGTAAGTGGCACAGTGCCTAGCTCGTTTGATACTATACTCTGACTCATTTTTGTGGTCACTTGATCAATTCATTGATGCTATGAACAATTCATATGTATGATTCCAATGGCTCGGATCAACAGTGGCTCGTATGTTTTCCAGAGGCTCGCATTTTCAAAAGCTTGTAATACATCAACTCGCATTCACAATTTCTAATTGTTGTAAAAGGCATGATCTTTGTATAATTTGCATGGCATTCATACATGGCCCACACATCTTTATGTTGACTCACATTCATTTATGATATGCCTCCCTGTCTCTATGAGCAGCCAAGTGTGTATGACAATCATAATGATACTTGATAACAGGGATCTATGTAAAGCGACCTTACCACACTTTTACGATATAACGATCTCGCACTTATGATACATAATAGCAGTAACATTGATGTTTGACTACAACTATAACGCAGTGACATCATCATTTGGCATATGAACAGCGATATTGAACAATATTGATATTAGTATATATAATATTGTTGTGTAAGAATGCCTCATTGACTTATGGTTCGTTGGGACGCCTTCTAAAAGGAACTCGTGATCGCATAACCTGTGGCTCATCCCAACTATGGATCGTTTCTTCTAAAATTCGCATTTGAAGTGGCTCGCACTATTACTCAAAAACTCGATTAATGCGGATGTGGCATTACATGTCTATGCAAAAGTGATCTCATGACATGCAGCTCGCATGGTTTGATATACTTTGAGTGATATGTAAAGCCGACCTGTAGATCTCATTCATACTTTTGTGATTTTAACTTGAAGTATGAACAATGACAACAACTTGAAATCATGACAATGACTTAGTCAACAATGACCTGTATCTTGGATTGATAGACAAAGCTAGCAGCTCAACGTAGGAAAAGTTGAGGCACTTGCATTAAAGATAAAACACTTGTTGAAGAAGTGTTGACATGTGAAAAAGGATTGGATCTTTACAAAGAAGAAGGTATGGTAAGTATTACAGAGGTATGTACAATTTTTATGTGCATTTCATGTTATGTAGTCTACATAATATTAATGACTATGGCAAGAAAGAATTTGATAATATGCTAGGTCTTAATGATACAGTTAGGGTTTTTGCAGCATAATAGTAATGCATTGATAACTGTGAAGGATCTAGGGTTTGTGTATAGAATTTGCAATTTCTAACAAGACCTTGTGGACCTTAAAATTCTAGGGGTTTGCAACTAACTTTATTGTGTAGTTGTAGAAATTTACAATTTGTAAGTAAGCGGTCTTGGAATCTAGGGTTTGTAAACCCTAGCAAAGTGTGGAATAAAAAGTCCTAATTCTTAAGCATGGAAGGTACTACGTCATGCTGATATGAAGACCCGGTATGATGAAAAATGGTCCAAGTATTTAGTTGAATGTGAAGATTAGCTTCTAAGACCTAGTAATGAAATTCATTGAGGTTTTGTAGCATACTTGTAGGAGTTTTACAAAGAATCTAGGGTTTGTAAGTTTTTATAGGTTTTGATATTGAGGGTTTGTAGACCCTAGATGAGATTTGAATTGAAAAAACCCTAAGGAAATCCTAACTAATTGCTCCCTGTTTAGGAATCCCTAGCTCTTGTGAAATGGTATCTAGGGTTTGCAAGGCCAAATGATCTAGGGTATGTATTAAACCCTAGCAAAAGTTGGATTAAGATAAATCCTAGAGCTTGAAGACAAAACTCTAGGAATGGGTGTTTTTGTTAAAACTAAAAACCCTAAAAAGGATTAGGTCAAGAAGTTTCTAGGGTCGATATCCAAAACCCTAGAAATACACTTTTGAGAAATCATAAAAACCCTAGATTGATCAAATTGACATTATGCTCTTGTCTTTGTATATCTTGCTTGGTTGTACTTGCAGGTGAAAATTGCAAGGACATAATGAAGGTCGTCAAAATTATGAAAGCAGGATGAGAAGGATGGAAAAGCAAAACTCATAATGACTCCTTGATAATGATGAGCATGATGGAAAGAGGGAATTGTGAGGACTCTGATGATATTGAAACTTCCAGCTGATGGGTTCATTCCAAGAACACATTAATGGTTGAAAGTTGAAGCATAACCTTGTTGCAATATGAAGATAAAAGATGCAAAAAAATGTTGACTTCAGAGGGAGCAAGTAGTAGAATTTGACATGACACTCTGACTAGAGGATGTTATAATATGGCAAATCTGATAGTGATGATATGCTTAGGATATGACTTGGTTCCCTTGTAAAGCATATTGCAAGAGGCTAGAAAGAGAGTTTGCTTGATGATGTTGTACCTACAGTTGCGTGGTTTGATCATGGAACACTTGGATTGTGTTGGTAGCACTTTTGATTGCTTGGACAAAGCATGAGAACAAAATCGATATTGGAAGGCTAATATGACTCTTTGAAGACTATGAGGCAGAACTTTGTAGAAGACATGTGCCAATAGCTGTGAAGAAGTTTTGGCTCCTTGAAAAAGACTAATGAACCAATTGATGATTGACTAAGATCTAGAAAGATCAAAGTTTGAAATGTTATGGTGCTATGAGGAGCCATGAAGCCCTGTCATAAAGATAAAGTATGAAAGACTTTGGACGAAGCCTAAGCTTGGTGTAATGAAGCCCTTCAACTACAAACTATATTTGAACGGAAGAACAAGTAGCTAATGATTTAATGATGTTGAATATCGACGACCTTGGGTCTAGGAGAGTATTAAAATCTCTGACGCTACCAAACCAAGAATCTCAACAGAACTACTTTGCACAACGGAATATAAATAGCAGTAAATCACACATGCACAGAATATAGACAACTTTTTACATTTTTCAACCCAACTCCGTTATAATAAATAACTAATAATATAACAGTCTAGGGCTCTCGTACCAAGGATAACGGCCTCAATCATCCACTAGTACAATATACAAACTCGGGCTTGGCATTTGTACATCAACGACCAATCTGCCCTCAACAAGATACTCTAACCATCTGGTTGTCGCATGCTCTCTCAGCTCCTCTCGGTCATACCTTGTACCTACCTGGTCCTTCGGCTCCCAATCTGCAGCTCCTACCTCTATCAATGCTCCAAGTCCATTTGGACACTAAACCTCCACTGCCAATCTGCTCACTAGTTGTGCCTTAGTGCATCAAGGGCACAATACATCAAGACTCCTGTTGAGTTGTTCACAGCTCCACTTGTGAACAACTCTCAATCTGCCCACTGTTGCTCCTACACTACTTAGGGACTTCAACCCACTATGATCTTCCTGCGCTGCTCCAATGAAGACCAACATAGGGCACAGAGCGTTGCCACCTATCACTGCAAGATGTCCATCTCCTACAATGAACACGAGCTAGGAGGACTACCCATCATCTATTGTAGAAGTCCTTCTCCACACGCAAGTCTCGGGCTCCACAAACTGCTCCTCTAGTTCGTCAACCCTTGAGCTCAACAACAGCCACTCTAGCAACCACCTCGGTCCATCAAGGTGTTGCACACCAGGCTCCAACATGGACACTATCACGTTGTCCTCCAGCAAACCATAAATGCCCAATCTCGTCCACACTTGGTCCACTCTCACGCTGCCCTCCAACAGTGCACGAGTGGCCAATCCTCGTTGTAGCATTTGCACCAAGCTAGGGCATCCAATCATTTAGGAGACTTTTCTATTGGCTTCCAACAGACTTCTCCACATTTGCCCTTTGCTCTGCAATAGAGAAGTTATTGCACAAATCTAGGCTTCATCAACGTGTCCTCACCTAGACATCCATCCATCATGAGATCTGCTCCTAGTTGGGGTATTCAACACTCCATGTTAACTCCAAAACATGGCACCCACATGCTACTTTGCCAATCGATCCAAAACAGAGCACAAACTATGACCCAACACAAGACATCAATGGAGAAAGTGACATACCTTAAGCAGCTTCAAGGACTGATACAAATTTTGTTGCTTTGGCTGTCTGGTTAGGGCACCCAACAATTCATTGTTGTCCCTCCCAAACAGCTCCTAAAGCCTCCAGCTTATTGCAGCCTAGTCTCCTTGAATTGTTGTTGTGATATGCTGGTTGTAGGGCTAAGTTCCAGCCCTCATTCCACCCATACAACCTCTGAAACAGAGCTTGGCCTCTATTCAGACTTCAGTACTAATCCACAGCCTCATTTCAAGGAGAATCTCGCCATATATCAGTCATCAAACTTCCTAGAACATATGCTCCCTTACTCAGCCTCCACAACAAGGTACCTCACACTTCAAGAAGTCATAAGAAGGCTCCACGTTGCCTTCGCTTCCTTGCTGAAGTGACCCTCCTTTTGCGGCCCTAAACAAAGAAGTTCCTTACCTCGTTTGTTGCCCAACAAACTTTCCTTTCATCTGTGTTTATCCCTTGCTATTCTCAGCCTCCCTCCAATAGCAACCAGCCGTTAAAACAAAACCAAGAAGGCTCCACGCTTCCCTCTTTTCCTTGTTGTAGTTGCCTCCTTTCTACGGCCCTACACAGAAATGAATTTGCACCCTTGGCCAAGTTCCTTAGCTCCTCAATGCTACCTTGTTTGTTGCATAATTGGATGTCTTAATGTTCTCCACAACACCTCCTATATATACACATAAAGGAAGGCTTCTTCAACGTTATCTAAGGGCTTGAATAGTTGTTACTAGGCTTATTAACTCCAAGCCGACCTAGACACACGTGCAAAACCCAATTATAACCTTCAAAAAATTCATATCTCTGTTTCTACAACTCGAAATCGAATGATTCTCATTGCGTTAGATTCGTCTCGCCGAGAGCTACCATCCTCATCCATCACATGTCGAAATGTACTCATGGTTTTGGCCCAAATCCCGAAGGGTGCAAAACCCCATGCTTGGGTTCCAAGCCCACAAGTGACTCTTGTGGCGCTTTTCCCTCCAATCCCCGAACCCTAGGGCTTGGAGTACCTCCCAAGCAACACAAAAATCAACAGATGATGTATAAAACCAACTAAGGATTGTGATGATATTTCCCTAATTGAGAGGGAGTAAGATATCTCCTTCATGTTTGAGAAGCAGTAAGAATCTATTCCCTGATCTAGAGGGAATGAGGATATCGTCCCTAGTTGAGAGGGAGTGATGATGGGCATTATATTCTCTAATTCATGTGTCATGCACTAGGTCAGGACTATTAACTGTATGTCTAGTGAAGGCCATGAAAGGAGAATGGGGTCTGGAGGATTGGATACGCACCTGAGACTAGTACTCCTTGAGAATCCGTTATCCAAGATAGGAAGTAGTCTATCAACACTCTTTCAGGATTGGACAGGGTAACCAAGACAAGAGTGGTCAAAGAGAACCGATATTCTTTGAGGATTGGGAATCCAAGACAAGAATAGTCCTGGAAGGACATATCTAGTGAACATCTGGATGGGGTATGTGCCTTGAGAGGTAATGTGGTGTCTCACATAAAGCCTCCAAGCATTTTGCTTTGCTTTAGTGGAGAGATAGAGCTTGTTAATCAAGGCCTTGCTATGTTGAAAATGTTGGTTATGATGTTGATACCTAAAGATGGCTTATCAATCCGACTATTCTTATTAGAATATTTTGGTTTGAGAGTATCCTCATACCGGATGTACAATTATCAATACCTCCCTAATTAAGAGGAAGGTGTTGGAGAATGTAACTAAGTTTGGTCTTCATAATTGTATCAAAATGAATTTTATGCAAAAGCAAAAAGAAGAAAAAGAAAAATTTTCAAACATGGGTTTCATGCTCAAGAAATTATTATTTTATTAGTTAAGCATGTTCTTCATGCTTCCAGGATTTTATGAGTCAAGGAGAGAGGCATACAACTAAAGGAGGATATACAAGTCATTTAAAGCCATATTGCAGTCATGGAAAAGACAATAGAGGGATAGCACAAGGTTATGATCAATATTTTTCACAAGAATCAACTCATTGGATACAAGGATGATGGTTGGAAGCTAATAAATCAGAGAGTTGGGAGGAAAGAATGATCAAATGCTTGTTGAGGCAGTAGATTTTTCTCTTCAAGGAATTTTGGCACGTGAGCTTTGGCATCCATCTTCAAAAAACTTGACCTTTGCAGGAAAAATTTCTCAGGCAGCATTCCACTGGAATTTGACAACCTTATCTTTCCTTCTGAGTTACAGTAGGATAGAAAATCAATTGTCTGGTTTTGTACCAAATTTTTACCATTAAAAAAAAAAAAAAAAAAATCAGCAAAGCGTCAACCTATGTGGTTTGAAGCACCTAGAGAAAGTTGATTTTTCTTTCATCAATAGTAGCTTCCAATACACAATACCTTCTGCTCCATCAAAGAATCCAATTGCATGGAAGTATTATACTGCAGTTCCACTAATGGCCTTTCTCTCATAATTTAAGTTATAATCTGTATTTATCTTTTAGATGCAATGGAGTGACAAACTAGCCCATGAGAAAATGAAATAAGTGGCCAGCTTCAGAACGTGTTTGTAACAGGTTCTTTCAAAACTACATTATGTTTAGAAGCAGAATATGAGGAGTTTAGCAATGTCATTGGTTCCACACATAATAGCACGTTCTTCAAAGAAAATTGTTCAAATAGTATTCAAATTGTTGTAACATCCCCATAATATCAGCTGCAAAAGATTGGTTGGAGAATTCAGAATTTTATTTCATGAAGAAATTGAAATCCATTGTTGGGTTAACCACAAAAACCTTCTTAGCCTTCTTAGTTTCTGTGAAGAGTCATTCCGAACAATGATATTCTTTTTTATGCTTTGAATGGGACTGTTACCTACCACCTGTGGGTAGTATCCATAGGAGAATTTTCTCCTAGATAGTCCTCAGCCGTTAGCGAACAGCCCCTTGGAGCCACCAGATAGCTCGATGTGCAACTATATCCACCACCAGAGTCGGCCATGTGGTCCCTCGCCCATTTGTTATGATCGTATGTTTGAAGGTTGGCCTCCCAACCCCGAAGTATGGCTTTTCATTGGTATAGTTGATTATTTTTTCTTACTTATCATGGACACTTTGGGCCATGGATTGATGGCAGGATTCAATGGAAAGAGTGGGCTAGGTTTGTACTCTTGTCTCCTTTGCCCGATTTGGTGGTTAGCATTGCATTCTAGTCTCGCGGGATCTCCTTTATTGGTTATTGGCTTTAGGGCTGGCACTACATGGGAAATACCGATTTCGGTTGTGTGGTCCTGCTTGTCGACACCATAAACATCACTCCCCTCTGCTCATTTTAACTCCATTCATCACTATTCCCATCCGGGTCCACATTTGTCCATTGTGTCCACAAAGGGATAGCCTCCCCCTCCCCTTGTCCATAACTTGTGTCGGGCCTGTAACAATGCCTCGGAGGTTGATGCAACTAAAAAAAAAAAAAAAAAAAGCATAATTTGGCCACTCTCAACAGGAAATGTACCACAAAATGCAAAAGATGGTCAAGCCATACAAATTTAGCACGTGGGCAAAAGACAAACACAAGCTCTACCCCATATTCATGGTCATCACCCCAGTTCCTTGGGCCCTGTTACCCACCACTTTGTGGATGATATCCCTAGGAGAAAAAATTTCTCCAATATGGTCCTCAGCGGGCAGCCATCTAAGGACCATGTAAGTCGAATTTTTGATGTTATTCTTGCTATCTTACTTGTCAAATGCATGTATATTGTTATCATTATACTTGTAAGGGTTAATGTAATGTGAAATTCTTATGGGACCATGAATAAGTGATTTAATGCATGTGTTTCTATTTGAGGGATTGGATGAATGTTACTAGACGCACCTCTTCGGTTGAATGACCTCGAAACTTCATCTCTTTGGCAAATTTGAAGTATAAATCCCTATTGACCTAGTTGTTGCCATTCGAGAGGCTAGCAAAGATCAATTAGGGCTCCTTAGCTCACTAAAATTCTCAATCTATGTGTATCTTGACTCCATTAAGCCCAAGCAATAAGGCATTGATCCTCATATCCCTTTGGTGGTCAAATTTACCTCTCTTTTCTTTACTTTTCCAAATTCTAGGCCTAACCCTACAGGGTCACCTAGGGCATCAAGCGAAATCTTTTGTATCCATCCAAACACCTTGAAAATTGGTACACAACTGCATTGGGGTCTTCTCAAGGGGTCCTCCAAATTTGAGCACAGTCCGACGGTAGAATCTTGAGATATTGCAAGCCCTAGCTCGAGGATCATTTCTCTATCTAGGTTGATTTGGGTTAGTGTCCTCATTTAGATCATTGCGTTCAAATTTTAAAATAAAATTAGTCCTTTGATGCTATTATCGTTCCTAATTAGGTCAAGCCCCTCTTTGGTCGATCAACTCCATAGCCTTTACCTAGTTTGCATCCACTTGGGTTCTCTGTGGTCCCACAACTTTATAACTCAAATTCCACAAGGATTACATAAACTCCATTTCTCCATAAGGATCCTTAAGTCTAGGAAGCCCCTTGTCAAGGCATATCCTCTAAACCTAGGTTGAAGTGTCCTCTTAGCCCTTCCTAAGTTCCTAGAGGGCCTATCACCTTGCTTCTCAAGCAAGTAACCTATTTAATTGAGTCACTCTTCTAAATAGGCTTTAAGAATCACTCCTTATCCAATCATTGATCTATACATCATTGTGATTCCTCTTCTACCAGGTCTCCTCCCATTGGTGAAATTTCGTAAAGAGCAGCGAGCCTTAACTGAGGTGACAGTAGGCTATCGCTCCATTGTTGCCCCTTCACCTAGTAGTTGCTCTATAGGATACCCTCCTAGGACCCCTGCTAGTTTGAGCGGTAACATTTTGCCATCGTTGTCGGGAACATGAGACGTGTGTCTTTTTCCCCATACGGCGATATCGATATATCATTCTTGGCGAATCCATTGGAAGAATGAAGCCCTAGTTCTTCATTGAACTTTAAAGTCAATGCTTGTAGGGTGAAACAAGCATTTCTGTTGGCAACTTTAAATTCACCATGGCAACTCCTACATAATTTACATGTATATCTCGATAGGATGTCTTTCTTTGATAATTTTCCCGCTTTGGACATCACCAGCATCCCTAGGCACCCTAATCATGTCACAAGGAGGATGGTACGTGGGGTGCCTGTGTTTGATGGCAATCCACTCTCCACAATTGATTATGTAGAAGGATTTAATGCACATGCTTCAAAGGAGAAAATGATCCACCAGGATGTCCTTATCTTGTTGTTCATGAGATATCTTTGTGGTCATAATTCATGGTTGCCTAATCACAAACCTAGGAGCATCTCATCTATTGAAAAGTTCTTCGATGGTTTTCTTAGACACTTTCAAGTATACCCCGCATTAAACATTCAAGAGGAAGCCTTCATTCAGTATCATCATGACCTTGGGAATTTAGATGATGAGCAGGAAATGGGGCCCTCCCTGATCTGCATGGTGAAAGATGGGATGATGAAAACTCTAAAAGCGTGTGTGATAGGGAGGATGAGTTTGTAGAAAGTGAAATTAGGGCTAACCCTACCTTTTCCAAGGATACTATCTTTGATGATCTACCCTGTTGTACCTTGGGAGACAATCTTTGGTTGAAGGAGATTAGTGCCCAAGACATTTATCAATAAACATGATGAGAAAATTTTAGTGTCCCAATGTTCTTAAACGCCAAAGATTTAATCCTTAACAGTCTCCAGTGTGAGAACAATATTTCAAGTGGCCTTCTAGTGATGAATACAAATGGAAAAGATAAGACATAAAGAAGTGATAATGGAAAGTCTTTGACAATAGGTTGTGTTACTATTTGTCAGTCCTGTCAGTCACCAGTGATCAAATTATGCTTTTCATATGGTCAATAGGGTCATAGGTCAAATTTTTATAGTTTTAGTAGGTCTTTAAATAAAAATTTGGTCAGTGGTTAATGTGTCTAGATGTATTACTACTCCCTTCATTTCATGGTCAAATTGTCATTTTGGTCATACCATCACCTATTGTGATGAGTCATCAGTGAAATCTCTTGATCATTATCTCAGTGATCATCTCATGGTTGGTCATGTCTCAAGGTTCAAATCATCAGTTTCATACTCCATTAGGTGTCATCACTATGGTCAAGTCATCAAAAATGTCATGCAAATGAGTCATTTCAGCGTCAAATTCATCATTTGGAGTAGTAATAGGGAAAAGTCATCAATAAAGGTTACTAAGGTGTATTTTATCTTATTTCATGATGTAATATAAGTAAAAAGTTTCTAAGTTACCCATCCCATCAAATGGTGAAAAGACATGGTGGGGCCACATCACCACCAAGAAAGAAAATCGATTTCCAAGCGATAAAAAGACCAAAAGAGCATGTCATTTGCTCATTCCAACCTCAAGAAACATCTCTCTGCCTTCAAAGAGCATTTCCACCCTCAAAAAAGCAGTTCCTTGCCACCAAAGTGCCAATCTACCTCGTGCACTACACTTTTCACTAGCAGTGTTGCACTTTTGCCAGTGTATGTTGCGCTTTCTCAAAGGAGGCAAAATCTTCAATTCCAAGGGTTTTCTTCAGTAACCACATGTGTCATCTCATCAAATACAAGTAAGTGAGGCTCTCATGCCCCTAATTCACCTTCCTTTTGCTTCAACTTATCATTGAGAGCTCAGAATTCCCTCTTCTAGGGTTTTGCTGCATTTTATTGCTTTCATAGTCTCTTTGATAGAATTGTTGAGAAAAAACCCTCACATACAAGCTCATTCACCTTCCCCTACCTTTCATATACCTTCTAAACATTTTCCCTCACCCCTATCCCTCAATTTCATCATTTTTCCTAAAACCCTAGCCTACACTACACATTTCTAGGTTAGGGCTGTGTTTTGCCCTTTTGCACCCTTTTCCCTCATCCATTTTCTAAATTTCCACTTCCCCTCACTCCCTAACATCTATCCCTACCCCCCTAAATTTTCCCCAAAATTTATAATCCCTACAACCCCTTCATTTCCTTCCATTTCCAAAACTACCTAAAATCTCTTTTTTTTCCCTACACTAAACTCTAATTTCCCCTCCTATTGAGCTAGGGTTTACTATGGATTCAAAGACTACAGAGAAGAGGAGGCATAAGGGAGGCCAAATCAGTAGGTATGAGCCTACTACAGCATTGGATGTCATGACTACACCATTCCTCAAGAAATCCTTCCAAGATGCAGGTTGCCTTGCCTTTTGTCAAAGGGTTGAGGAACTTGGTTTCAATGACAAACTTACTAGCACTTTTTCCACTGGTCTAAGGAGAGAGGGTGACTATTGCAGGGATTGTTTTCACTCTTTCAGCAGAGGCTATCTCCATGGCTACAAGGATTCCAAACAGTGGTGAGCTTTGGTTCAAGAAAAGAGACATTGACCTTGAAAACTACAAGATGTTCTCGAAACCTACATACAAAGCTACTCCAAAACGCATCTTTCCATTCAGCCACCTACTTGGCAAATATTCCCCTCTCATGAAATTGATAATGAAATATTTCACATGTGAGGGTAGGTTCTCCAGGTTATATCAATATCATGTGAGGTTGCTCATGCATTTCATCGGTGTAAAGGCACTTAACCTACCTCATTATCTTTACAAAAGCATGGTTAAAATGGCAGAAAAGGTACATAGCAAAGGAGAAGATCACCATGCTAGCTTGTTTCATCACGGCTTGGTGAAAATCTTGGTATGCCATCAGATTGCATAGGTAAATTTGTCATGGGATGGTTTCATATATTCAGTTGAACACTTACCTACTCCTACTAAGTCAAGCAACCATTCTACACCTTTGAATTCACCTATGCAGCAAGAGGTGGCTTCCACAAGCAAACCTATCACAAGGACACCTAGAGCTGAGGTGACAAAGACCTACACCTGAGGGAAGAGGCTGATGTTGGCTCCAGCTAGTGTGGAAAGGGCTCAGCCTGCTACAACAGTTGAAGATACACCAACACATGAGGCACCATTACATGAAGAACCACAAGTACATTTTGACACTCCTATAGCTGATTTGGAGGTGCATGAGGAATTCCAAACTTCTGAGCAAATCATCCACAAGAAGGAGGCTGAGATTAGAGAGTTGAAGAATCAGGTGTCCAAGGCAAACTTTATGATTACTTTTCTTCAGCAAGAAAACAAGCAACTCCAAGTTAAGCAACTTTTGCTTAGCAAACCTAAAACTAGTTTAGTGAAAGATGATGCCAAAGGTAAGGCAATTATTGATGTTGATGAGTTAGAGGATCTAGAAGAGCAGGTTAAACCAAGGAGACCAAGGACCAGAGGTCTCAAGAGGGCACTTGAGCAACAAAAGGGAACCATCTCCACCATTGGACCAAGAGGACTTTGATGACCTAATTGCAACAGAAATTGAGCAAAACAAGGATTTTTGGCTTGACAAGGTCAATTTCCACTTCGAGAAGCTGCTTAAGAGGGCTAAGAGGAACAACAAGATGCAAAGACACATGGCCATGCACTATTGCACCAAGAACAAGATCTCCCAACTCATAATCAAGCAATTGAATAAGAAACTAAAGCAAACCCTAACGAGCCAAAAAGAGGACAAGCTTGACTTGTTGGCTGAGGCCTCCCTCATTGCTCGACACATCATCTCCTGGCTTCATGGTACAATTTTGGGGCAATTTAGAGAAAACTTTGTTAAATTTTGAACTTTTGTGACTTTTGACCTAAACAGGAAACACAGTTCAGCGAAAAGCGCAGCACCTTGGCGCTACACTTTTTCCTCAGACCTCCAAATGCCAAAAAGTCTACATTGATGGATAGCTAGTACCCTACACATGTCAGTTATACAGTTTTGGTGCCTTGTTAGCAAACAGATTGGGAGAAAATGCTCAAAAACATGCAAAAATGTCGCTTTTTGCCACCTTTTTGACCTAGGCGCTACACTTATGGAGTGAGCTTGGGAGAATGAGTTTTTATCTGTCTTGGTGAGGCCATTTTGCTTGCTTGAGGTGTCTAATGACAACTAGACATCCTAAGCTTTTCATTGGTACCTTCAGAGATGGATTTGGAGCAGCGAAAGGTACTCAAAAGACTCCTCAAAGTTGGCGTTGCGCTTATGTCTAATGGCGCCGCGCTTATGCCTGTTCATCAATTTTCCGAGGTTTTTCAGTTGAATCTTGGCTTTTATGATGTAATCTCTTTAGTTTTGAGTTGACCTGAAGTAATTCAAGGTAAATATGCTTGTTAGAGTCATTTTGATGTAATTATGAACTTCATTTATGATGCCTAAGTCAGTCAAAGTCTATAAGGAGGTTTTTTTTGAACCTCCCTAGTCATTAGGTTATGGTTGGAGAAAATTGTGTGAGTTGTTCCTACATTGAGGGATTCGACCCTTGAGAGAGGGGAAGTTGTTTTTGATCTATATGTATGTGGTTTTCAGTCAAACTGAGGGTTGGACATCAGAGAGTAGGAGGGTTGGACATCAGAGAGTAGGAGGCTTGCACTCTTGTGTATAGTTGATACTTTCAAAAATACAAGTTCAGTTGTAGCACATATTTAGGGATTCATGTGGTATGAGATTGTGGCATAGTTTTTCTACTGTAATATACATTTATGAATGCTTGATTAATCTTCTTTACATATATATTTTCTTGAGTGGCTTTCCTATAAGATGGTAAACAAAAATATTTATACTCTTACTCAGTTTTGGTAGGAAATTCATGTTTGTGTTAGTAATCTGCTGATAAATGAATTCATGTTGAACATGCTCATTTTGATCCTCTACATCTTCACCCTACACTACAACCGACAAACGCTAAGGTGCCATAGAACATATCTACCATGCCCCTTTGTATCCTTGCAACTGTAATCCTTTGAATCTGACCTAGTTTCTTTGCCTTTCCTCCTGATCTAGCAAAAGCCGTATATTTTCAAAATCCATTGTTCCTCTAGTCAATCTTTGGCTGTGATCATAGAGAGAGCCCTCTCTGGTTTGGTAGGGCTAGCTGCCAAACTAAAAGGTTGGTTTGAGGTTACCTCGGTTGATTTCCATTCTCAACCTTGGGACATTGTGGAGGATAACAGGTTTCCTGTACATAATCTCTTGTTTCAAACTTTAGAAGAAAAATGGTAGAATTAGGAGGTGAAAAATAGATCAGAGCGCATCATTAATGATTTTAACTTTAACTTACAAAACTATAAAATTAAAGCCCAGCAGCTTCGTTACTCAATTCTAAAGAAGAAAGACATAAAAAAAAATGATGCGTCATAGAAAGACGAATCATATTCAACAAATTCTGGAATCACTGTGAAAGGCTTATTCATAAGCACATGGAGATCCAAAGTACAAAATTTCTGCCTCTTAGGCCAAAAACTTGGAACCCTTTAAAATGTCCCCCTCTCTCACTTTTATCTCTACCCTTTTGATTAACTACCGAATCAGTTTTTTGAAACTGAATTCTCAAACAGTTAATAAAATGTTTTTTAAGTGTCCTTTCAAGACTCTTTTCAAAACAATGACATTACATATTTTTTTATCTAACATTATATATATTCCTTACATAATATATATAATATATTTATGGCCCACTTGTTTTACAATTTTATATACTATGACACTCTAGTCATTTAAATAGACCCATAATACATTTAGCCAAATCTATACAGGAGATTTGTAACCTCCATCACACGACTATTAAGAATGATAATGAATACGAATGGTACATCCCAAAACAATAAACCGCTTGCGGAGGCACCTTTGGCGGTCTCCAAAAATGAGGACAGTGATGATGTAATCAACCAAGACCATTGATTTGTTCGATGGCAGTTTGAGAAAACTGCTTTACGGGGCCACTCTGTTTTATAAACCTCATGCGATTTGTGCTTCTGGATCTCTGTTGGATTGGGCACGAGAGTTTGGGACCATTGATTAGTCTTAGCTATGGTCTCCTTGCTCTCTTCGGGGTTGAACTTGTCAATTTCACTTTTATTTTCAGTCCTTTCTCAACAGGATTTTAATAAGCGTTCAACACCTACAACTTAAATTTATGAATAACATCTCCAAGGCACTCAAGCTTGACATCGACATTTGCAATACCAAAACGCACAAGGTAAAGAATACCAATGGTTGCTACGGCATAAGAAGGTTGAGGTGTTTTATAAGCTACTAGTGCAGGTTGTCCATAATTTTGTTGTGTAAAGGCCTGTGGAGGATCTCCTCTCGATCTGCAACACTTAACTCATAGGATCCATCGGGCTTTGGGTTCAACATTTTTCTTCAACAAAATCCAATTACTCAATTTGTTTAGAACCCAGACTTCTGGATTCTAAATGTATAGCTACCTCAAGAAGAGTCTTTGAAAAAGGCAGAAGCTCCAGTTCTTCTTTCAAAACTTCTCTTGCTCTATCTGTGTTTCCTGCAGCTAGCTGAAGAAAACGAGAGTAATGAATATACAACGGAGGCAATGACTGCGGCTATTATTTTGCTTTCTCAATTGCAATAATTGTTTCAAATATTGACATTGTTGATTCAAAGCTCCCGAGTCGATGTTCCATGTTGGCATGTTTAATTATACCATCTTGGAGACCAGGGACTAGCTCTGTGCAAAGAAATTCATACTCTACACGAGCACCAGGAATGTCTCCCATTTATTCTTTGAACCTTGCAGCAAAAACATGCATCTCAGGCTTTCTCTTCACAAAAACTTGTGTATCCCGTCTAAGAGCATCATTTGCAACATCCACGCTTCTAGCAGTTTACATATATAACGAATCCAATACTCTACATAGCCACACTTGTTGAGATTTTGTATAGTTGGTGTAGAATCAGGTGTGCTCTAGCCCTGAAACTTTGTGGAGGGGCTAAGACACACTTGAACTCCAAAACCCAAAAAGTGTTTTGTGAAATTTCAGCTGGTGTTCAAGTTATTCAAATAATTAATTATTATAATATATTTCCTAAGTCTAAACTTAGGAAAATTAAATAGTTAAAGTGAATTAATTAACACATGTGCTTAATTGTTCTAAAAGACACAGATCTAGCAGTGTTTCAATCTCAACCGTTGATGAATGTTTTAATCTCGGTCGTTGATGAGATGAATGAAAATGTATAAGAGAAAGGCTTGAGGGTCAGTTGGAGACACAGTTGTAGAACTGAGAGACTGATCTAGAATTCTAGGGCAGGGTTTGCTAAGAATTTCCAAAGGAGTTTTCTGCAGTGGGGTAGTATTGGCTGAGGGGATGATCTGATCTCGGAGCCAAGAGTCAACAAGAGGCATAGGAGCAGCAAACAAGGACAGTGCAGAGGAGCAGAGAGCAGTAGCAGTAGCTATGCAACCGCTACTCAGGCCAAGGAAAGGGCAGCACTGCAGCTCCAGACGGTTTCAGAAATATGCAGAGGGTCTCCAGGGCCAGCGTAAGGCCTACGTCACCCTCTCTAGGGTTACGCAGTCCCTCTCTGGGCAGCGCAGTGGCATACAGAGCCTAGCAAGGTTGACATTGGGGCTTTAGGGGCAGCGTTGGGGTTTCTAGTGCCATATCCAGGCTGAGTCTTGTAAATCCCATTTAAGGGTGTGGATCAGTCAAATATTTGGTCTTGGAACAGCAAGTTAGCTGCAGATTTCTTGTATTCTCTGTCGGGTTTTCCAGATATGGAACCCAGATTTGTTGTACTCAGATTCTACTTAATAAAATAAACCCTCATATCTGTTGCACCGGTTTTCTTGCTTTGGGTTTTTCTAGGGACTTATGTCCAAATATCCATGTGTCACTTTGTTTGAATAAGCGTAGTATTCAATACATGATCTGCATGTGTAGACTATTAGTTGTGTTTACTTCGGTATTTTCTAAATCTAATTTTGGAAGATAACTTGTATAATTTAATCAAGCAGGAGAAGTAAACCATGATACTGCAATAGAATTTTCACATGGTATCGGAGTGATAGCAGATCAAGCTGAATATCCAACAAATCAGCTGAAGAATATTTTTCTGCAGGATAGTAGCAAAAGCGGTAGAGATCCGGAAGGGGCAACTTGACAGCAGGAAGACACAGATCCTCTAAAGAAGTATGAAGAAAATCAAGCACAGACTAAGCGTTTGATCATGGACGGAGTCAAAGACCATGTCATACCTCATATTGCCGGAAAGAATACGGCAATTGAGATGTGGGTAGCCTTGGACACAATGTATAAGGGAGGCTCTGTCCAACAAAGGATGCTTCTGTAAAATCGGATGCGGTTGTTCGAGATGATGAAGGGTGAGGAGATAGACCCATTCCTCTTCAGACTTCAGACTATCTGGGATCAGCTGATTGCCATGGGTGCAAATCCGGATGAAGGGCTCCTAGTGAGGACGGCCCTAAATGTTGTCTCGGAAGATTGGGAAACATTTGTCCAAAGCATTCTGGGAAGGGCAGTGTTACCATCATGGGCAGACATGTGGGGTATCCTCCGCCAAGAGGAGATAAGGAGGATCACCAAGAAGCAGAATATTAGTGGTGGAAGCGGATCAGTGAGAGTCAAGAAAGAAGAGGAGGATGATGCAGCCCTTGCATCAAAGGAAAGGAAGCAGTAAGGGAAGAAGAAGAGGGACCTTTCCAAGGTCTGGTGCTTTAACTGTGGCAATCTTGGACACTTCGCCAGCACTTGTCCTAAGAAGAATGACAAAGGATCTTCTGATTCCAAGGCTACAGCAGCAAAGGATGATGGTTCTGATGATGATGCAACCATGAGTGCTCATGTGCCTCGAGAGAAGAGATGGGGTGACATGGATCTGTAGAGCATCTACAGACAATGGCGGGATCCTTGAGTCAACCCTACTCTTGGATCACATACGAGCTATGGGAGCCTTAAGACGGTAGCGGGATGAGTCGGGAGATGGTTGCAGAATGTCACAGTGAAGCAAAGGGCAGTGATGGAGAGCTGAAGAAGGAGCAGCGTAACGCAGAGGCAACAACGCAGAGAGGTTGATGGGACTTCAACAGCGCAAAGAGGCTATGCTCAAGTAGTGCAGTGTTGCGACATAACAGTGGCTTGAGGAGGACAGTGTAAATCAGCAGCCAAGGGAGCTTCAGTAATGGGAGGCAGCCTGACTTATCTGTCAACGATTGGGCAGAGGTCCTTCAGTTGCTTACTTCTCGGCAACTAAGTTGCAGTGCAGCAGTTAGCAGTGGCAGTGCTATGGGCAACATGATTCAGCAATTTGAGAGGGAGTTGCAGTACAGATGTGGCAGTGGCATGGGCAACAGTACAGAGAGCAGCAGTGCAATGGATGGAGGGTAGCAGGCCAAGCATCAACAGCACAAAATCCAACTTCAAGATCTTGTAGTGCATGGTGTGGATGCATTGCTGAGCACACTCCGTGCTAAGACG